>CM024239.1:98090027-98690027 GCA_013421045.1 Propylea japonica
AGAAGATACGTTGGAAGCCCCCGACCCTCATTGTTGGGACAATTGCCAGAGTTGTATAGTATCTATACGTAAATTTAGTATTTTAGTGAAGTTTAAAAAGGGATACAGTTCACTGCAACCTCCAGGGTATTGTGCCTCCTTACAGAGCTGTTCTAACCACATCCTTCACAGCTCGCCTTCCAGTCCAGAGATATGATGAAATCTTATATCTGTGAAGGCTTTAACAATGCTAGTCCTCACTCTTACAAGTTTCTCGCCGAAGGTATTCTCTCCTGAAGCTCGCAATGCCAAAGCATTCCGTGACTAGGTGAATGGATGTTTGGCATTGCGAGCCTAAGGAGATAATGCTTTGGGCAAGAAAATTGTGAGAGTGAGGAGCTAGCCTCGTTGAAACCTTCACAGATATTGGATTTTATCAGATCTCTGGAACTGGAAGGCGAGCTGTGAAGATTTTTGGTCAGAACAGCTCTGTAAGGGGGCACAATAGACCTTAAGGTCGCAGTGGACTGTAACCCTCTGTAAACTATAAACTATATAAACTATAAACAACCCCTATGATTTTTATTCAAAAATTGTTTTCGTGGAATGGATTTTCGAAAATAAAAATCTCTTAATCTCAATTAAATTCTGGAGAAAAAAAAGTCTCCTGAAAATTTCGATACAGTCGATACTTTTCTCGGAAAAAATAAGAACTTACAATCAGTCATGGTATCGTTATTCCATTTCATCGTATGTTCCATAGAATGAATATTCTGAGATATTGTTGATGCTAAAAATTTGTTTTGACAGAAAAAAAAGATTTTCTATTATTCTTTCTATTTTTTTGAACGCATGTTACAATTTTCAGTTCAGAAGAGTTCGATTTTCTTAATAAATACTTTTCAGTAATAAAATAAATTACTCAGTTATAAAAATGGTAGTTTATTCGAATTTGCATTTGGTAGATATGCACTTTTGTTTTTATCTCCTTGTAAGTTTTTATTTTTTCCGAGTAAAGTATCGACTGTATTTAAATTTTGAAAGAGACTTTTTTCTCTAAAATTTAATTGGAAACCGTGAAATAATTTTATTTTTCGAAAATCTATCCAACGAAAACAATTTTTGAAGGAAAATCATAAGGAGTTGTTATATTCAACTCCTAATAATAAAGTTATGGGATCAAAAAAAAATTGTGTGAGTAACATCTACTTGGTGCTGCATATTAATTATAGTTTCATGATTCAGTGTTTTAAAAAGAATTGAAAACTGTCAACTCGTCATCGCCTTCCAAAGGCTGTATCTTGATGGAAGTGAGGTCGATTACGAAAAAATTTTATATGAACTACCCCTGCTTATTTTCATCGAAAAATCATCTTCTGAAGACCCTCGCATTTGTTTACAGACACCTTGTATATTTAAGTGATAGCTATGTTAGTGATAAGTTACACTTAGCTGGTACCTTATTCAAGTGGTCTTTCACTTCCCCATGGTTTGTTTTAGTTAACTTAGAACACAGTACTGCAAACGAAGAAACTACTTTTCACTGAAATAACTTTCTTGGCTGTAAACTAATAGAAAATGTGTTTTGAACAAGGTTTCGAATATAACTGGTATATTCCCTAGCACTTCATCAGTGTGAAATTTTCCAGTGAAACCAACACTTAGAATAATCGCCTGAAAAATTATCATGTTTTTATCGGAGTAACAGTTGATGTACAACAACAGATCGTTGCATAAATATACTTCGAAACATTCAAAGGAATTAATAGAAAAATAATGTACCAACATCTAAAAACCCAAACTACAGAATTCGTTCATTGCCCACATGAAATAATTCCATATTAAAAAACTGTTACATATATCTGAAGATCTAGAATTATTTTGAATACTTGTTAGGTATTTCCGTTAATTAAAAATTAATCATTTGTGAGGGTGTAATGATAATCGTACCAAGACGTAGATACTAATTACGAGATTGCAATATCTTGACTTCTTAGATAAAACACAATATAGGTTCAATAAAAACGGTGCATTCGATTTCACTCAATATTCGGTGTTAGAGTTTGCGAGTACATCCATCGGTTCCGAAAATTTTGACTGGAAAACTGCGACAATGGGGGTAAGAAAATCAATTAAGTTCCATAACATGCCAAATCGTACAGGGCGTTCCATAAAATATGGCCATTCAAAATTTGTGTTCCTCATTATCTCAGACGAAACGAAACCAATCGGAATGAAATTTGCAGCCACGTACAAGATGCTCATAATGAGCCTCATGTAAAATTTTGTTAACAGAAGCATAGAAAATTCAATCGGAATATTGAAAACAAGAATCTTCCATAACCAGTGAGATTTTGTGAATGAAGATTAATATGCGGAATGTTCATGCGAAATTTCAAGAGGATCGCATCATCAGAACCATAGAATTAAATTTTAATTGATTAATGATTTTTTACATATTTAATTTTTGATTACTTTTCAGGATATAATTCCGATGGTGCTGAAATTTCGCATTTATATACTTAGCATGAATCTCAAATTTTATACCAAATTTTGAGGTAATATCACCTAGTCCTGCTCAGGGTTTTTCTTGAATTTTTGTTATTCATTTCAATTTGTTGTTGTAATTATTTTCACCTATTTTTCTTCAAATTGTTCAGTTCAGTTCAGAAGTATTCAAAATAAATCTGTTTGTAGGTGAAAGATCTGTTGAATGTGGAAACCGTGTATTTATACGTGAAGGAAAATTCCCAATTGCACAAAACTGACATGTTCGATTTGGTCAACGATCCAGTCGAACCAGCTGCCATTTTCCGAAGAGGAATGAAATTCACTCTAGCCATAAGATTTTCTAATGGAGGATTCAAGGAAGGATATGATAGAATTCGTTTGCTTTTCAACTTCGGTATGTAAAAATTACTTTTTTATGTCTTGACTAACAAAGTTGTAGAATATCATTGACGTTTTTCATATTTATGTAGAAGGTGTTTGAGTTTAAAATTAAAACTCTTATAATCTGCAAAAACGAAATCGCCTTCCAGAGGTGTAGAACCATCCTCAATATAACCTCCTAATACAAATAGCTTTCAAATTACTTTGTCAAATTTGGTTCGAATACAATTTAGTAGGTACAGTATTGAAGTGTTCTCGAAATAAAGGGTATTAGTTATTAGTCCGACAAACTTCAGGGTGTTACTGCTCATCATGAAATATAAACAAGAGATTCTATTAAACTTATTCCCTAAAATAAAATATCTTTTTCGAGATAAGAAATATGAACAGAAGATTTCATCAACCTACCCGTTTTCGAAATGCAGGGTGTTGAAATTGAGGAAATGAGGAAAAAAATCGTTTTTTGCGAATTCTACTGTACAGGGTGGGCATATTTCGATGTTTTAGCACTACAACTTTTGAACCAGAGGAGATAGACAAAATCTGATACCCACTTCTCGATCTCTTTTTCTGAGAAACTAACGAGAGTAGTATTCATTTGGCTACCTTCTTTTGTTTTCGGGGAATAAGCGAAAATTGAAAAGTGGCAATATCGAAAAAAATTCATATCTCCGCTAATACTGATGATAGAGCTCTGAAATTAAAACATTATACAGGCACTTTTTTACGTAGAATCCAGTGGCATACTCGCCTTTTTTGCACCATTTCTAATTACGGAGCTATGACCCAAAGTTATGTTTTTCAAATAGAAATACTAAATTTTTGTGGCATTTCTGAAAGCTTAATTTTTCTGATTTCAAAAATATATAACTTGTATGGTATGGTTTGTATCAATATGAGTACCTATAGAAAATGATCAAAAACCTATTTTCATCTGAGTCTCAATATTTTCTATGATTTCAACTGTTGATGAGCACAGAAAAATTTAGCATCGTATAATTATCACAATATCTTTCCAGTATTCTTTCATTTCTATGCTCTTTACTCAATTTCTCCAATATGAACTGCTATGAAACTTGATCCCTCATTCTAAGTTATAACTAAGATGTCTTATTTCAGACATCTTAGTTTAACCTACTGACCTTTTATTGCAATCCCTATTAGGTATTGAAAAAATTTTTCCTTTATTACTTTTCTGATTGAATTGATAACTTCAATCATATATATATATGCGTTATTTCATATGCTATTTGAAATAGACTACTAAGCACTTGTGCGTATTTATTCTGGAGTGCAATAAAAATATTCTCTTGCATCCATCTCATTATAACTAAGGATATCGATTGAAACGAAGGATCATGTGGATCTTTTTGTTATTTCCAAATCCATTTCAAGATATAAGTTTTTATGAAATATATCCATGTTCGAATTTTTGGAGAATTAGTTGAAAGCAAAGAAATAATGAGATTGACGGAAGGAGACTGCTTGTTATGGAAAGCTCCATTTTTCTGTGCTCGTCCACCATAGAAAATATTGAGACTGAAATGAAACTAGGTTTTTGACCATTTTCTATACTCATATTGATACAAACCATACAATGTTATATATTTTTGAAATCAGAAAAAATTAAGCTTTCAGAAAATGCCACAAAAATCTAGTATTTCTATTTAAAAAACATAACTTTGGATCATAGCTCCGTAATTAGAAATGGTGCAAAAAAAGGCGAGTACGCCACTGGATTCTACGTAAAAAAGTGCCTGTATAATGTTTTAATTTCAGATCTCTATCATCAGTATTAGCGGAGATATGAATTTTTTTCGATTAAGCCACTTTTCCAATTTCCGCTTAGAACTCGAAAACAAAAGAAGGTAGCCAAAAATGAATACTACTCTTGTTAGTTTCTCAAAAAAGAGATCGAGAAGTGGTTATCAGATTTTGTCTATCTCCCCTGGTTTAAAAGTTGTAGTGCTAAAACATCGAAATATGCCCACCCTGTACAGAAAACATACTTCATGAGCATGTTTTTATTATAATAAGCTATGTTTTTGCGGAACTATTTTGTTCTAGTCTCAATGAGTGAAGGTAGGTGAAAGGCTTCGAAAGGTTAGTGGGTGCTTGTTTCCTCCCAACTTCTACGCTAATAGAAGAAGTAGGTACGTTTTTTGGGACGTCTATTTGATACGCCAATGCTTTCTACATAAAAAGGTACTACTGGTCATTCGTTCCAAAATCGACAGTTTTCGAGCAAAATCAACTTAAATGTTGAAAAACATAGTCGATTTTTCTCAAATCTTTCTCTCGAAACGGTCTTCTTCAAAGCCTATGACTAGGAGTCTCAAAAATTGTAATTTTTTCTGTATTAGAAAATGCTCACGAAAGCTATTATTTCTGCAACTTCAGGGGTCCGGAAAGTACCAACTTCCCAGACGCTTTTTCTTTGAGAAAGTAACATTTCCCGGCCTAGTTCGTTCATATTAAATCAGTTGTCGAAAGTTCGCATGTTTTTTTTATCGCAACTAGCAATAATTCAATGTTTCTTCACGGTTGCCGCAAAATAGTGTACGCAACACTTCCAGAGAAATAGTTTTTTTTGGACTCGCCAACTTTAGAATTTTGTCTAGTCCGAAAAACCCTACTTTGCGGACTTGTTACTATTCTATACGATGAAAGGTTCCGGAGATATTTGCAAAAAAAGTTTTTTTGCAATTTCAACACCCTGTAATTCGAAAACGGTGCATTTTAGAGAAAGGTTGATAGAATTTTTTTGTTGTTCATATTTTTGGACGAGCTATAACATCCTGAAGTTTGTCGCACTCATTCACTAAAACCCTGTATATCATATCAGATAATCTGAATTGATAATACAGGGTGGGGCAGAAAAAACCTATCCGATTTCAAATCCCTTTTTCTCAGAAGAGAGAGCAGGTAGAGTAGTGGGGTAAAACCGTTAGAAAGCTGGTTTATGCCATTTGTTAGTAGTCAACATGCCTTGGTCTGGTGAACATCGTGCTTTTGTTATTGAGCGGTTTATCGAATGCGGCGGTTCGATAATTGCTACACAACGTGCTTTTCGAATTCATTTCGGACTCGGGCGTCATGATCCTGTTCCACATCACGCTACGATTAAAGTGTGGGTGTCAAATTTTAGACAGACGAGTTCAGAATTGAAAAAGAAAACTTTTTTGAAGAAAATGGGCAACCGTAACGGTCAACAGCGAGCGCTATTGTTTCATGCTGGAAAATTTTCTTAGACCCAAAATGGAAGAAAATGGCGTGGAAAATGTGTGGTTTCAACAGGATGGTGCACAACCGCCCACACATCGCGACGATCAATGGACATTCTCAGGGACTGTTTCCCGGTCGCCTCATTTCTCTGAGAGGTGATCTGGCTGGCCGCCGCGCTCACCGGATCTCACTCCATGTGACTTCTTCCTTTGGGGTTACCTCAAATCGAAGGTTTACCAGCATCGACCAAGGACCCTTCTTGCTTACGAAGGGAAATTGCTCGGGCAATTGAAGAAATTCCTGTGGAAATGACGGTGAAAGTCATGGAAAGCTACCGCGAGCGCCTAAATAAGTGTATCGCTCCCAAGGACGACATTTGAGTGATGTGCTTTTCAAAACTTAAATTTAAAAATGGCATAAAATTTGCGATATGTTAATAAAAAAATTTTTTGACAAGCTGAGTGGTTTTTTAATTTTATAACGTTTTGAAATCGGATAGGTTTTTCTGCCCCACCCTGTTATATCAGTGATGTTTTCCTTTTTTGAGAAACAAAATCGTAACAGCCAATTTATATGAAATTACTTGGATTATGATTAATATTGTAACCGAATAAATAGATTGAAATAATTATAGATCATTATAGAAATCGAATTAATATTTCTCATTCACCATCTAGGTCCTAATCCAAATCCTTTAAAGTCAACGAAAGGGATTGCCCTCATTACATCCTCTAAAGTGGAAGATCAGGATGACAAGTTGTGGTATGGAAATCTTCTTGCAAAAGGGGAAGACACTGTCACTGTTGAAGTTAGTATCATCATCATATTCTTAATTTATACCCAAAACAAATAAGGATTAACGCGTTTTTAGTAACGCAAGCGAAAATATAAATAATAAAAGTAGAGAATGACATTAATCTATTAAAATAAAACCATTGTTTAATAATAATAATACAGAGCACCTACGGATGGCCATTTCGTCCTTATTAGGACTCATCAGCACAGGATAGCTCTGAATGATACAAGGTTTTTTTGGAACTTAAAACGAGATGCAACCTTCTTTCAGGTATAAATATACCGAAGACGCCATCTCTAGATCCATACGAACAACCTTCTTCCATAGGATAAACCTTGAACGAAGTAGCGAGATGTTTACCTACCATTTGTCGTATTGACCGAAGCGTACTTGCAGTTCGCAAATTTTATATCTTCAGTAAAAAAGAAGTATGAGTTTAATATTGGTTGATTTCAATCGATTAATATTATTCTCTGCTTTCATTATTTTTGTATTCATGGCGATTTTACGCGTTAAACCTTTTTTTTATTACTAGTATTCTTTTCCACCCACTTCAACTGAGATTAACTGAGAATCTACTGTCTACTGTCATAATTCGAAATTTTGAAGTGAACTGTCAGCAGTGTCTCAGTTAATCTCAGTTGCAGTGGGTAAAAAGAATACTAGTATTATTGGCTGATTTTAATCGATTCATATTATTATATGCTTTTATTGTTTATTATTTCCAATATAAAATTAAATATACTTGGTTTATTAATCACGAGAGCTTTTCATGTTGTTAGCCATTATCTTCAAAATCAGCTTTTTGTCAAGACTACTATTGTTCGCAACCTTCAGCTCTGCCTCGTCAAATTTGTGTTATGTGATTTCAAATGGAAAATTTTTAAATAGGTATATTTCAGATTTCCATACCGACAACTGTTCCAGTGGGCTTATGGAGACTACAAATCGAAACCAGTAAAATCGATACACCTGAAATCAACAAGACTTATAATTATGAGAATGAAATCTACATACTCTTCAACCCATGGGTTTGTCGTAAGTATAACCATAATTCATCAACTTCAGCAAAATTCAAGATAAAGATAATCAATCACATTAACAGGGAATCCCAGAATTAGAATCCCAAATAGTGTAGGAAACTCAAAAAATTAGTTTTGGAGAATTTTTCACTCAGACTACAAATTCCATAAAAATCCTTAGGACTTTGAACCAGGTTTTGTTTAACACTATCTCTTGTGGCAATCTTTCTTTCTGTACTTACAGATATCTGTTTTCAAGACGAAAGCATTCTAAACAAGTTCATCGTCAAATTGTAACATAAAAATCAGATAAACGAGGATACACTGAAAAATTTCAAGCCCAACACATTCTCCTTTTAATTGACTAAGTTTATTACAGCAAAATTGCGACGTCTCTAGACCTTTCAAAAAAAATGTTTCTTCTTGCTCTGCAAAACCAGACCCCCACAGCTTTTATTTTCGTTGGAAAAAGATTTACGACCTTTTAAACTTTTTTTCAGTTGAAGAAAGAGATGATGTAAGACGGAGCCACAAATCTTGTGAATAAGGGGGTGTTCTACTAATTCTAACCCAAATCACGAATTTTTTGCATGGTAACATGAGACTTGTGTGCTAGGGCGTTGTCCTGGGAAAAAAAACACCGTTGGGTAGCTTTCCGCGTCTTTTCGCTTCGATTTTTTCCCGTAGAGTGGCCAGTAATGTTGAAAAGTAATCTCCAGTTATTTTTCTACCCTTATCCGAAAAATCAATCATGATTGCTCCATGGCAATTGCAAAAAACTGAAGCAAGAACTGTTTCAGCAGATTTGTGGACACGAAACTTCTTGGGTCTTGGAGAATCAGAGTGTCGCCATTCCATCGATTGTTGCTTTGTTTCCTAATCGTAGAATTTTACAATTCTGTTTATTAAGTCTACATCGTTTTCAAATTGAACACAGATCGAACGCTAAGCTTCTACCATTGCACGATTTTGGTCAACATTCAAACATTTGGAGCTCCATTTTGCAGAAATTTTTCTCATGTCCAGATTGCTGTAGGGAAGTTGCGAAAACAGCTCTACATAATCTACATTTTTCTCATTTGGAGCAATCTTTTATTCTGTATAAACCGATGTCAGTTTTTAAAAATTATTCGAAATCTATACTTTTATACTTCAATGCTTAACATAAATTTATTGTATAATATATCATTATTGTCACAAAAACCTACGTAATTTTTAATGTTATCGTTCATTACTTGCAGATGATTTGGTATACATGCCAGACAAAAGGTTTTTGGACGAGTATATTCTTCAAGAAGTTGGCAAAATCTGGGTAGGTGCCTATGGAAGTTCTAAAGGAAGAGAATGGGTTTTTGGTCAGTTCAACGCATGCGTGCTGCCAGCTATCATGTTGATGTTGGAAAGGAGTAATTTGCCACATTCAAGGTAGATAATATCCAAAATTTACAATGATGGAAACGAATGATTCATTCAGATTCCAAAATTAAAAAACATTAAAAACTAATATCTCACAAGCATTAAAGAACTAGGGCTAAGCACACCTGTCGTACAGAAAACAGCTTTCGTGAGCTTTTTCTAATCACAATGAGCTATTTTTTTGAGGATTTTTTTTTTTCGAGTTTTGAATGATAAGTGGGCGTTTTCTCCCCAACTTCTACGCTTATTGAAAACGTACAGTTTCTGATAAGGCTATTTGAACCGCCAAATCAACTTTTATGTTGAAATACATGGTCAATTTTTTGACTGTTAGTGAAGAAGTGTAGAAAAAAAATATTTCAAATAATTGACCACGTTTTTGAACATAACAGTTGATTCTTCTCGAAAAAGGATGACTTTAGAGCAAATATATTCTGAGTGGAAAACAGTGGCGGTTCATATGAGCGTATCAGAAAATGTAGTTTTTCCACAGAGCGTAGAAGTTTAGGATGAAAACACCCACTGACTTTTCTAACCTTCAACAATTAAGACTTGAGAAAAAAATTCCGCAAAAAACATAGCTTATTATGATTAGGAAATGCTTCTGAAAGGGGAGGAGATATTCAGAAAACAAAATTTTTTCAATTTCATCTCGAAAACGTTGCATTTCAGAGGGTAAGTTTATAGAATCTCTTGTAAATATTTTTAGAATAAAAAGAACATTCCGAAGTTTGTCGCATCTTATCTTGCAATCAACGAATCAACTCGGTTATTAATCGATCAACTAATGGTTTCGAACTATTAACGCGTTCATCTTGACCATTAGTCGCTGACTATTAATTGTTCTGCTCAACTTCAATATTCTGAAAATTTTCAATTTCGTTACATTTCAGTCGAGGAGACCCTGTCAAAGTCACGCGCATGATATCAAAAATGGTGAATAGTAACGACGAAGATGGAGGAATACTTATCGGAGATTGGAGTGGTGATTACTCTGATGGCACAGCTCCATCAGCCTGGACCGGTTCAGTTGCCATTCTCCAGGAGTATTTAGATACTCAGGAACCTGTTCCCTATGGACAGTGTTGGGTCTTTGCCGGCGTTGTTACAACAGGTATGACAATAGCTTATTCTGACATTTCAACAATTTAATTGTGCTTCATATCTTAACCTCAGGCTATGCTATATCCCTTAGTCTAAGATCATAACACAATCTTAGCTATTGAAAGATGTCTAGATATAAATCTGGAAGAATAAACCATCAGAATTGCGATATAACCATACACTCAGATAGTCAAGCTGCTATTGAAGCACTGAGCTCCTTCGTCATCGACTGAAAGATGATCTGGGAGCGCCGGAACAAACTCAATGAGGCAGGCAAGAAAAATAAGATCTTTTTAACCTGGGTTCCCTGCCATTCGGGAATCAAAGGAAACGAAGAGGCCAATACACTTGCCAAAGAGGGCGCACGAATATCACTAATTGACCCCAGAATCCTTCTGTGGTATAGATAAATGTACCCAAAAAAAGGAGTTTTTGGAGAAGGAGAAAGCCAAGTGGGGAAAAATTCAGGCGGAATCTTCCAGGGATGCATCATTCCACTAAGTTCCTTCGGAACTTTGAAACAGCAAGATCCAAAAGATATCTGGATCTTGGTAAGAAACAATTACACCTCCTCATTGGCTTTCTTATAGAACACTGTCGCCTTAGGAAACACCTGTTGAGGATGGGATTGTCGGACACTGACCAGTGTAGGTTCTTTGGGGAGGAGGAACGAGAAAGAGAGCCTAAATAGAGAATACCTTGGGCGAGAAACTTGTAAGAGTGAGGAAGTAGCCTCGTTGAAGCCTTCATAGATATTGGATTTCATTAGATCTCTAGAACTGGAAGGCGAGCTGTGAAGGATGTGGTCAGAACAGCTCTGTAAGGGGCACATTAGACCTTGAGGTCGCAGTGAACTGTAACCCCTTTTTAAGCTAAACTAAGCCTTATAATGTTCGAACATGGATGGACGAGAAGTACCCAAATTAATGATCGGAAGAAGAAGAAGTGTTCGGACCCTTAGCATGACTTGATTTAACGCCTATGAATTTTTATGTGTCGGGCCATATGAAAAGCGCAGTGTAGAACCAAATGACGCCGATTGCTTATTCTGAGACAGAGGATCATTGCTGAAGCTGAGGAAATGAGGCAAAGCCAGCAAACTTTTGTCGTGAAGAGTCATTTAAGGAAACGAATGAGAATTTCTATCAGAAAAGGGGTGAACATGTCGAACAAGAGTTATGAAAATGAAGTAGGACGTTATGATATTTTTCTTTTTCATATTTTTCAGTGTGTCGAGCGCTGGGAATACCATCGAGGGTGGTCTCAAACTTGGTATCAGCTCACGATGCAAATTCCAGTCTCACCATCGACAAGTACTACAACAAGGAAGATGAACCAATCGAAGGAGATCCAAATAATCCGAACGGTGAAGATTCAATTTGGAACTATCACGTTTGGAATGATGTTTGGATGGCAAGACCAGATCTACCATCAGGTATTCAAAATAAAAAATATTGATTAATTAAGGGGATGAATCTACGTATAATTTCAAGAAAAAAGTCCTTATGAACATGGGTCCGCAAAAGCTTCGTCACGGAGCTACACGGTGTTTAAATTTCCGAACAAAATTGTTTTTTTCATAACTCCTGCAGTTTTTGATGTATTCAGTCCACATTTGGAATGCGAGCCATTTTCAACCGTCTCCATCATTGCACGTCCTAAATCTTAACCATAGACCTAATAAAGAATGGACACCGCATGAGAGAGAGAGGTCACTTGGTTGAATGTGATGGAGCTATTGTGGGCAATGTCATACTTGTTCTATGGGCAATGTCAGTTGAATTATATTCAACGCATCAAATCCTTGTGGGCAAAGCAAAGTCTGTGGTCACATAAATATTTGTTTACATCTTCCATATGATTTTGACAAGTTGCCCACAAACTTGCTTCATCTCTGTTCTTTTCGATAATATCGCATATGTCTTTCTCTCTCTAATGTATCCAAGTGTTCGATCTTCTGTTAAGTCACGTGATTCTGCATCCATAGTAATTATAGATCTATGATCTTAACTCAAACTCATCTCAAACTGTTTTTCGGTACGCCACTGGTCAGCGTAAAATCAATTTTTGATATATTCGTTCAATTCAGAAACTTTTGGGCTCTTGTAATTTTTTTTCCGTATCTCTTACCGTTTTCGAGTAAAAATTTACTTATTATTATTTTTAGGTTAATATTGAGTCTCAGATGACGAGCTATCAAAATAAAAGCAAAGGTACAGTTCGAGTATTTCTAATTAATAATTTTTCACTCGAAATGGTTAAAGATACGAAGAAATTACAGGATCCAAAAAAGTTTCTAAATTGAACGAAGATATCAACAATTGATTTTACGCTTGTCAGTGGCGTAGGTACCGCAAAAAAGTTTGAGAGGAAGAAAGGAGACATGGCTCCGGAGAAGAAAAAACCCTTAGATTCTAGTTAAGATTCAAGCATGCAATAATGGAGACGGTGAATAAGCTCGCATTTCAAATTTGGACTGAATATTTCAAAAACTACGGGAGTTATGAAGAAAAAATAGTATATTATATTATAAGGATCAAAAGTGCATATTTTTTTTACGAGCAATATTTGCAGTTGCGAGGAGCAGCCGAGCGAATGCATAATTGCGAGTTAAAATAGGCACTTTCAGTCCGAATAATATATACTATTTTTTCTCCAACCAAGTCAGTGATTGTCAACTGGACGTCAAATGCAATTACTTTTAATCCAAGGATTAAAAGTAGCGTTTTTAATCCTAGGATTAAAAGTGTTGCTAAGTAACGAGTGAATTTTTGTACGGTAAGGGAATTTATGACTTTTGCATCTGAAATAGTACAAAAATGTCAACATTTTTTTATGGTTGGAGAAAATAGTTATTTTTGTATCTAGTGCGCGAAATGCTGTGATCTCGACTATTTTTTTTAACTCGGCTGCGCCTCGTTAAAAAAATCAGTTCTCGATCACCAAAGTATTTCGCGCATGAGATGCAAACAAAATTTTTTCTACAAACGCTTAGCTTAATATGAAAAAAATATTGAACTGGTTTGAACTGTTTTTCCAAATAAAGTAATTAGGTATTATAACTATGGGCAATATATTCTGTGTTGAAAGCAACGCTCAATGTTAAAGAAAACGTGGATTTCAAGAAATTTACCAAGTTAAAATATAAAAATCCCATATAGTTTACATGCAGATTGCGAAGTAAGTATTTCGCACACTACTTCGCGCACGGTGTCATAGTAACAAAGGAAATTGAAAAAAAGGGTCACTTCGCATATTCTTGCCAATGCGCGAACCTTGTCATTTTCTGACGTTTGTAGAAAAACAATATTTTTTGGAAATATCAACACCCTGTAGCTCCGTAACGAAGCTTTTACGGACCCAAGTTTATATAAACTTTTTGTCTTACAATTACATGTAGATTCGCCCCCTCAAGTTGTGACATACTATTATGTAACACCTTGTATAAATCTTGAATACTGCATTTGCTTATTTATTGACGTCGCAATGTAATATTTCAGATAAGAGAAAACCATTCGCGGCATTCATTCTTTGCAGTATCATACAGGGTATTCCCAAAATATGGCCTTGAAGTGAAATCGGGTTTGGGGATCTAAATTAGCTAAATGAAGGATCATACAAATTTGCAAAAGGATTTTGAAATCAGAAGCATACAATTTTGATATTTCATAGTTACCAATTTTTCACATAAGTATTTAATTTTTTGAATAATTTTCAGAATATTATTTCGATCGCGCTGAGATTTTGGTTTTATATACAGTGTGTCAAAATTATGGAAGAATTCGTTTTCTCGAAGAAAAAATATTTGGCAACAAAATCCTGAAACAGGTCAAATTTTTGTTTCACTTTTAACAAATTTAATGCATTTTTGAGGGATTTTTGTTGAACCCTGTGCCATTCCCATTAACCCTCTAAATTTGTTGAATAGGGAAAGTGGATAATGTGGTACTTTTTCGGCAAGTTTTTTGTATCTCTTTTACAGGCATGCGGAAATTTTCAATTTTCTTTTTAAATTAGATAGTTCAAAGAGGTTTTCACAACTTTCAACCCCCCACGTGAAAAATTAGAATGTGTTTCAACTGTTGAAATTTGGTGAAAGTGAAACAAAAATTGACCTGTTTTAGGATTTTGTTGCCGATATTTTTCTTCTAGGAAAATTAATTTATTTCATATTTTTGTGGCGCTCTGTATTTAGTATAAATCTCAAGTCCTATAAAAAATGCGCTCATAAGCTCCTGTTCAGGACTTTTCTCAAATATTTTCAAATTCTATTGTTTCAATTAGGATATGGCGGATGGCAAGCCATAGATGCTACCCCTCAGGAACAATCATCGAACTTTTACCAGTGCGGTCCGGCATCACTTGAAGCTATCAAACAAGGGGCTGTTTGCTACAATTACGATGTTGAGTTTATGGTGTCTTCTGTTAATGCAGATGTTCTTCGATGGAAGGAAGATCCACATCATGTGCTGGGGTACTCCAAAATCTACTGCAACAAGTATCAGTGAGTTTCTTTCATGCTGGGATACAAATTCTTACCAAATACCTACTTTGGTCCGCTCATAAAATCCAAAGTTTATTTTTATTTATTGAGCACTTTTTCTACATAAACTTGCTATATCGTTTTACCCAAATGACTATAATTTTCGAATTTTGAGTCGAAAATGTTCTCAAACGATAGGGTTAGATGACGAATTCGTGCTCAAATTTGATTATCTCCGTGGACAGCAGTCCGTTAGCACAAAAACTTTCGAAAGAATTATCCTAGAGACTTGAAATTTTCAGGATAGGTTCGGTCCATAGATGCTGCGATTACTTTCTTTAACCAGCCAAAACGTACAGGATGTTCAAAAAAATATGACTATTCAAAATTTTGTTGCCACACGCAAGATGCTCATAAAAAGCCTTGTGCAAAATTTTGTGGCCATAGTGTTAACAGAACCATAGAAAATTCAATTAAAATATTGAAAAGAAGAAACCTGACATTTCCATAACAAGATATCCGATTCGAGTGAAATTTATTTTGTGAATAAAGATTGTTATACTGAATGTTGATGCAAAATTTCAAGAGGATTGCATCAGCAGAAACAAAGAATTTTTTTGATATTCTATTTTTTTAATATTTCCCAGAATATAATTCTAATCGTGCTGAGATTTTGCATTCGTATAATTAGCTTGAATCTCAAGTCCTATACAAAATGTTGAGGTAATAGCATTATTGCTTCACCAATGAACGAGCAATCAAAAGCACCAGCTCAGGGCTTTTCTTGAATTTTTTTATATCAATTTTATTTGGATCCTTTTCAACTGAATAGGAATTTTGATAATCGATTTACATATTTTCAGCATAGGAAGAATAATACTGACTAAGAAACCATTCATTTACGATCCAAATGGTGACAGAGACAGAGAAGATATTACTTCTGCTTATAAGCAGAAGGAGGGAACAGAAGCAGAAAGGTTATCATTGTACAATGCCGTGAGAGGATCTGAAACTGCCAAAAAGTAAATATCAATATTGGGTTTTATCCATTTTTCGGTTTAAACTATGTTTACCAACAAAAAAAGTATAGGAGTATTGTTGTAACTTATAGTCCGTTCACGAAAGGTTGAGCACATAGTAGGCGTTTTTTTATTTATCTGAAGTTGGCAGTATTTACTGTCATGGAGTAAAATAAAGTCAACGTTGCCGAATGTTCCCGGCTTCGTCCGACGAGCTTGCGAGTTATCAGAGAACTCTATGCAATATTGACAACATTGCGTATCAATCTGACAAGTAAATAAACAAAAATAAAATTTTAGGTTATGATGTTTATTTTCTTGTCAGATTGATAAGCAATGTTGTCAATATTGCATAGAGTTGTCTGATAACTCGCAAGCTCGTCGGACGAGGCCGGGTACATTCGGCAACATTGAATTTATTTTACGTTATGACAGCAAAAACTGCCAACTTCAGATAAATAAAGAAACGCCTACTATGTGCTCAACCTTTCGTGAACGGAGTATAGGTAGTATTTTATTCTCATTTGATTTTTGTACCTATTTTAAAAACGTCACTTTTATATTTAGCGAGTAGGCATGTAGTTTTAAAATATTGATTTGACAGATTGTGATATTAGAAAAGTCATTCCTAGTTTTGGTACAATTTTGAAACTTTGTAGTATTGTGCTGTGCTGTATATTTCATTGCTGCAAACCCTTTACACTTATTTCAAACCACCCAGGCGCTAGACCCTACCGGTGTGTGGGATTTCGGGGGGGATACAACATTTTTCTGTATTTCGAAAAACTGCACCAAGTCCTGTCACGGTCGCCAAAAATGTTGTTGCAGCAATGAAAATATACAGCAAGCACAGTACTATAGAAAGTTGCAAAATTGTACCAAAACTAGGAATGACTTTTCTGATATTACAATCTGTCAAATCAATTTTTTAAAACTACATGCCTACTCGCTAAATATAAAAGTGACGTTTTTAAAATAGGTACAAAAATCAAATGAGAATAAAATACTACCTAAGTTACAACAAGTATATAGGTAGCTGTTACGATATTCAGAAAATTTAGAAAAAAATAAAGATAAAAAAGAACTTAAGGAAAAGAATGAACAGAAGATACGTTGGAAGCCCCCGACCCTCATTTGTTGGGACAATTGCCAGAGTTGTATAGTATCTATTACGTAAATTTTAGTATTTTTGTGAAGTTTAAAAAGGGATACAGTTCACTGCAACCTCCAGGGTATTGTGCCTCCTTACAGAGCTGTTCTAACCACACCCTTCACAGCTCGCCTTCCAGTTCCAGGGATATGATGAAATCTTATATCTGTGAAGGCTTTAACAATGCTAGTCCTCACTCTCACAAGTTTCTCGCTGAAGGCATTCTCTTCTGAAGCTCGCAATGCCAAAGCATTCCGTGACTAGGTGAATGGATGTTTGGCATTGCGAGCCTAAGGAGATAATGCTTTGGGCAAGAAACTTGGGAGATTGAGGAGCTAGCCTCGTGGAAACCTTCACAGATATTGGATTTCATCAAATCTCTGGAACTGGAAGGCGAGCTGTAACAGGTGTGGTCAGAACAGCTCTGTAAGGGGCACAATAGACCTTGAGGACGCAGTGAACTGTAACCCCTTTTTAAACTATAACTATAGTATATATTGTTGTCTTGGAAACTTTAAAGTAAATATCGAATAAATGTCCAAAAATTACGCATTTTCACTGATTCATTGATACAAATTGCAGATTTTTCGCAATGCCAGATAGTGAACTGGAAGACATGGAGTTTGAATTGAAGGATATTGATAAAGTGATGATTGGAGAAGCTTTCGTGGCAGTTGTCACTATAAAAAACAAGAGTAAACAAGTGCGTCACATTGGTGCTGCCATCACTGCATACAGCGTTTATTACACTGGCGTCAAAGCTCAGCTTATTGAAAAAGCTAAAGGAGACTTTTCTATGCCACCTGGTGCAGGTAAACATTATTATTATAAGAAAAGGTTTAACGCGTAATATCGCCATGAATATCAAAATAGTAAAAGCAGACAACAATATGTATTAATCGATTCAAAACCAGAGCCGGACCGTGGGCGTGGCGAGGGAGGCATTTGCCACGGGCGCAAACGACCTAGGGGCGCAAAATGTGAAATATGAAATATTCCATTTTACATCAAGATTGACTACAAGCTCTATATTTCAAAGTGGCGAATTTACCAGTTTACAAAATTGAGAAACACGTAGTTAACGAACACTACCAAAACGGAACAAAATCCTAGAAAATTATACATGGCGAGAAACACGACTCTAGGTGCATTGTCCATTACCTTAAAATATGGGAGATTATTGTCAATAAAAGGTTCTTCAAAATAAAGGGTTTTTCAAAAAGAGGTGTTATTTTGAAAAGCCCGCTATTTCGGTAGATATCACGTTTGAAGCTGTCATTTTTTGACATTTGTCAAGTAGAAACTACGTCATTAATAAAAATGAAACAATATACGCTTCAAGAACCTCGTCGGATCGCAATGAAGAAATTGGTGAAAAAATTCGAGATCTTGGGACAAGTTAGTGATGTGAAGAATAAAACCCGTGCACGTCGCTCGAGAACAGCCGAAAATATTGCTGCTGCCGCCGAAAGTGTTAAAGAAAATCCAGATTTGTCCATGCCTCGTCGTTCTTTGGAAATAGGGATTCCACAAACGTCATTACACTGTATTTTGCATAAAGATTTGGGTCTTATAACTTATGAAGTTCAGTTAACACAAGAACCGGAATTCCATCGAAATTCATCTTGAGTGATGAGGCCCGTTTCCACCTCGATGGCCTCGTCAACAAGCAGAATTGTCGCATCTGGGGCTAGGAAAACCCAAGAGTTATTGTTGAAAAGCCTCTCTATCCGCAACGTGTGACTGTTTGGTGCGGTTCATGGTCCGGCGGAGCCATTGGACCACTTTTCGGAAAATGAGCCGGGAGCGACAGTTACGGTGAATGGATTGCCCTATCGAGAGATGATCAATGATTTTTTATGGCCGAAATTGGATAGAACTGATCTGGACAACGTTTACATTCAACAAGACGGCGTTACGAGCCCCACAAGCAACGAAACCATTGGTCTTTTGCGGGAAAAGTTTCCGAACCGTGTTATCTCTCGAAGAGGTGATTACAATTGGCCACCGAGATCTTGTGATTTAACACCTTGCGACTTCGTGAAAGAGAAGGTCTACGCCAATAGCCCAGCGTTGATTCAAACCTCAAAGATGGAATTCGTGAGGCTATCGAGGACATAGGGCAGCCACTTTGCGATTTGGTTATGGAAAATTTCATTAAAAGGATATGGTCCTGTAAGCGTGGTCGTGGTGGTCATTTGCTTTATGTTATTTTCCACTATTAACGGCATAGCTTCTTCTTCATAATGAAATAAACATCCGATAATTTTTATTGAAAAATTGCATTTTTCTTTTAATATCAAAATAACACCTTTTATTGGAAAACCCCTTATAATCAATAAATGTCAATTATAAAAATCATATATTTATTGAAAAATAAATTTCTTCAAGGGCGCATTTTGAAAGTTTGCCACAGGCGCTAGAATCCTAGTTCCGGCTCTGTTCAAAACAACCAATATTGAACTCATACTTCGGAGCTAATCTCGTCCTCGTTCAAGGCAAAATGCAAGGAAGTGGAATCAAACAGAGCACCAATGGATGGCCATTTCGTCCTTATTATGACTCAGGATGAATGTCGAATGACACAAGGTATTTCTTAGAACCAACCGCAAAATGGCACCTTCTTTAAGGTATAAATAAAATACCGAAGACGCATCTAGTTCTATACGAAAACCTTCTTCCATAGCATGAACTTTGAACGAAATAGCGAGATGTTTAGTAGAGCCGGACCGTGGGCGTGGCGAAGGAGGCATTTGCCACGGGCGCAAAATGTGAAATAACATTTTTTTATCGTTTTCTATTCCTTTTTTGATTGAATTCTTGTTCATTACCTTTTAAAAATATGGGAGATAGTACAGTATATTTGTGCTTGGAAGAGCCCCTAGCGAAAAAGTTCAGAAGTAGTAGATATCTTCCATTTTTTATGTTTTTCCATCTTCCATTTTTTATGTTTTTTGGGGTGCCTAATCCGAATATAAGGTTTGCTAACAAAATTTCGTGACGGAATGTAGAAAAAAATTCAAAAAAAGGTTAAAAAGCTCATTCTTGGTCAGTTTTTGCTCATAACTTGGAAACTATCAACTTTTCGTGAAAAACCTTTCCATACAGAATGAAAGTAAATAAAATTTACTACGAATTGTACTACCACAGCTTATTCTGCGACAACCTGTTCTGGCTTAAATTAAAGTTTAAAATGAGATGTTTTCTATCACTCAATAATTGAAAAAAATTTGAATTCTATGGTTCCGATGACACGATCCTCTTGAAATTTTGCATGAACATTCAGTATATTAGTCTCGATTCACAAAAAAATTTTCACTCGAATCTGATATCTTGTTATGGAAATATAAAGATTCTTCTTTTCGATATTTCAATTGAATTGAATATAGTTCCTCAATATCGCAGACAAAAAGAAACCAGTCGAAATGAAATGTTGCGGCCAAATGCAAGATTTTAATAATAAGCCTTATGCAAAATTGTGTGACCATAGTGTGAACAGAACTATAGAAAATTTAATTGGAATATTGAAAAGAAGAATCTTTACATTTCCATAACAAGATATCCGATTCGAGTGATTTTTTTTTGTGAATCGAGACTGATATACTGAATGTTAATGCAAAATTTCAAGAGGATCGCATCATCAGAACAATAGAATTTAATTTTTATTAATTTATTGAGTCATAGAAAATATCTCATTTTTCAACTATAATTTCAGTCCTAACGGTTTGTCGCAGTACAATTTGTAGGAAATTTTATGTACTTTCATTTTGTACGGCAAGGTTTTTCATGAAAAGTTGATAGTTTCCAAGTAATGAGCAAAAAACTGACCAAGAATGGGATTTTTATTCTTTTTTTGTATTTTTTTTATGTTCCGTCAAGACATTTTGTTAGAAAACCTCAAATTCAGATTCAGCACCCCAAAAATATAAAAAAGTGAAAGAAATCAAAACTATCCCGAAACTTTCCATCTAAAAGCCCAATTCGACGGGATTAACATTAGTGAATGAAAAAATTCTTCAAAATATAATCAATAAATGTCAATTATGAAAAACATGTATTCATTGAAAAATTAATTTCTTCAAGGGCGTATTTTGAAAGTTTGCCACAGGCGCTAGAATCCTAGTTCCGGCTCTGATGTTTACAATTTGTCGCATTGGCCAAAGCGTTTAATATTGGTTGATTTCAATCGAGTAATATTGTTCTCTGTAGTCACTATTATTATTATTATATTTATTAATGGTATTGTATTTCATTATTCAGCTCGAGGTTAAGAGTAAAAAGTAAAACTAGAGATGACTCCTTTATTTGTTGACGCAGCCAATTAGAATCTGTTTATGAAACCAAACAACATTCGGCGTTTTCTAATTTTCTTCCTTATTGTGTGTCATCACTGACGTTACATAATATGCATGTTCGATTTTTTTATTTAATTTTATTTTCATCGCCCCATTAGAGGTGATAGCCCCTTCACCATGGGTTGAGGAGATTTCATGTCACCCTGTATGGAAAATAGCTAGTACAATTGTACAAGTCGACCTATGTACTTTTCTAATTGAAATAATTGGAAATCTCTTTTCTACCCTAAGGCCAGAAAGAAAACGTTGATCCGTGCTCCCTGCACGAAGAGGGAGTCTTATTGTTAACTTTTCTGAGGAGTTAGGAAACATAAAAAAAAACACCCATATAAATATATACAACTAATCTATTGAAGAAGACTCTGTTCTGAACAATCATCAAAAGAAAAATAAACTGTTATCAGTTATGAATCTTGAAAGAAACTAAGCTAACAAATGGGAGACTCGCCGTTCTACCTGGGAATACACCTAGTGTTCAATATGGGACAGTCCTACCTTTTCCCGTCCTATTTTTTATTGACCTGGGAACAAACACAAACGTATGCTCTGCTTTTACACTCCCGAACACCACAATTCGCGAATTTAACTAAGCCTCCGCTCGACGTTTTCCTCGAACGCCCAAGTACCACCGATTTTTCCGACGTGACTCTAAACCCCAAACTCTGACCACAACTCCCTGAGACTCTTCCAATGAGCCTCCTAACCGTCACTGACTGACCTAAAACTGACTCCTCCAACGAGCCCCCTAACCGTAACTCTTGACCGAAGACTTCCTCCCTGAGGAACCTTAACCGAGTACCGCTAAACGATAACTGACTCTTAAAACCTTTTTCAAAAACCTTCTAAGCTCTGTAGCGTCCCCCTTCTTCGAAAATTTCCCCTTTCTCGACATTTTGGACTTTGACCTACCCAATAGAAAAACGCCACATCAACTATTCTCTTCCTTGGGAACCAAGCGTTCCCATGGCCACTTAACACGAAAAAACTGCACATTATCACCCTATTAATTATCGGTCCTTCAAAATATGCTGAAACCAAAGTATCGACCACAGAACATAAAATAGATCGACTAAGTGTTCGTACTGTAAACAGTTCGACAGGTCGCACAATAACGAACCCATTTGTTTACCCCAGGATCAAGTTACACGAAATAGTTCTATGTATGGGGCCATCTGGCTTTTAAGCTTAAATGTTTCGAAATTCTCTTTTCTCAATACTGCGGATAATATTTATATTCCCAGGTATTACACAATCATGATAACACTTTAATATGATTCTAGTAATTAAATAATAATCATTCTTGCAGTTGAAACAATGAAAATGACCATTGCTCCTGCCAAATATTTGGATAAACTGGTGGAATATGGAATGGTAAAACTTTATGCTGCAGTAACAGTTAAGGAAACAAGACAGACTTGGGCAGATGAAGATGATTTTCAAGTGATTAAACCTACGATTAGGATTCAGGTATAATATTCAATTCCATTAAAATAGAAAAATCCTCAGTAGTCCAGTCAATTTGTGCTCAAAAGAACCCCTAGCAGGAAAGATCTGGGGTAGTTTTGATTTTTTCGATTTTTTATGTTTTGGGGTGCTGAATCCGAATCTGAGGTTTGCTAGCAAAATTCCGTGAAGGAACATTGAAAAAATACAAAAAAAGAGAAAAAATCTCATTCTTTGGCAGTTTTCTGCTTATAACTCGGAAACTAGCAACTTTTCGTGAAAAACCTCTCAATACAAAATGAAAGTACATAAAATTTCCTACAAATTGTACTCCAACAGCTTGTTCAACGACCACCTGTTCTGGCTCAAATTATAGTTTTAAATGAGGTATTTTCTATGACTCAATAAATGAAAAAAACTTAAATTCTATGGTTCCGATGATGCGATTCTCTTGAAATTTTGCATGAACATTCAGCATATCAGTCTCGATTCATAAAATAAATCCACTTGAATCAGATATCTTGTTATGGAAATATAAAGATTCTTCTTTTCAATATTCCAATTGAATTTTCTATGGTTCTGCTCACACTATGGTCACACAATTTTGCATAAGGCTTATTATGAGCATCTTACATTTGGCCGCAACATTTCATTTCGATTGGTTTAGTTTTGTCTGATATATTGAGGAACAAACATTTTGAATGGCCGTATTTTGTTTCATAAAACAAGGCCATTCTAAATTTTTGTTCCTCAATATATGAGACAAAACTAAACCAATCGAAATGAAATGTTGCGGCCAAATGCAAGATGCTCATAATAAGCCTTATGCAAAATTGTGTGACCATAGTGTGAACAGAACCATAGAAAATTCAATTGGAATATTGAAAAGAAGAATCTTTATATTCCATAACAAAATGTCCGATTCGATTAAATTTTTTTTGTGAATCGCGACTGATATACTGAATTTTCATGCACAATTTCAAGAGGATCGCATCATTGGAACCATATAATTAATTTTTTTTCATTTATTGAGTCATAGAAAATACCTCATTTTCAACTATTATTTGAACCTGAATGGATTGTCGCAAAACAAGCTGTGGTAGTACAATTTATAGGAAATTGTATGTACTTTCATTTTGTATGAAAAGGTATTTCAGGAAAAGTTGATAGTGTCAGAGTTATATGCAAAAACTGACCAAGAATGAGATTTTCATTCTTTTTTTGTGTTTTTTTCTAAGTTCCGCCTAGAAATTTTGTTAGCAAACCTCAAATTCGGATTCAGCACCCCAAAAAACATATAAAATGAAAGAAATCAAAACTACCCCAAAACTTTCCTGCTAAAAGCACAATTCGACTGGATTACAGATAAAATCGATTCCAACACCATGCATTTATCGAGGACTCGCTACCTAACTGGAAAATGTGGGAAATCTCTCGGATTCAGATAGAATATAAGAAATGAAGATGACAAGTTCCCATAATTTTTTTCTAGCGGCGCTCTCTACGAAGATACGACCTCCTAAATGACGCCACTGAAAATTCATTTTAGTGGAATAATTTTCAATTACTTATTTCTTTCATTATTTTTCTTCGAAAGAGGTTCATTTTATCGATACTGAACAAGAGCACCTTTTCTTTAGCTTAATGTTCAAGGTATCCATATTTGTTTTTTCAGCACCTCATCATACAGGGTGTTAAAAATGTAATCGTAAAAATGTACAACCCAGTCCGCCTCTGGTAAACTGAACAAACTAATTGAAATTTGACTGCGGTGATTTAAGAGGTCCCCAATACTATCAATCATATCAAATTTTCATCAAATTATATCGAATAAATTGAAACTTATTTCACTAAAATGAATTTCCAGTGGCGTCATTTAGGAGGTCGTATCTTCGTAGGTAGGGCCGCTAGAAAAAGAAATTATGGGAACTTGTCATCTTCATTTTTTATGTTCTATCCGAAGCCGAGAGAATTCCCTCACTTTCCGGGACACCCTTTATAATACAGGATGGTCCAGATCGTAACCAAGAAATTTTATCCACGTATTCTATAGTCCGTTCACGAAAGGTTGAGCACATAGTAGGCGTTTCTTTATTTATCTGAAGTTGGCAGTATTTGCTGTCATAACGTAAAATAGAGTCAACGTTGCCGAATGTACCCGGCCTCTTTCGACAAGCTTGCGAGTTATCAGAGAACTCTATGCAATATTGACAACATTGCGTATCAATCTGACAAGAACATAACCTAAATTTCAATATACACAGTGGAATATGCCAAATTTCCATGGCCGACGGCTCAACCTTTCGTGAACGGACTATACATCAAAAATAAGCCCTAGTGTCATATAAACATATGTCGAGAAATGTTTCCTCCCCGAGATACGGGGTGTTAAAATTATAGAAAAAAAATGTTTATCATTAATAACTTTTACACTGCTTGAATTATTTTTATGAAATTTGAGACATAGGTTTTGAGCGTCAAGGATCACTTTTTGTATAATATCATTTCTTTTCTATTTTACAGGTGGCGTCCGTACTGCAGCGAGACTGAATATTTTCAGATAAAAAATGATACGCGACTGATTTTTCCGGCAATAAAAATTACTATTTAAATCCTTATTTGATTTGGAGCAAATTCGGTCTCTTGACTTTTTGCTGTACGAGGCACCGTTTCCGGTTAAAAAAATAAAACACATTCTCATGCATGAAGAAATCGTCTTATTATTTTTATGTACCTACCTTATCAAATTTCGGCGAATTCTTCATGCATGAGAATGTGTTTTATTTTTTTAACCGGTAACGGTACCTCGTACAGCAAAAAAGTCAAGAGACCGAATTTTCTCCAAATTAAATAAGGATTTAAATAGTAATTTTTTATTGTCGGAAAACCCAGTGGCGTATCATTTTTTATCTGAAAATATTGAGTCTCGCTACAGTAAGAACGCCACTGGTAAAACAGAAAAGAAAAGATATTATGCGAAAAATGCTCCATGACACTCAAAACCTATGTTTCGAATTCCATAAAAATATTTCAAGCAGTGTGAAAGTTGTTAATAAGAAACATTTTTTTTCTATAATTTTAACACCCCGTATCTCGGAGAGGAAACATTTTTCGAAATATGTTTATATGACAAACTAGGGCTTATTTTGGGTGTAAAATAAGTGGTCAAAATTTCTTGGTTACGACCTGTATAACCCCCTTACACTATACTATCTTGATATCGCCACTTTCAGTCTTAATCTAAGACTAAAAGTATCATTGTTTTCACACAAAAAAATGATAATTTTCAGATTCCAGCTGAAATTCCTCTACAGAAAAACACAACAATCAGTTTGGGTTTCAAGAATCCACTGAACATGGTTTTAACAAAATGTAAATTTTACATCCACGGACCTGCACTCCTGAAGAATTACATATTAGCTTGTCCCGATGTTCAACCCCAACAGAATGTTTCAATTGCTGCTGGAATCGCCCCCAGAAGTTTGGGAGAACACATTTTAGTTGCTACGTTCCATTCTAACGAACTACATGATGTAACAGGTTCTGTTAAAATTCATGTATACTGAAGGAAGCTAGAATCTTTCCATAAATAAGTCATTCAGGGAACTTTATAAAGTATTCACAAATTTGGTACTAATAATAATATGTATGTATAGACCATTGAAATAATTTATTCTATTGTTGAAATTTTGCTTTGAGTTATAGTCATTATTCTAACTATGATCTGAAAAATATTACTTCTTTCATTAAAGTGGCTTCCAAATCTATTAGTTTTTCATTTTTTGAGCGCACGCTCTACTAAAATGAGTGCTTTATCGTTTAGCCCAAATGTCTGTAATTGTCGAATTTTGAGCCGAAAATGGTCTCAAATGATAGGGTTTCACTGCCTGATGACGAATCCGTGGCCAAATCACTTCTGTCCGTGTCAGTTAGCACGATAAAGGATTCTGATTCTCATTACACAGGCAAAGCAACGAATCGGTAAAATATATCAAGGCGTTGCTTGCTGAGACGTTGCCGTCATAATGTGAATTTAACCACACAAAACCATATGATCAATGGAAAAGAAATTTTGCCGATTCGATGACTTGCCTGTGCCGAGCACGTGGCTTGCATGAAAGTGAGAATTGGCCCTAACTTTCGAAGAGATTGTCTTATAGCCTATTCGTTTTGAGATATTTCGTGCTCCTGAGTCCTGAGTAAAGGTTGATTCTCATTAGACGTGCAAGGAACCGAATCGGCAACGGCAAGGCACGTGCTCGCACGAGCAAGATTTCTTGAGGGTATTCACACTGCTATAGGCTTGCCGTGGGTTAAGTAGGTTTCAGCTTTGTGAAAAATGAAATGTTCTCTACTTCTACGTTAATAAAAATGCCCTGTTATTAGATGAAGAAGAGCTTGAAATGAACAATAATTCAAGAAAGAGAAAAAGGCGTTATTGGGTACATAAAATGCTTAAAAACGAAATGAAGAAGGAGAATTTGCAACGTTGCACCCAGAACTTTTAGATGACCAGACAAAATTTTTTCAATATTATCGAATGTCTAGGGATGAGATTGACTTCATTTTCTCTAACATATTGGATAAGGATTTCATCTCTTCGAATGAAAAAGTATCCTTCTTCTGACGAGACGACATATTCGCTCTTGTCACCACAACACTCCCAAAATCCTAGGAACGCGAATGCTACCAAGCCGGTAACGTATTCACACTGTCGGAACGTGCACGGAACGTGCTCGGCAAATATTGTTTGAGAAGAACCCCGCGGTCAAAGGCCGTCGCTTGCCGAGCCGTTGCCGTATAATGTGAATTTAACCACACAAAAACCATATGATCAATGGAAAAGATATTTTGCCGATCCGGTGCTTGCCTGTGCCGAGCACGTTGCTTGCACGAAAGTGAGAATCGGCCTTAACTCAAAAGCTCGAAATACGGCTTGCCATTGGCTGCGCACAAGTACTGGAACAGCTCAGGAGCACGAACTCCACAAAAGTCAAAACGAATAATCACTGCGAGACTTGAGATATTCATGGTGAGTTAGGTACTCGAATGCGTCGGTTAAGTTCGTTAACCAGCCAAATCGCCCAATCATACTATAGGATGTTGCATAAAAAAATAGCCATTCAAAATTTTTTGTTCCTCAATATCTCGGACAAAGAGAAACCAATGGATATGAAATTTTGCGGCCACATGCAAGATGTCATGATAAGGACTCATGCATCATTTTGTGGCCATAGTGTTAACAGAACCATAGAAAATTCAATTGGAATATTGAGATGAAGAATCTTTATATTTCCAATACAATATATATATGTATTATCCTATTCGATTGAAATTTATTTTTTGAATGAAGATTGATATACTGAATGTTCAGGCAAACCAATTTAGTAATTTCGCGATAGGACCATCAGACTTTGGGGCCAAAATGGCCTTATACAAGATATGAGGCCCAACTCTGAACTTTCAAATTCAAACCCATCTTTTTAATTGTAGATTCGGATTGACCAGGAAATTTTAACCAATTTGGATGTGAAATTTCGTGCTAAATCCGAATCAGCAATAAAGAAATTGGTTTGCATTTGAAATTTAGAGTTGGACCTTATATTTTTTTAATCATTATTCTAAAATTGAATTCGATATTTAGAATGACATACCATATATGGAAGATGGTTACCCTTCAGTCCTGTTGTAGTCTTAGAAGAACAAATGATTTGAAAAATCATCACTTGGAAGGCCAGACCTGGTTTAACCCTCCTGTTCAAGAGCAAGAATTAAGTAATATTGAAGGTATTAATTCGAATAGTTTGAGCTTTCAATTTTGTTAAAACGTCGAGACAGGGTTTTTTTCCTGAGCTCTGGTATCATATGCAGCTTAGAGGAAGAAGTTCTTCCTCTGAGATATGCAGACCAGTATGGTACCCCGTTTTGCACTAACCTCAGCTAGGGACTTTTTTGTCTCAATTCAAAAGAATATCTCTAAAGACCCCAGTATCAAAATTCCAATTTTCCACCTGTGCACGAAATAAATTTACCGTTACCAGACTTTTAAACACCTGGTACAGACAGTTGAAGATTCAACTCGACTCTTGTGATTTTATTAGATATAGTCACAATACATAATATTAAATGGATTCATTATTTGAAAACAACCTTTTTTCAAATAAAATTATTATTATTATAAGTCATTGATCTAAAAACAAATGTTCAAATGATCAAGTGGTCTTAAATCGTTTAATGTAGAAACTGTCCTACGAATTAGCCACTTTTAAAAACCCAAAAACAGACCAAAAAAGGAAAATACATTTCTAAAAGAAAAGAAGTCATTTGCTTTAATCCAATCAAATATTCAGATACTCCTAAACCTCCATGGTTATGTGACAAGAATTGGGCATTTCAATTTGTAGTGACTGGCTTCGATCAAGTGATTTTTAGTATTTTAATTTTGAATTTGCAGAATTTACAGAAAAACCTCACAAAATAATTCAAAAGGTATATTTAAACAAATGAACACTTAAAGCATAGATTAATTAGAACCTAAATAACTCTAATTTTTATCAAATTGAGACTGCACCATTTCCAATTGTACATCGAGTTCTTTAATTTTTTTATCTATATAATCCTCGATGAATTTCTCTACTAAAGTTTCTTGTAAATCATATAATTCGTACAAAGTCATATTTTCCTCTGGTGTCTTTTTGCTGGCAAATTTACATTTTGAAGAGTGAGAAATGTGTTCCTGCCAAGGATCATCGTCTTTTTCCCAACCGTCCAGTTGTTTGTCGCAGAAAACGCATTGAACCAAGTCCGGTTCGTTTGATGAACCCACAAAATGGAATCCCGCCTCTGCCAGCTATAAATAGAATAATTATAATAATAATTAACTCAAGAATTAAACTCATGTTCGTTATGCTGGCACGATAAAAGTTATAATTAATATAGAAGAAGAATCAGCCAAAACTTCTGCAGAGATCAAAACTATTCCTTGAAGATCCTGTAATACCAGCAATCGAAAATTACAAGGATTATTACATTTTAAAAATTAATTGGTAACCAGACTAATTCAGAATTTTACCTTCTCTGCACTGCATGAACATTTATCCGAGAATATCCATTTTTTGAAAGAGTTCAATCTATTCTTCTGAATACAATGAGCCAACGAATCTCCCTTATTCTGAAATAAAAACATATAATATTTTAAATTTTCTCCATACATGTTGCTTTCAAGTTATTTTGTAAATGAAATATTTCTGAACTGAATTGAATTGAACCAATACCATTTTTAGAAGTAGTGCTTCCTCCAATTTTCTAGAAAGCTAATGAATATAATCGAATTAATTATTTTTTAACTTAACGAAACAAAATTCAAATAAACACTCAAACTCAACCTTCAATTTTGACACTTCCAAAATCCGTTAACCATAGATTATAATCTTTGCCGTTAACGTTCATAGAAGTTCAGAAAGTACGTGAATTTTGCAGAGTTTCTATGTTTATGACATGTATATTTATAATAATTTTAGTAGGAAAAGCCTGTGTGTACGTTCATAGTAAGTAAGCTTTATAATAATATGAATAATCAAATATTTCAAATTGAATTCACACCCGGCAAACATTACAAATTTAAAGTGTTAATAAAAAACACCTTACAACTGAAGTTGACATTAATTGTTCTTGACATGTCTCATGTCAATTGTCATACCATTATTATTTGTTTGTTGTCTTTTTGTATAATGACCTGTTCGGGGATTCCAAGTTTGATTCATCATTGAAAACGGTAGTAATCATTTGTGGATTATTTTTCCAAATACTCAAGAAATTTATTTCCAGGATAATGCTGAGATTACATTTCTGAAACTTCTTTGTTTTGAAACTCCTCAAGAAATAAGGTATTATTCTTCATCAAGATGTTGATGGATTCACCGAACAAGTGTTTAGACAAAAATCCCAGTCTCATATTCGATGAAGCCTGTCTGGATGTTATAAACACTCTCAACGAAACAATTTCAATTTTTGGTCAGTATACAGAGTGTCATAAGTGTAATTTCCAGCAGCTTGCAACCTTACTACCTGGAAAGAACACTTCTATACTTTTTAACACAGTTTATCCTACTGAATTATATTATTCCACAAATAATAATACCACGGAAGTATGTAGGTAAGCAATGCTATATAAACTGATCTAGTTCTAGAAAACTAATTGATAAAAATATGAAAATCGCAATAATAACAGAAGGACATAATTTAGTGTAATCATCAATTAGATTGCAATAAATGTTTTGTTTCACTTGACATTTGAGATCCTTTGATGTTCTTATCACAAAACAATGTTCTGGCCAATTCTGGTAATTATCAAATAATTTATGATAAATTAGGGCAGACAACAAAGAAGTCTTTGTGTGCTGATCTAAACTTAGTTGTTTTTGGAAATTATAAGGTCAGATAATTAATATTATTCATTATTGTTACTAATCAATAATTTTTTAATTCTGTACCTATCTAACTTTTATACTGACAATTTCATATTCTTGTCTAGGTAAAGACATAAAATAAATAAAACATCTTAGCAGCTTCACTACTACATAATGTAATAAAGTAATGACACATAAGCATTAAGATGTTTTTTTTGTACATATAAATAAAAACGGTGCCCACCATAGAGATTTTTCGTCTCAAATTGAATGAAGAATACAAAAATAATTTTTAATTAAGAATATCTCAGATGCCTACCACTTTCTGTAGTCGGTTTTTAAGTGAAACTTTAACACCCTGTATCTTAGAAACAGTTCATTTCCGATCCTACATTTATTGAAACTTTTTTCATAAAAATAATCTAAGGAATTACCGTCTTAAATCCTTCGCATCAATTCAGAAACTCTCTGTATATTGCCATTGTATAAATTTATACATTGATGTTATATCAGAAGATAACTATTGTATTAACATGTATAACTAACAGGAAAACGCTTAGGTAATGATAAAATCATTCAACAGTGTGTTTGGTCATGACTTAGCGATATATATATTCTTTTGAATTGAGAGCTAACAAAATACAATACATGAAACAAAAAAGTCCCTAGCTGAGGTTGGTGCAAAACCGGGTACCATTCTATTCTGTCGTATGATACCAGAGCACAGGGAAAAACCTCAGTAGAAAAAACCCTGCCTCGCCGTTTTTACAAAATGAAACTTAAAACTATTAGAATAAATACCTTCAAATTCAGATACAAAATACGTAATTCTTGCTCTTGGGCCAGGAGGGTGTTTTAAACCAGGTCTGGCGTTCCAAGTGATGATTTTCGAATCTTCTGTTCTTCTAAGACCGCTACAGGACCCTACTGACTTAGCGATAATTTAAGGTCATCAATATACCTAATATTATCGACAAAAACACCCAAACTTAGATGTTTACCCCCTTAGTTTTGGAGAGCCCCCATTTTAAGTTTACTTTTTATTTTCGTTGACCCTCCAAATAATATCCATTTCTTTGGACTAATGGTCCTACAGATGTTAAAAAAATGTTTTTTGAAAGATGATACTACCACCTTTCTTTGAAGTATAACAATATAAAACATTCAACTTGAAAAAGGCATAAAAAAATTCTTTGAAAAAGTTCATAGTGAAAATATGTACTGATTTTCTCAGTAAATCCGCAATAGTACAAGAACTAGCACATTGTAGTATAATTTTTTTTCAATGATTAACACGCAAGGATATTAGCCACAAAACAACACTCACATCATATCTGTAAGTTACATAATTTAAGAGTTATTGCTTGTTCGAAAATGAGTACTACGCAAGCAAAGACACAAGACAGGTCGTCATGAAGGCCACTGCCTGTCTACAGAGCAGAGGCGGTCATTTTGAGCATTTTTTTGATCAATTTGTTTGTTTGATCATTGAAAATTATCGAAAGTACAGTACTGAGGTTTTTTTTATTTTATCAATTTTCATAGGGTCACGTTTGAACAGCAATAACTCTCAAATTATGTAACTTACAGAAATGAAGTGAGTGTTGTTTTGTAGCTTGTGTCCTGGCGTGTTAAATCATTGAAAAAAAAATATACTACTTATACGGATTTACTGAGAAATCAGTACATTTTCACTATGAACTTTTTCAAAGAATTTTTTTATGCCTTTTTCAAGTTGAATGTTTTCATATTGTTATACTTCAATGAATGGTGGTAGTATCATCTTTCAAAAAACATTTTTTTAACATCTGCAGGACCATTATGTCCAAAGAAATCGATATTATTTGGAAGGGTCACTAAAATAAAAAAAAAGTAAACTTAAAATGGGGGCTACTCCAAAACTAAGGGGGTAAACATCTAAGTTTGGGTGTTTTTGTCGATAATATTAGGTATATTGATGCCTTAAATTATCGCTAAGTCATGACCAACCACACTGTATATAATTTTTCGGGTGTGAAAAATAGGAAACTAAAACGAAAATTATTTTTTGTTCTGTTCTCATATTAACTTATTTTTCAGGTTTGAAAAAACATTATATGAGCATTACAGATATGGATGGAATGTTACTTCAGAATGTGATCCTATCTATATTAAAGAACCAGCGGAAAACTCTTTTCTTCGTAAGTACTATTTTGTAATGCAATGAATAAAATATAATATAACTATCAAATCAAGTACTTTCGCAACTTCAAAAATTTACGGTTTCCAAAAATAAACTGGAATGAATCGCTAGAACGTTATCATGATGGCTGAAATAGATTTCCGGATCGATCCTACTTTTTATCCATTTTTTTTGTAAGCAATTTCATTTTTCCTAGGTATTTTTATTAGTGGGTGTTATGGGCGGGTGTTATTATAACACTCGCTTTTCGGTTCATAGACATGTCTACGGTTGTGTTTTTAGCTACTATTACACATAGAGAAATTAGTTTAAATTGACATATTACTCTATAGGAGTGGATAAAGATATACAGTGGGTTGCCAAATTATTAGGGACACTACTATTTTTCTGTAATTTTCAGGTTTATATCAATTTTATGGGCAATTATTGATGTTAGGTATTGTAACTTCTTCTTTATCCATGGAGGTTTTTACTAAGACAGAAAAACACGTGTGTGTGGACAGCAGCAACGGATCCCAGCAACGGATTTTAAGACAGTATATATGATCTACTGAAACCGCCGTTGCTGGGGATTTTGATGTCTATCGTTTACTTAGATCTCGTAGAACACAATGTGCATAGTGGAATACTTTGTGACCCTCAAACACCCCATACTTGCCCCCCAAAGATAGAAAAATATAGACATCGACTAAAACAACCGTTGCTGGGGGTTTTTTGATGTCGATCGTTTATTTATATCTCGTAGAACACGATGTATATAGTGGAATAATTTGTGACCCTCAAACTCCCCCCACACTTGCCCCCCAAAGTTTGAAAAATACAGATATCGACTAAAACGACCGTTGCTGGGGGTTTTTTGATGTCGATCGTTTATTTAGATCTCATAGAACACGATGTATATAGTGGAATAATTTGTGACCCTCAAACTCCCCCCCACTTGCCCCCCAAAGTTTAAAATACAGATATCGACTAAAACGACCGTTGCTGGGGTTTTTTTGATGTCGATCGTTTATTTAGATCTCGTAGAACACGATGTATATAGTGGAATAATTTGTGACCCTCAAACTCCCCCCACACTTGCCCCCCAAAGTTTGAAAAATACAGATATCGACTAAAACGACCGTTGCTGGGGGTTTTTTGATGTCGATCGTTTATTTAGATCTCGTAGAACACGATGTATATAGTGGAATAATTTGTGACCCTCAAACTCCCCCCACACTTGCCCCCCAAAGTTTGAAAAATACAGATATCGACTAAAACGACCGTTGCTGGGAGTTTTTTGATGTCGATCGTTTATTTAGATCTCGTAGAACACGATGTATATAGTGGAATAATTTGTGACCCTCAAACTCCCCCACTCTTGCCCCCCAAGTTTGAAAAATACAGACATCGACTAAAACGACCGTTGCTGGGGATTTTTTGATGTCGATCGTTTATTTAGATCTAGTAGAACACGATGTATATAGTTGAATAATTTGTGACCCTCAAACTCCCCCCGTACTTGCCCCCCAAAGTTAGAAAAATACAGACATCGACTTAAAACGACCGTTGCTGTGGATTTTTTGATGTCGATCGTTTATTTAGATCTCGTAGAACACGATGTATATAGTGGAATAATTTGTGACCCCCAAACTCCCCCCGTACTTGCCCCCCAAAGTTAGAAAAATACAGACATCGACTAAAACGACCGTTGCTGGGGGTTTTTTGATGTCTTTCGTTTATTTAGATCTAGTAGAACATGATGTATATATTTGAATAATTTGTGACCCTCAAACTCCCCCCGTACTTGCCCCCCAAAGTTAGAAAAATACAGACATCGATAAAACGACCGTTGCTGGGGGTTTTTTGATGTCGATCGTTTATTTAGATCTAGTAGAACACGATGTATATAGTGGAATAATTTGTGACCCTCAAACTCCCCCCATACTTTCCCCCCAAATTAGAAAAATACAGACATCGACTAAAACGACCGTGCTGGGGGTTTTTTGATGTTGATCGTTTATTTTGATCTCGTTGAACACGATGTGCATAGTGGAATAATTTGTAACCTTCAAAGTCCCCCCGTACTTGCCCCCCAAAGTTAGAAAAATGCAGACATCGACTAAAACGACCGTTGCTGGGGGTTTTTTAATGTCGATCGTTTATTTGGATCTCGTAGAACACCATGTATTTAGTGGAATAATTTGTGACCCTCAAATTCCCCCGAAAAATTCAGAAATCGATTAAAAGTCGACTGCCTGTGATATTTGCTAAGGATAGTTTTTTAGATCTTGTTTCACAAAATAAAATTTCAGTCATAATGAATTATTTAATATTTCAACAAAACATAAAAATGCATTTATCACAGTTCGTCACTTATAATAAATAATCCAAAGCTCAGAATGAAGGCTTTAATTAGGTACTCAAATCAACTATTCACATCGTGTTCAACGAGATCTAAATAAACGATCGACATCAAAAAATCCCCAGCAACGGTCGTTTTAGTCGATATCTGTATTTTTAAAACTTTGGGGGGCAGGTACGGGGGGAGTTTGAGGGTCACAAATTATTCAAATATATACATCGTGTTCTACTAGATCTGAATAAACGAAAGACATCAAAAAACCCCCAGCAACGGTCGTTTTAGTCGATATCTGTATTTTTCAACTTTGGGGGGCAAGTACGGGGGGAGTTTGAGGGTCACAAATTATTCCAATATATACATCGAGTTCTACGAGATCTGAATAAACGAAAGACATCAAAACCCCCAGCAACGGTCGTTTTAGTCGATGTCTGTATTTTTCTAACTTTCGGGGGCAAGTACGGGGGGAGTTTGAGGTCACAAATTATTCCACTATATACATCGTGTTCTACGAGATCTAAATAAACGATCGACATAAAAAAATCCCCAGCAACGGTCGTTTTAGTCGATGTCTGTATTTTTCTAACTTTCGGGGGCAAGTATGGGGGGAGTTTGAGGGTCACAAATTATTCCACTATATACATCGTGTTCTACGAGATCTAAATAAATGATCGACATCAAAAATCCCCAGCAACGGTCGTTTTAGTCGATGTCTGTATTTTTCTAACTTTCGGGGGCAAGTATGGGGAGAGTTTAAGGGTCACAAATTATTCCACTATATACATCGTGTTCTAGGAGATATAAATAAACGATCGACATCAAAAAACCCCCAGCAACGGTCGTTTTAGTCGATGTCTGTATTTTTCTAACTTTGGGGGGCAAGTACGGGGGAGTTTGAGGGTCACAAATTATTCCACTATATACATCGTGTTCTACGAGATCTAAATAAATGATCGACATCAAAAAATCCCCAGCAACGGTCGTTTTAGTCGATGTCTGTATTTTTCTAACTTTCGGGGGCAAGTATGGGGAGAGTTTAAGGGTCACAAATATTCCACTATATACATCGTGTTCTAGGAGATATAAATAAACGATCGACATCAAAAAACCCCCAGCAACGGTCGTTTTAGTCGATGTCTGTATTTTTCTAACTTTGGGGGCAAGTACGGGGGGAGTTTGAGGGTCACAAATTATTCCACTATATACATCGTGTTCTAGGAGATATAAATAAACGATCGACATCAAAAAACCCCCAGCAACGGTTGTTTTAGTCGATGTCTGTATTTTTCTAACTTTGGGGGGCAAGTATGGGGGGAGTTGAGGGTCACAAATTATTTCACTATATACATCGTGTTCTACGAGATCTAAATAAACGATCGCATCAAAAATCCCCAGCAACGGTCGTTTAAGTCGATGTCTGTATTTTTCTAACTTTGGGAGGCAAGTACGGGGGAGTTTGAGGGTCACAAATTATTCAACTATATACATCGTGTTCTACTAGATCTAAATAAACGATCGACATCAAAAAATCCCCAGCAACGGTCGTTTTAGTCGATGTCTGTATTTTTCAAACTTTGGGGGGCAAGTGTGGGGGGAGTTTGAGGGTCACAAATTATTCCACTATATACATCGTGTTTTACGAGATATAAATAAACGATCGCCATCAAAAAACCCCCAGCAATGGTCGTTTTAGTCGATGTCTGTATTTTTCTACTTTGGGGGGCAAGTATGGGGGGAGTTTGAGGGTCACAATTATTTCACTATATACATCGTGTTTTACGAGATCTAAATAACGATTGACATCAAAAAATTCCAGCAACGGTCGTTTAAGTCGATGTCTGTATTTTTCTAACTTTGGGAGGCAAGTACGGGGGAGTTTGAGGGTCACAAATTATTCAACTATATACATCGTGTTCTACTAGATCTAAATAAACGATCGACATCAAAAAATCCCCAGCAACGGTCGTTTTAGTCGATGTCTGTATTTTTCAAACTTTGGGGGGCAAGTGTGGGGGGAGTTTGAGGGTCACAAATTATTCCACTATATACATCGTGTTCTACTAGATCTAAATAAACGATCGACATCAAAAAACCCCCAGCAACGGTCGTTTTATCGATGTCTGTATTTTTCTAACTTTGGGGGGCAAGTACGGGGGGAGTTTGAGGGTCACAAATTATTCAAATATATACATCATGTTCTACTAGATCTAAATAAACGAAAGACATCAAAAAACCCCCAGCAACGGTCGTTTTAGTCGATGTCTGTATTTTTCTAACTTTGGGGGGCAAGTACGGGGGGAGTTTGGGGGTCACAAATTATTCCACTATATACATCGTGTTCTACGAGATCTAAATAAACGATCGACATAAAAAAATCCCCAGCAACGGTCGTTTTAGTCGATGTCTGTATTTTTTTCTAACTTTCGGGGGCAAGTATGGGGGGAGTTTGAGGGTCACAAATTATTCCACTATATACATCGTGTTCTAGGAGATATAAATAAACGATCGACATCAAAAAACCCCCAGCAACGGTCGTTTTAGTCGATGTCTGTATTTTTCTAACTTTGGGGGCAAGTATGGGGGGAGTTTGAGGGTCACAAATTATTTCACTATATACATCGTGTTTTACGAGATCTAAATAAACGATTGACATCAAAAAATTCCCAGCAACGGTCGTTTAAGTCGATGTCTGTATTTTTCTAACTTTGGGAGGCAAGTACGGGGGGAGTTTGAGGGTCACAATTATCAACTATATACATCGTGTTCTACTAGATCTAAATAAACGATCGACATCAAAAAATCCCCAGCAACGGTCGTTTTAGTCGATGTCTGTATTTTTCAAACTTTGGGGGGCAAGTGTGGGGGGAGTTTGAGGGTCACAAATTATTCCACTATATACCTCGTGTTTTACGAGATCTAAATAAATGATCGACATCAAAAATCCCCAGCAACGGTCGTTTTAGTCGATATCTGTATTTTAAAACTTTGGGGGGCGGTACGGGGGGAGTTTGAGGGTCACAAATTATTCAAATATATACATCGAGTTCTACTAGATCTGAATAAACGAAAGACATCAAAAAACCCCCAGCAACGGTCGTTTTAGTCGATGTCTGTATTTTTCAAACTTTGGGGGGCAAGTGTGGGGGAGTTTGAGGGTCACAAATTATTCCACTATATACATCGTGTTCTACTAGATCTGAATAAACGAAGACATCAAAAAACCCCCAGCAACGGTCGTTTTAGTCGATATCTGTATTTTTCAAACTTTGGGGGGCAAGTACGGGGGGAGTTTGAGGGTCACAAATTATTCAAATATATACATCGAGTTCTACTAGATCTGAATAAACGAAAGACATCAAAAAACCCCCAGCAACGGTCGTTTTAGTCGATGTCTGTATTTTTCTAACTTTGGGGGGCAAGTACGGGGGAGTTTGAGGGTCACAATTATTCCACTATATACATCGTGTTCTACGAGATCTAAATAAATGATCGACATCAAAAAATCCCCAGCAACGGTCGTTTTAGTCGATGTCTGTATTTTTCTAACTTTCGGGGGCAAGTATGGGGAGAGTTTAAGGGTCACAAATTATTCCACTATACATCGTGTTCTAGGAGATATAATAAACGATCGACATCAAAAAACCCCCAGCAACGGTCGTTTTGTCGATGTCTGTATTTTTTAACTTTCGGGGGCAAGTATGGGGAGAGTTTAAGGGTCACAATTATTCCACTATACATCGTGTTCTAGGAGATATAAATAAACGATCGACATCAAAAAACCCCCAGCAACGGTTGTTTTAGTCGATGTCTGTATTTTTCTAACTTTGGGGGGCAAGTATGGGGGGAGTTTGAGGGTCACAAATTATTTCACTATATACATCGTGTTCTACGAGATCTAAATAAACGATCGACATCAAAAAAACCCCCAGCAACGGTCGTTTAAGTCGATGTCTGTATTTTTCTAACTTTGGGAGGCAAGTACGGGGGGAGTTTGAGGGTCCAAATTATTCAACTATATACATCGTGTTCTACTAGATCTAAATAAACGATCGACATAAAAATCCCCACAAAACGGTCGTTTTAGTCGATGTCTGTATTTTTCAAACTTTGGGGGGCAAGTGTGTGGGGAGTTTGAGGGTCACAAATTATTCCACTATATACATCGTGTTTTACGAGATATAAATAAACGATCGACATCAAAAAACCCCCAGCAACGGTCGTTTTAGTCGATGTCTGTATTTTTCTAACTTTGGGGGGCAAGTATGGGGGGAGTTTGAGGGTCACAAATTATTTCACTATATACATCGTGTTTTACGAGATCTAAATAAACGATTGACATCAAAAAATTCCCAGCAACGTCGTTTAAGTCGATGTCTGTATTTTTCTAACTTTGGGAGGCAAGTACTGGGGGGTTTGAGGGTCACAAATTATTCAACTATATACATCGTGTTCTACTAGATCTAAATAAACGATCGACATCAAAAAATCCCCAGCAACGGTCGTTTTAGTCGATGTCTGTATTTTTCAAACTTTGGGGGGCAAGTGTGGGGGGAGTTTGAGGGTCACAAATATTCCACTATAACATCGTGTTTTACGAGATATAAATAAACGATCGACTCAAAAAACCCCCAGCAACGGTCGTTTTAGTCGATGTCTGTATTTTTCTAACTTTGGGGGGCAAGTATGGGGGGAGTTTGAGGGTCACAAATTATTTCACTATATACATCGTGTTTTACGAGATCTAAATAAACGATTGACATCAAAAAATCCCCAGCAACGGTCGTTTAAGTCGATGTCTGTATTTTTCTAACTTTGGGGGCAAGTACGGGGGACTTTGAGGGTCACAAATTATTCCACTATGCACATCGTCTTCAACGAGATCTAAATAAACGATCTACATCAAAAATCATTAGCAACGGCGGTTTCAGTCAGTCGATCATATATACCGTCTTAAAATCCGTTGCTGGGATCCGTTGCTGCTGTCACACACCCGTCAGAAAAACACATATTTCATAGTCACACGTAATTATTTTTCCATAAAATATGATGAACTGAAAAAATCTAATATTTGGTAATGCCGCCTTTGGCTGCAATTAAGGCTTCCAGACGTCGGGCATGCTCTCAATGCAAATTTTTGCATTGTATTGTATATTGGGGCTCTAATGCCACACCCTAATAGGCGTTTCAATCAGTGTTCGCTTGGTGGTGATAACTTCTTTGGTAACCTCACGTTTCGTGATTTCCCAAAGGTTTTCAATGGCCTGGGCAAAACCTTCACAATCTTGGCGGCCAGAAATGCTGTTCAATCCTGGCTTTATGGCACGGTACCCAAGTCGTGCATAAACACGTATTCCTTATCATCAGGAAACCATTCTTCCACCTGTGGTAAGAGCCGACTTTCAAGCACACGCCTGTTCTGGTCCTGCCTCATGGTCCTTTGGAAGATGTAGAGACGTCCCATACCTTTGGCTGAGATCACAGAACACACGGTGATGCTAACAGGTTGTTTACCCTCTGTACAGATAGAGTCCGGGTGAAACTGCTCCCCTGGGCGTCGGCGGACGAATGAGCTCTAATCAACCAAAATTTGAAAAGTCGACTCATCAGAGAAGCATACCTGTTAAATATCATTATTACTACTAAAACACTATTGAGGAATACCACAAATCAATTGAAATCATTATTACTCGACTCCAATTGTCTGCAACTGTCGTATTTCGGTGTTGTCTGGCCGTCGCAGTCGCCAATCAATTTCGGTTGATAAGAGCTTTTTCGTCCGCTGACTCCCAGGGGAGCATTTTCACCCGGACTGTCTTGTAGAGAGGGTTTAAAAAACACCTGTTAGCATCACCGTGTGTTCTGTAATCTCAGCCAAAGGTATGGGACGTCTCTACATCTTCCAAGGGACCATGAGGCAGGACCAGAACAGCGAGTGCTTGAAAGTCGGCTCTTACCACAGGTGGAAGAATGGTTTCCTGATGATAAGGAATACGTGTTTATGCACGACTTGGTACCGTGCCATAAAGCCAGGATTGTAACAGCATTTCTGGCCGCCAAGATTGTGAAGGTTTTGCCCTGGCCCATTGAAACCTTGGGAGCTCACGAAACGTGAGGTTACCAAAGAAGTTATCACCACCAAGCGGAACTGATTGAAACGCCTATTAGAGTGTGGCATTAGAGCCCCAATATACAGCACAATGCAAAAATTTGCATTGAGAGCATGCCCCGACGTCTGGAAGCCTTAATTGCAGCCAAAGGCGGCATTACCAAATATTAGATTTTTTCAGTTCATCATATTTTATGGAAAAATAATTACGTGTGACTATGAAATATGTGTTTTCTGTCTTAGTAAAACCTCCAATGGATAAAGAAGAAGTTACAATACCTAACATCAATAATTTGCCCACAATTGATATAACCTGAAAATTACAGAAAAATAGTAGTGTCCCTAATAATTTGGCAACCCCTGTATTTTTACATTTTATAACTACACCTTCAGTTGTAGTTCAGAGAATCCAAGTACAATTTCAAAAAAGGGTACATATATTTCAGAATAGGAAAATGTAATTCAGAAAACAGAAATTGAATTTGAGAACACATAGTTTATTTACTTTCAGAAGGACGACATTGAACTTAAGATTAGGAAGGTGGAATTAAGAAAAACAAAGCTATAATTCAGAAACGGCAAATTGAATTTCTTATTCCTGAATTACATATAACTTTTCTGAAATTCAAATTGCCGTTTCTGAATTCAAAGTTCTCATTCTGAAATTTAAATTCTCTATTTTGAATATCAACTCACTATTCTGAATTACAATTTCCATTTTCTGATATTCAATTCGCTTTTCTGAATTACAATTGGAAAAGGTGTAGAAAAGTGAAAATTTATTTTTATTTCTGGAATTTTATATTGATTATTATAACTAACTAATTAATACTTTGACATAAAACAGCGAATCAGTTCACTCCTAATAATTTTCCCCTAATTAAAATACAGTGGAACTTGCCTACAACGAATTTCTCTGTATGACTAATTTCGTACAAGATATTGAATCCAAATTCCATGTTAAAAACACCCTCTAAAACAAAGTCAATTCTCTCTATAACGAAATATTCAAAGAAACATCACTCTTTGAACGGGTATTGGTAAGAAGTTATAAGGGTGGGTTTTTCCCGAAATTTTCCGAACTTACGCAATAAATCCCGACCTTAAACTAAATCATTACGGCGGGCAGATAGATCCTTCTGACACAGTTTCAAATACACCCCTGGCTGTTTGGTTTCAATCTAACCATTACGCTAGTGTGAAAAATGTGCGAAAATGTCTAAAAGAAATGTCTAAATTTGAATGATAAACTTAAATTTATCAGTGAGGTCGACCGCGACATTGCCGACTATAGAAACAAATTTTCTTTATAACGAATTTTTTTGCGGATTTAGCGCTTTCGTTATAGGGAAGTTCCACTGTAATTCTGTTATTCAAAATAATGAGCTTTATGTTGGCTTTCAATATTTATCTCGATTTCCATATTTTTCTAGCAATACTTTCTGCGTTCATTATCCTGTTTTGTTTTGGTACCCTGTGGTATATGGTAAAATGTATCTACAAAAATTCTGGCAGATTAAGAAGATACTTAAATCTTAGTACTGAGGTGGAGAATGTGAGTATTTCATTGCATGATTTATGAAATTCTTATTTACATGCTTACTCCTTAGTTATTATTTTGCCAAAACGGTTTTTTAATTATCAAGTTCTGATGCAAAAATAGTGGAAAAACTAATTTGAAAATAGCATTTTTGCTCCTGTTGAAAATCGTTTAGATTTGGCCTATTTATAATTTGCAGTTAATGATTTTTGATACAACAATGAAATAAAAACATTGTTATGAACTACACCCTTTCCAATTGTAAAGGAGAAAAAGTAAAATGTAATTCAGAAAAGCAAATTGAATTTCAGAAGATGTGAATTGTAATTCAGAATAGGGAATTTGAATTTCTGGATAACAACTTTTTATTCAGAAACGGTCATTTGAATTTGAGAATAGTAAAATGTAATTCAGAAATAGGAATTTGAAATTCAGAAAAAGAAAATTGTAATTCAGAAATAGGATTCATAGATTTGTGCCCTGCTTACTGTAATACATTTTCTGAAATTGAATTGATATATTTTGAATTACAACCCTTTTCTGAAATTCAATTTGCCGTTTTTGATTTACAACTTTGTTTTTCTGAATTCCAACTTCCTAATCTAATATGTTACAATTTCGTTCTTCTGAAATTGAACTTTGATTTTCTGAATTACAACTATAGTCCGTTCACGAAAGTTTGAGCCGTCGGTTGGCCATGACAATTTGGCATATTTCACTGTGTATATCGAATTTTTAGGTTATGTTTTCTATTTTCTTGTCAGATTGATAGGCAATGTTATCAATATAACATAGAGTTCTCTGATAACTCGGAAGCTCGTCGGACAAGGCCCGGTACATTCGGCAAGGTTGACTTTATTTTACGTTATGACAGCAAATACTGCCAACTTTAGATAAATAAACTAACGCTTACTATGCGCTCAACCTTTCGTGAACGGACTAAATAAAAGGTGTAGAAGAGCTTATTTCATGAATTTATGAATTATATTCATTTAGGATCTTGGAGAAACTTCTGGATCACTTCTAGTTATACCGAAACCCCCAACGATCAGAAAACATCCTAATAGGGTGAAATCGATAGATGTGTTTCGTGGACTATGCATTGTGGTCATGATCTTTGTCAATTATGGAGGTGGTCGATATTGGTTTTTCAGCCATTCCATTTGGAACGGTTTGACTTTGGCGGATTTAGTATTTCCCTGGTGAGTTTTAGACTGTATTTGATCTAAAGGATTTTCCAATAAGATGTGTTATTTTGATATTCAAAGAAAAATGCCATTTTTCAATATGAAAGATAAAATGTTTATTTCATTATAAAGAAGAAGCTATGCCGTTAATAGTGAAAAAAACATCAGGCAAATGACCGCCACGACCACGCATATAGAACCATATCCTTTCAATGATATTTTTCATAACGAAATCTCAAAGTGGCTGCCCTATGTCCTCGATAGCCTCACGAATTCCATCTTTGAGGTTTTGAATCGATGCTGGGCTATTGGCGTAGACCTTCTCTTTCGCGTGGCCCCAAAGAAAAAGTCGCAAGGTGTTAAATCACTAGATCTCGGATGCCAATTGAATCACCTCTTCGAGAGATAACATGGTCCGGAAATTTTTCCCGCAAAAGATTAATGGTTTCGTGCTTGTGTGGCACGTAGCGCCGTCTTATTGAAAGTAAACGTTGTCCAGATCCAGACTATCCAATTTCGGCCGTAAAAAAATCATAAATCATGTCTCGATAGCGCAATCCATTCACTGTAACTGTTGCTCCTGGGTTTTCATCAACACTTTCGGCTACAGCAGCTATATTCTCGGCTGTTCTCGAGCGACGTGCAAGGGTTTCATTCTTCACATCAATAACTTGTTCCAACAGCTCGAATTTTCCCGCCAATTTCTTTATTGCGTTCCGACAAGGTACTTCACGAGGACCCAAAACTGTTCGAGTTTTACGAACCGTGTCTACCAAATTTTCACCATTTTTATAGTGAATTTTAATAATTTCAATGTGCTCTTGAAGCGTGTATCGTTCCATTTTTATTAATGGCATAGTTTCTACTTGTCAAATGTCAAAAAATGACAACTTCAAATGTGACATCTGCCGAAATAGCAGGCTATTCAAAATAGCACCCCTTTATTGTCGTTTTTTTGTAGGTTTATGTGGATAATGGGAATGTCTTTGGCTATCTCTCTGCAAAAGAAGCTGAGGCATGCAGTTCCCAGGCGTCTCCTTTTCTTCCAGCTAGTAAGGAGATCGTTAGTGCTGATTCTGTTAGGAGTGGTCATCAACTCCAATCATAATCTGTCTACAGTTGCTCAGTTGCGTTATCCTGGCGTACTGCAACGTCTGGGCATTTGTTATCTACTTGTTGGACTGATAGAAATCAGTTTTAAGAAGAGAGTTGAAGAAGAAGCTAGTGTAAGTAATCTACAAAATTATATTTTGAAATATATCATTGAAGACTAACATTTATTTGATATTTCATAATACTCAAGGATATAGGTTGGCACTTAGCCTTAAGACAAAATTTGGTGAATACACTACGCAAAAAAATTAACGCACATTTTGAAAATCTCAATTTTAATAAAATTGACTTTATAACTTATTTTTTATGTTCTCTCGGGAAGGTTTTGAACGAAACAAGACACATTAAATGGGAGAAAAATTAAGGATTTCACCGAATATTATGTGAAAGAAGAGAAATACTGGAATGCTGATAGGTGAATTGATAATTGGTATTTCCACCCCTTGCGGTAATTACAGCTCGGCAACAACGGTTCATACTCAAAATGAGTGATGGCACGTAGGGGTCTGGCATTATCGTCCATAAAAATGAAATTTTCACCAATGTATGGGGCAAATGGCACTACATGCTCTTTAAGAATGTTCCTTATATACCTATCAGCATTCATAGCTCCATTATCAAAGACCACTAGGTCTGTGCGAGCAGTCAAAGATATTCCACCCCATACCATAATCGATCCTCCCCCGGAACCAGTAGTATTCAGGAAATTGCACTGAGCATATCTTTCATGTGGACGTCTGTATACAAAGAGAACGTCGATCACAATGGTAGTTGCAGAATCTAGACTCGTCTGTGAAGAGAACTCTTTCCCAATCAGCCTCTTCCCAATGAATATGCTCTCGCAAATTCCAAACGCGCCCTTCAATGGGAGAGTAAAGCTAGTCCTCTAGCCGCGACACAAAGCCTTAAATCATATTCTCTGGGGCGATTTCTTATTGTCTGAGTGTTAATTTGCACCCCATGAGTTTGCTCAAGTTTAATTTGAAGAAGGCGAGCGGTTGCAAACCGTTGTCTCAACGAAGAAACTCTCAATTAACGTTTTTGAATGGCAGTTGTTACCACTGGTCTACCCTGTCCTGGACTCTGGACATTCATACCTGTCTCCCTGAATCGCGCAACATTCTGGACACACTTGTATGGGAAATTACAAACCTTTCTGCAATTCTTGTCTATGTCCACCCTTCTTCTCGCAAAACTACCGCTTGGGCACATTCCTCTGGGGTCTAATTGCGTGTTCGCGTTGCATAGCGATCGAGTGTAGAAAATCAAACGAAAGAAAAACTATTGATGACTAGAATTGATCGAGAACAACTGATTCAGAATGGAGCCAATATATTCAAAATCTGATAATCTCATCTTTTTTATTCCTGCTGGGAAAAAACATCTGTATTGAGGAAAAACGTTGAGAGTGCATGCATAATTCTGATAAAAATAATTATCATTGAGGACACCTCCAGTTGTAGAATAAATTTGAGATTTCTATAATGTTAAATTTTTGCGCAGTGTATATTGGGAAAGCGTAATGGCTACAGTTTGATGATATAGTCCAAACTAACTCATACTTATTTTCATGTAGGAAACTTCCCGTTTCCAAGACATCTTACCGTTCTGGATGCCCATATCTCTGATTGTTATATGCCTGGTTATACACGCATGCGTCACTTTTCTGGTCGATGTGCCTGGATGTGGGCAGGGTTACCTTGGACCTGGTGGGTTAGATGACGGCGGAAAGTACTTCAACTGCACCGGTGGAGCAGCTGGCTACATAGATAGATACGTGTTTGGTGAACACATGTATAAGGAGCCTATCAAGTTGTATGAATCACGACAATATTACGATCCTGAAGGTGAGTTATAGATAGATTAGGTTAGATTCGAAAGGATAAATCCTACATTGCGGCCTTTGTTTCAATTGATTGGTGTATGACCCTAAAGCTTGCCATCCACGTCTACATTTTTTTTAACCTTGACAATTGCGACGGTTTTCCTGCGCGTTTTTCCTGTTTATTGTTATTCCATTTGAAAAAAGGGGAAGACACTCCCATCACCGGACCCGTGCTCTCATGTAACACCCATACTGATAATGGCGAAGGTCAATGATTGGGAAAAAAGAGCGAAACTGCGTAATGTGCATAAATATTTCATCCACAACTATTGTATAATCCATAAATCCGATGAAGTACAAAGGGTTGCCTGTGTGTGCATGACTGGAGCTATGAGAACGTGTCCAACTAGGGCAATTGAGGTCATTACGGATCTCACACCTCTATATCTATATTATGTCATTTTGACATAAGTTTGTCACACGTTTTTTATCATTATTCCGAAATTAAATTCGATATTTAGGATGAAATACCACTATTTAAATCTATGGGAGATGATTACCCTTCAGTAGGGTCCTGTGGCGGTCTTAGAAGAACAGAAGATTCGAAAATCATCACTTGAACGCCAGACCCTGGTTTAAAACACCCTCCTGGCCCAAGAGCAAGAATTACGTATTGTGTATCTGAATATTGAAGGTATTTATTTGAATAGTTTTACATAAGTTTCAATTTTGTAAAAACGGTGAGGCAGGGTTTTTTCTACTGAGGTTTTTCCCTGTGCTCTGGTATCATACGAGAGAATAGTACGGTACCCCGTTTTGCACCAACCTCAGCTAGGGACTTTTTTTGTTTCATGTATTGTATTTTGTTAGCTCTCAATTCAAAAGAATATATATATATATACCTCTATATCTAGTGATTGATGGGGTAGCCCATGAGGCAATCCTCAGAATATTTAAGGAAGGTTCGGATAGTGAGAGAATAAAGGATCAGAGAGTCTTGTCCTCTCTGAACAACTACATCCCATCTGCGAACCTCCTTAGTAATGTAAAGATCAAGAAAGTAAGCTCTGAGAAAAACTTCAGGACATTGCTAAGTTAAAGAAAGGAATGGAAACGGGAATACACCGACTATAACCTCAGAGAAATACCGTAAAATGGTATACACTTGATTCCAAAACCTCTACAGGAGCTGGCGCTGGGATATACGGGCCTAGTAAGTATGCACTGTCTCTAGGCTCCTGTATGAGCGTCTTTCAAGCGGAAATCTTAGCTATAGAAAGATGTTAGATATAAATCTAGAAATAAACTATCAGAAGTGCGATGTAGCCATACACTAAGATAGTCGAGCTGCTGTTAAAGAACTGCTTCTACGTTATCGACTCAAAGATGATCTGGGGGTGACGGAACGAACTCAATGAGGTAGGCGAGAAAAATAAGATCTTTTTAATCTGGGTTCCCGGCCATTCGAGAATCAAAGAAAATGAAGAGGCCAATACACTTGCCAAAGAGGGCGCGCGAATGTCACTCATTGGCCCAGAACGCTTCTGTGGTATATGTAAATGTACCTATAAGAAGGAGTTTCTGCAGAAGGAGAAAGCCGAGAAGGAAAAACTCTGGCGGAATCTCCCAGGGATAGATCATTCCACTAAGTTCCTTCGGAACTTTGAAACAGCAAGATCCAAAAGATATCTGGATATTGGTAAGAAACAATTACACCTTCTCACAGGCTTTCTTACAGGATGGGATTATCGGACACTGACGAGTGTAGGTTCTGTCGGGAGGAGGAAGAAACCCCCATTCACCTAGTCACGGAATGCTTTGGCATTGCGAGCCTAAGGAGAGAATGCCTTGGGCGAGAAACTTGTAAGAGTGAGAAACTAGCCTCGTTGAAGCCTCCACAGATATTGGATTCAAACAGATCTCTGGAAGTGGAAGGCGAGCTGTGAGGGATGTGGTCAGAACAGCTCTGTAAGGGGGCACATAAGACCTTGCAGTCTCGCAGTGGACTGTAACCCCTTTTTAAACGAAACTAAAGTAATTGTATAATCCAACCGTTATACGCGTGTTTGATCGGCCATAATATTACCCATTAATCATAAATAAATAATGAGCAGTTATTCACTGCTGTCAGATGCTTCATAGATTTAGCTTCAATATTCCACTCCTCCTCCAACTGAGAAAAATGGGTAAACCTTGTCAAAAAGGGTCAAATCAATTAAAGCACATTTTATTACAAAAGATACAATAACAAGTTCTCCGAAAATTTCTCATGTGTCAACTTGACTTTTTCCATGCTCATAATAGAACGGTCTTATCACGGCCGCCAAATGTTATAATCTTTGAGAAATATATTCAGTAGTCGTGAATAAAGTATAGTATACTACTCGCGAATTATGGCTGTTATTCAGTCGGTGATTATTCAATTTTTCTTATTTTGGTAAAAAGTTAAAATCATTAAAATCTTCTTATAGGTATCTTAGGCATCTTGACTTCTCTATTCATAGTATACATGGGCGTCCAAGCTGGGCGAATTCTCAACACTTACCCCACTGTCAAGGACAAAGTTATTAGATGGCTCATTTGGGGCGTGGCTACGGTAAGAACTTCGAAGTGGTTTTATACACCAATTAAATTTTTTTCTTTTTCCCTTAGCTTGTTCTTGGTCTTGTGCTGTGTGGATTCAAAACAAATGATGGCCTGATACCGATAAACAAAAAGTTGTGGTCCCTGTCCTTTGTACTTGTTCTTTCTGGACTTGCGTTTTTCGTGGAAACCTTTTTGTTTTTAATAGTGGATATTTACCGCAAATGGGGAGGTAGACCTCTTTTCTATCCAGGAATGAACTCTCTATTTTTATATATTGGTCATGAAATTTTCAAAAATACATTCCCGTTCGGATGGAAACCTGTTATATCCACTCATGGGACGTTTTTGTTCATGAACTTATGGGGCACTTTTTTGTGGGTAGCCATATCTATATTTCTATATAAACATAACATATTCTTCTCTATTTAGTTCGAATATAACACTAGTTGGAAATATAACAAAACTTACATTGTAACGAATATTATGACCAAATATTTAATAAATATGTAGCCCATTCACAATTTCAATAGGAGAGATTTCCCCAAAAGGCAATTTCAAATATTGGAATGTGCATTTTTTTAAAACTGTATAGTATTGTCCGACTTATTGTACTTGATTTCAAATTATCTTTCATTCATTTTTCTCTATTTTTTTTCGATATTTTCAATGAATTGTCTGTAAAAAAATAACAAAACATCAATTCATCAAAAGAAATATCGAACAGATAGCAAAATGAATTTAAAAGTACAAAATGTGGGACAATTTCAGTGGAAATATTCTGTGTTTAGAAACAGGCAAAATTAAATATATTTTGAAATATTGGCCAAAGTTACTTTTTAAAGAGTAGAAACTTGTCACCAAAGTGATTGGACTGCATAGATAGTAATGATATTGATTTTTCCATACTGTAACTCTTAGAATTTTAATTTTCGTTTGACTTGATACTTAGTATTGTGCCACCTTTTATAGTTCTTCATATTTTTAGAGTGTATTTTTGCTGCTATATGAATTTTCTATCATCTATTCTTATCTGATATTCTAGACTGAATTTCGAATTAAGTTGAAAGCCAAATTTGTTGAGAATTATTTTATGCATTATTGAGAATTGAAGTATTTAATAAATATTGTTATCATTCAGATCTAGTTGATTTATTGATAATATAAACCCATCGAAAAAGTCTTACACAACTGCCCCCCTCCTCTATCAAATTGTTTAATGTAAAATGACAATTTTGTGTATGTGGAATCATCAGTATCTCATCGCCTAAATGACAACAATAAACTAGCGAAAAATGTTTCTTGTTCGAGAGAATACAGATGTTATCGAAGTTAATCGGTTTTTAGCCAATAACTAGAGAATATTGAAAATATTCCATGGAAAATGCCGGAATATCCAATTTCTCAGTTTGACAAAAAAAGTGACACCAAATCAAGAAGCTTAGGTATAGGTAGGTTGAAAATGTCCGGTCGATATACCTGGCTTACCCAGTACGCGTCAAAATTATGGAACGAATACATTTTCTCAAAAGAAAAATAGGTAAACCATCGGTTTAGACATGTAAGATGGCGGCGATTTGTTGACAATGGAATGACGCATGCGCAACTTTGGGTTGCCAGATTGTGCAAAAGCCATATCTTGGAATGGCATATTTGCTTATGGCCGTTGATTGTAGATCAAGGACCATTTGGAGCTGCAAACAGTCCCTCAAAACACTGGCGAAGTACAACAAGCTAGTTTAACTTGGGTACCTGCCCACCAGAACATTGAGGGAAATGAAAAGCTGATGCCCTTGCAAAAAGAGGAGCAAACACACCCTTCACCGGACCCGTGCCCTCCTGTTGGGTATCACCTACACTGATTAGGGCAGAGGTAGGCGTTTGGGAAAAAAGGGAGAAACACACTCTTACTGGATAAACACATCCGGTCAAAGACAAGCAAAGAGACTAATCGAACCTTCCAAAGAGAAGGCTCAACAAGCTCTGTCGTTGTCAAAAAACGAGTTAAGGCTGCTAATCGGCCTTCTCACAGGGCATTGTCCCGTGAGATATCACCTACACAAGATCGGTAAAGAAAACTCCGACATTTGTAGGTTATGTGAATCGGCCACTGAAACCACCGAACACATACTATGCCAATGCACTGCGCTGGCGCAAACCAGACTTACTCTACTAGGTGGCGCGTTATTAACGCCAGCCGACATAAGAGCGAAGTCTCCTAAGGAAGTAACCAGCTTTGCTAAGGAGGTTAGATTCCTGGGAAAAACGTAGTTTTAGCATGGTAACGCACAAAAGACCTTATTGGTCGCAGTGCAGAAGGGTAATCAACGTGCCGATCGACCACTATCTAATCTAATCTAATGGCATATTTACTTGTAACTAGGATTCACGAATTCTTTTGAACATAAATCATAACATTAGTTTTAACAAGATTGTCTATTGGGATGACCTGCGCAATTATTACTGAAGTGAAGGTTTAAAACGGAAATAAACACGAGCAGCTGTATCCAAAAATTAATAAATTACGCTATTAATACGAATTTTCCAATTTTCATAGAATTCGGAATTTTCTTCTTTCTTACAAGCTGATTACAAATAATTTTGAATTGAAAAATCATCGAACCACTTTTTGAAATATAATGTACCTATAACTGCACTATATATTTTATTCTTCACATAGGTTTAAAAAAAATTAATAAATATTATCTTTTCAATTAGAATTTTCAGGATATATTCACTATATGGAAAGAAATAAAACATTTTCAATGATTGGTTTCAGAGTGCTTAGTTTGAATTGTTTAAAGGAAGGAAAGAACTAAGCACATTTCTGTTCAACAAAAAGTTCAAGCAAGCTAGTTCACTTAAATTGACTTAGTAAAAATTAATTTGAATAGTGGAACCTCGATATAACAGATCGAAAAGAAATTTAATCGATTCTTCGAATACATCGTTGTACCTGGCAACGTTGCTGCCTTTTGTTGTTAATAGCACAGCCGTCTAAAGTACAAGCCCTGAACAGCGAAATATGGCAACGCCGCAGGGAGGCTATCCAGATGAAAACAACACAAGGCTTTACCGCCTTACCGTTAGTTACACACGTGGTGCGTAAATCTATGCGTGGTATCGTTGTGGTGGCTAAATTAGTGAAAACAGTGGGTAAAAATCTCGGTGAAAATAGTGCAATACCGTTTTAAGTGAAGTGAAATAAAGTTCAATTCAATTCTGTATTGTATAGTTGGGATCACCTTTTGAGGAGATGGTACGGAAATGTTGTGTTCCTGCTTGCAGGAGCAATTATTCCTACCTGAAAGATCGAAAATATGTGAGTTCTTTCAAATTTCCTAAAATGAAAATTTAAAAAAGTTATGGGTAAAATCAATTCCAAGACAAAATTTTGATCCGTCTCCTTATAGTTCAGTTTGTATCAATCATTTCGAAAAGAAAGATGTAATTACAGAGGAAAAGTATTTAAAACCGGACAACCCAAAACCCAAACGCTGTTCCAAAAATTTTTCCAAATTTACCGAAATACCTTTCGAAACCGACTCCAAAAGAAAGGACCGATCCGCAGTTAAAAAATATTATTGGGAGCGCGACTGTTCTTTCTGAACAATAAATTGAATAACAAATATCTACTATTCAGATTCATTATGTTATGATTGAGATTCTCAAGCACAGATATTCAATTTATTGACTAAGTAGGGTCAAATATTGTTTATTCCTTAGAAAATTGCTAATGCCTTGCCTTCAATGCAGTTTTATATTCGCATCCCGCGCTATCGCATCGACAGAGTAGGCCTCCCTCGTCACGTTTCAATGCGGCGGTGCCAAACTGTGTTCCAGGCTTTCTCTATAGACGGCTGTGTTAATAGCATGGAGGGACTTTATCTCCATGGTTGATAGAACCGCCGCCATCTTACATGTCTACACCGATGGTTTTTGTCAACAAAATCCTGAAACAGGTCAATTTTTGTTTCACTTTGCCAAAGTTTCATACATCTTTGAAGGATTTTTGTCGCCCCTGTTGAGTTGAAATATGTGCATGAACAAAACTTTCATTCTGTGACAAATTTCATAAGGTCTCAAAGTAAATGAGCCATGGCAAAGTGTACTTACTGAAAATTTCATTGAACTAACTAACGCCTGTAAAGAATATACAAAGACCTTGCCAAAAAAGTACTACATGACCCACTTTCCCTATTCAAAAAATTTAGAGGATTGATGGGGATGGCATAGGGTGCAACAAAAATCGTTCAAAAATGCATAAAAATTTATTAAAAGTGAAACAAAAATCCGAGCCGGACCGTGGGCGTGGTGAGGGAGGCATTTGCCACGGGCGCAAACGACCTAGGGGCGCAAAATGTGAAATATGATATATTCCATTTTAAATAAAGATTGACTACAAGCTCTCTATTTCAAAGTGGCGTATTTACCAGTTTACAAAATTGAGAAACACGTAGTTAACGAACGCTACCAAAACGGAACAAAATTTTAGAAAATTATACATGGTGCGAAACACGACTCGGTCCATTGTTCATGACCTTTTAAGAAATATGGGAGATTATTGTCAATAAAAAAGTTCTTCAAAATAAAGGGTTTTCCAAAAAGAGGTGCTATTTTGAATAGCTTGTTATTTCGGTAGATGTCACGTTTGAAGCTGTCATTTTTTGACGTTGGTCGTTAAAATGCATGAAAATGATCCGGAATTCCATCGAAAAATCATGTGATGAGGCCCATTTCCACCTCGGTGGCTTCGTCAACAAGCAAAATTGTCGCATCTGGGGCTCGGAAAAACCCAATAGTTATTGTTGAAAAGTCTCTCTATCCTCAACGTGTGACTGTTTGGTGCGGTTTATGATCCGGCGGAGTCATTGATGATCAATGATTCTTTATGGCCGAAATTGGATAGTACTGATCTGGATAACGTTTACTTTCAACAAGAAGGCCTACGTGCCACACAGGCAACGAAACCATCGATCTTTTGCGGGGAAAATTTCTGGACCGTGTTTTCTCTCGAAGAAGCGATCACAATTGGCCACCGAGATCTTGTGATTTAACACCTTGCGACTTCTTCCTTTGGGGCCACGTGAAAGAGAAGGTCTACGCCAATAGCCCAGCATCGATTCAAGACCTCAAAGATGGAATTGGTGAGGCTATCGAGGACATAGGGCAGCCACTCTGCGATTTCGTTATGGAAAATTTCATTAAAAGGATATAGTCCTGTAAGCGTGCTCTTGGTGTTTAGTTGCTTCATGTTATTTTCCACTATTAACGGCATAGCTTCTTCTTCATAATGAAATAAACATCCGATCATTTATATTGAAGGATGGCATTTTTCTTCGAATATAAAAATAACACCTTTTTTGGAAAACCTGTAGAAAGCCAGCAATTATGTGAACCTACCTTTATACGTTGAATATAGTTTAAGTTCTAAGGTCGCACAGATGCATGTCAAGTCTGTCTGTCATTGAACTACACCTTTTACAGTTGTAATTCAGAAAATCAAAGTTCAATTTCAGAAAAGGGAACATGTATTTCAGAATAGGAATATGTAATTCAGAAAACAGAAATTGAATTTCAGAATAGTTAATTCAATTTCAGAAAAGCGAAATTGAAATTCAGATTAGGAAGTTGTATTTCAGAAAAACAAAGTTGTAATTCAGAATAGTGAATTGAAATTCAGAAATGGCAAATTCAATTTCAGAAAAGGAAAATTGTAATTCAGAAGTTATAAATTGAATTTTAGAAAATGTATAGATATATGTACTATATAACATAGATATAGATAGGTACATATTCATGTTCATGTTCATATTCATGCAACCAATTCTGAATTACAATTTCCCTTTTCTGAATTTCAAATCACCAATTCTGAATTACAATTTATATTTTCTGAAATTCAAATTACCCTTTCTGAATTACATATCACTATTCTGAAATTCAAATTACGCTTTCTGAATTACATATCACTATTCTGAAATTCAAATCACCATTTCTGAATATCAATTTACTATTCTGAATTACAATTTTAATCTTCTGAAATTCAATTGCTATTTTGAATTACATTTTACGTTTTCTGAATTACAATTGGAAAAGGTGTAGTATAACAAGCGTCAGAGTACATGTTCTGTTCCTGTATTATTAATCTAATAAAGTTTATCTAAATCACAAGTCATCACGCATTAATTCCACCAAATAAACCTACAAACCCCTTATAATCAACAAATATCAATTATAAAAAACATGTATTTATTGAAAATGAATTTCTTCAAAGGCGCATTTTGAAATTTTGCGCTAGAATCCTAGTTCCGGCTCTGACAAAAATGAATTGTTTCAGGGTTTTGTTCCCAAATATTTTTCTTTTGAAAAAATGAATTTGTCCCATAATTTTGAAGCGCACTGTATATCAACATTTTTTTATGTTAAATTCGACTTCGAAACCATCATTTTTCAGCTTTCTGAATTCTTTTAGTCATCTAGTCCAATAAGTATTCGTCTTCATGATTTTTCCATGAAGTCAAATCTGAAATCACTAATTCCGATCCTGACGATAAAATACCGAGTATTTGTGCATTTTCCTTCCTGTCGGTGTTTCCAAAGAAGGTAGAGATGGGCATCATCGGAGGATGTTATGAAACCACTGTTTCTTTCCTGTAAACAGACACGTGTCAGCGATCTGCAGAACACTATGCCATTAGTCAAATAAACAATTTTTAAATTAGCTCTTTTCAACAAAATATTATCGAAAGTTCATTGGCACCAGATTTATACTTGTACGGATATAATCGGGTTTATGAAGAAATAAGCAATTGATTCCTGGTAAAAAAGGGAAATTGTTGGATACAGGAACTCAAAGGGGTGTCAATTCTCGACATCACTCGTTCGACGAACGATACGTTCGTGACATTTTGAGAGTAGATTCTTGAAATTGTAATGATTTTATCCGTATAAAATGAATGTAAACTTTCGTCCGAACGATTAGTTCACGATTTGGTTAGGAATCAACTTGTTTCGAACCATTACTTCGATTTTACTCACTCACGAACGTATACGTTCGTGAGCGAGTGATCCCGAGAATTGATCTCCAGATCTTTTGCATGAAGTATAGTTAATGAACCTGAACTTATGGTAGAACAATGTAAATACAAATAATATGAAAACTTGCGCGAAAAAGAGATTTTGCACTATTGTTCAGATTCGGAAAGCGATAATTCATCATAACAAAATCAACTCAACTCGGAAAATGATAAAAATAAAAATTTGAGTTTAAGCTCGTTCATTGGTGGGGCAATTATGCTATTGCTTCGAAATTTTGTATAGGATTTGAGATTTATGCTGAGGATACAGGGTGTCCCATTACTCGACGTCAACCGGAACCGGGTGAAAAGGCAAGTAATGCTGGTTGTCAGAAAAATATAAAAAACAATCTGAGTTGAATGATTTCAAAATAATGCGCATTTAAAAAAACACGCAAAATTCCACACCCTGTGACAGTCTTTTCGCTCCTGTTGCCACAAATATCAACTTTTTCCAACTTTTTTCTTTGCTGTGTAACCTTGAATAATGCTTGTCTAAACTGTAATCAAAATTTTGATACCAGCTGCTCTAGGTTTCATAAAAATAGGGCTCACTTCTCAGAAAAAAAATTCGAAATAAACAATGTCTAGTTTCAACTGACTGTATTGAAAAAAAAATGTACTACGTAAGTTTGGCATGTTTTTTCAAAAGTTGGCGCATTTAGTAAGGATTCCAAAATGGTATAATACTTGTTTAATTGTAGCTGCCGTAGTTCAAATTTATTTTCGATTGCCTTTGAATACACTTTTTCGTTAACTGCTTCCCAGTAATAAAGTCCAATGGATTCAAGTCCGGTGAACGGGCCGGCCACGAGATTGGACCAGAACGTCTGATCCATTCCGGGAAAAAATGTAATCAGAAAAAAAAATTCCAGAAAAAATTTTTCCGGAGAAAATTCTCTGAAAATTTTTTTTCTGGTAACATTTTTTCCCGGAAGATGGATCAGACGTTCTGGTCCAATCTCGTGGCCGGCCCTTTCACCGGATTTGAATCCATTGGACTTTATTACTGGGAAGCAGTTAACAAAAAAGTGTATTCAAAGGCAATCGAAAATAAATTTGAACTACGGCAGCTACAATTAAACAAGTATTATACCATTTTGGAATCCTAACTAAATGCGCCAACTTTTGAAAAAACATGCCAAACCTACGTAGTACATTTTTTTTCAATACAGTCAGTTGAAACTAGGCAATTGTTCATTTTGAATTTTTTTCTGAGAAGTAAGCCCTATTTTATGAACCCCAGAGCAGCTGGTGTCCAAATTTTGATTACATTTCAGACAAGCATTAATCAAGTTACACAGCAAGAAAAAAAGTTGGAAAAAGTTGATATTTGTCGCAGCGAAAAGCGAAAAGACTGTCACAGGGTGTGGAATTTTGCGTGTTTTTTTAAATGCGCGTTATTTTAAAATCATGCAACTTAGATTTTTTTTTATTCTTCTGACAACCAGCATTACTTGCCTTTCACCCGTTCCGGGTGACGTCGAGTAATGGGACACCCTGTATTAATGCAAAATCTCAGCACGATCGGAATTATATTCTGGACATTTTCAAAATGAAATATGTTAAAAATCAAAAATGAAAAGAATTTAATTCTATGGTTCTGATGATGCGATCCTCTTGAAATTTTGCACGAACATTCAGTATATCAGTCTTCATTCACAAAATAAATTTCACTCGAAACGGATATCTTGTTATCCTGTTTGTGATATAAACTTGAAACAAAAATATTTTACAGACGTTTTTTCGATATGAATCCAGTGGCTCAATCTAATTTTTGCTAAAAGGTTTTGTTCCTGATTTATTACATAAATTATCTATTGTTTTTTTCTCATGGAAACAATAATTTACTTCTACTAACAATGATGAATATGTAACATCATATATCGCTTTTAGATCAGTGGCGAAGCTAGTGGGGCGCCGAGGTGACCCAGAATTTCCAGTGGGGGTAGTGATGAATGAATTGGTTAAATTTTGTTGAGCATAGACCATAAAATTATGGAGGCCCGTGCCAACTCTTGCCTCCCAAAGCGCCACCACTGGCCTATGAGCGATATGTTATATGTTTTTGAAACGAGATCAAAACTGTGATTATTAATAACTAATATGAATTATTGTTTCCATAAGAAAAAACAAACTTCCATGTAATAAATCAGGAAGGAACCACCACAGCAAAAATTAGAATAAGCCTCTGGGTTTCTATAAAAAAGTCTCTGTATGATATAAACAATGAAAGTGGAGAATAATATCAATTGATTTAAAAATCAATCAATACTAAACCCTTCCTTCGAAACTAATCCCGTCAACGCACAAAGAACATACATAGTGGTAATATCGAACATCCATAGATAGCTATTTCGCCCTATTTGGGGCTCTTCAGTATGGAAGAGCTCCATCTGAAAGGCATTCTAGGTTCCCCTATTTGAAGAAATGTCGTCTAGCTCTGAGAATAACAGAACCAAAAAAATCCCAAGAGATGGCGTTTTGGTTCTGTTATTCTCAGAGCTAGGCGACATTTCATCTGAAGAGTCCCAAATAGGGCGAAATAGCTATCTATGGCGATGCTCTGTTTGATGTTACCATTGTGCATGTCCTTTGTGCGTTGACTGGATTAGTTCCGAAGGATGGGTTCAATATTGGTTGATTTTTAAATCAATTAATATTATTGTCCGCTTTCATTGTTTATATTATACCTGCGTTACTGTTAAACGCATGAATTTTCATTTTGTCTCAGTATAATGTTTTTGTTTCGAGTTCATAGCACAAACAGAAACAGAGATAATGACCAAAACTGAAATTGCCCAAATGTCAATTTTGGCTTATAACTAGAAAACAAAAGAAGATACAGCTATGCGGTTGACGGCAAAATGAGTCTCTCGAAAAAAGATGTTCGCATAGTGCCCGTACAACAACAATGCATCAGAGACCGATAGTCCATAGGAACGGACCTTATTCTTAAAGACCCTGTATAATGTACAAAACAACAGATGATTCAGACAATCGAGATCAAACCATAATCTGAGTTTCCGGTCCTGTCGATCGGTATTGTTTTGTTATAAGAAAGCGGAAATGGATGTGGAAGTGAAGACGAAAATAGAATCGGATTTATGGTCCCCTTTCAATGAACATGCAACATGAAGCACGGATTTTATTATGTCTTTGCGTACCCCAAGTTGGTGTAGTTATTTTAAAACCCTTCAGCTGGTGTTTCTCCTCCTGCAAATGCTCATCATCCACTGCAGTTGCACCTACCTACCACAATCCTGATGAACGACGTTTGCGAAGATTTATATGGATTCGGATGAGAAGGGATAACAAGGACAACAAATTGGTTTTTTTAAACTCGAGAAAATTTATGATATCGATTGAAATATATTCTGGGAGGATTCTGTATTTCCAAAAAACTTTATAGGTTTTCACTTCCAGTCTCTGAAACAATAATAATAATACCTAATAAGATGAAGTGCTCCTGCGAGAATCTTTGCACTTATTTGTCAGGAGCAAATTGGTCTTGAAAAAATTGTAACGGATAAATGAAAAGGGCAATGTTTTTTCAGTTTTACTGTTAGGCAACAATTTTTTCAAAGCCAATTTGCTCCTAACAAATAAGTGCAAAGATTTCGCAGGAGCACTTCATCTTAATTAAATTTTTTTAAATTATTTCTGTTTCAAAGACTGGGAGTGAAAACCTATAAAGTTTTTAGAGAACCAAATATAATCTTTTCAGCCGACCTCAAAATGAAGATGATTTTAATGTGTACGAAATGAACAATAAGACCCATTTTAATGTTCCATTTATGCTATTTCAATGTGCAATCCTCATGGCAACCGTACACAAAGTATTCAGAAGCACTACGAGAGAAATGTCAAAAATCTACTAATATAGATACATAGAAATTTAATTTGTCGGAAAGATCTTGTAATCAACTCGGTTATTAATTAAGCGACTAATAGTCTCGAACTATTAAACGCGTTTTAGTCCATGGGCCAGCTCCTGTTTTTCATAATGATTACTAAAATCTGAATATTTGTGACTAGCTCATTTGACGAGAGGCCCAACTCTTTCCTCTACGAAATTCTCGATAGTGAGAGCTAATATAGTATGGAGGCGTCAAAAGTGTAAATGGGTGAATGTTCAAATTTGATTACTAACAGCTATTTTTTTAATGAATCTTGAAACAATTTTATTACAAATTGAAAACAATAATTGTCCTACAAAAATGATGATTCTATCAAAGTGCCCCCCACTCCCAGTCCCAACATATATCAACAACTAGGTCTAAAAAATTATTACTAACCGGCTGATTTTTTCACTGTGCTTAGCAAATATTCACTTTATGAACTGGTCACATTGTCCTACATATGAGTGGTACGATTTTCCAGTCCTACCTCAGAAATTGTATCACAGAACCCACAGTTAAAAAAGATCTCTAACAATTGACAATTTCCGAGCGTAGGACTGGAAAAAGGTACCACTCAATTTGTAGGACAATGTGACCAGTTCATGAAGGAACATGAAGCAACAGTGAAAAAATCAGCCGGTTAGTAATAATTTTTTTAGACCTAGTTGTTGATGTATGTTGGGAGTGGGGGACACTTTGATAGAATCATCATTTTTTTAGGACAATTATTGTTTTCAATTTGTAATAAAATTGTTTCAAGATTCAATCAAAAAAGTATAGCTGTTATTAATAAAATTTGAAAATTCACCCATTTAACACTTTTGACACCTCCATACTGCATTAGCTCTTACTATCGAGAATTTTCGTAGAGGAAAAAGTTGGGCGTCTCGTCAAAATGAAGCTACTCACAAATATTCCGATTGTTAGTAATCATTATGAAAAAAGGCGCTGGCCCATGGACTATTTGCTCCGTTCACGCGTTAACATATCTTGACCATTAGTCGCTGTCTTTAATAACCTAGTTGATTAAATAACTATTAATTAGATCAAACGATTTAGTTGTACTCACTTGAAAAATTTAACAAGAGATCAGGCTTTTCTCAAAATTTTCAAGTCAATTGACCGCGGTTTCGTCGCCAGTGAGTCGAACCTTCGTTAGAGGCCATTTTCGGTTCAAAATTAAAAAAATACAGACATTTGGGCAAAATGCTTTAGCACTCGTTCGAGTTGAACAAGCTCTTGAAAATAAATATTCAGCAAACCTTTGGTTTCATTTATATTGGAAAATTTTATGTATAGAATATTTTCTAATGTTTAATGAAGTCACAAATAACAGGAAAAAGTTTCCAATTAGGGTCATCCTATACATTGAAGTACTTAATTAATTTTGATGAAATATTTGGCACTTCAATACCACTGTAAGCAGTACATGTGGTTGTGATATTTTTATACTTCAATAACCATTCACCAGGCCGGAAGCAAGCGAAAACCAATCTGTGCGCACGTGATACAAAATAATATACAACCACAGACTGCAACTATTAAATGATAGATCACACTTTTGCTTTTTTTAAGCGCTCGTTCTACTTAAACGAGTGCTATATCGTTTTTTCTAAATTCCCTATGACGAATTCGTGGTCAAGTTAAATTCTATCCGTGGGGCCTGCCGTCCGTGAGCACGATAACTTTCGAAGAGATTGTCCTAGAGACTTGAGATTTTCACGGTGAATTCGGTTCTCAAATGCAGCGGTTAAGTTCGTCAACCAGACAAATCGTTCCATAAAGTATTTCCATTCGACTTTTTCGTTCCTCAATATCTCAGACGTAAGGAAACCAATCGAAATGAAATTTCGCGGACACATGCAATATTATCAGAACAAGCCTCATGCATAATTTTGCGGCCAAAGTGTTAACAGAACCATGGAAAATTCAAATGGAATAGTGAAACGGATAATCTTCATATTTCTGTAACAAGACATGCGATTCGAGTGAAATTTATTTAGTGAATGTAGATTGATTGATATACTGATTAGTCTGATTGTTCATGCAAAATTTCTAGAAGATCGCATCAAGAACCATAGAATTTAATTTTATTCAGAAAGGACCCCGCACATTTTGTATGAGAATTGGCTCCCGGTGGATTTGGCTGAAAATTTGATATGATGTTCTACTAATCCTTCTGATCAAATGTCTAAACAGTCACGAAGCTGAAAAATGCATACTTCTAGGAGTTTTTAGCGATTTTTTGTATCCATTATGGCTTACGTATTATGGGAATTGGCTCCCGGTGGATTGGCTGAAAATTTGATATATGTTCTACTAATCCTTCTGATCAAATGTTTCTACAGTCACGAAGCTGAAAAATGCATACTTCTAGGAGTTTTAAACGATTTTTTGTATCCATCATGGCTTACGTATTACCGTTCACACAGAAATGTTTGAAAATATTTCGAATTGACAGAATCTGCTTTCAATAATCACGAAATATTATCAAACATTTCTGTGTGAACGGTAATACGTAAGCCATAATGGATACAAAAATCGCTAAAAACTCCTAGAAGTATGCATTTTTCAGCTTCGTGACTGTTTAGACATTTGATCAGAGTGATTAGTAGAACATCATATCAAATTTTCAGCCAAATCCACCGGGAGCCAATTCCCCTACAAAATGTGCGGGGTCCTTTTTATTAGAATAATTCGAGTTTGTCAATTCGATCGAGCTGAAATTTTGTAGTAAAATGTTCAATGCCAATTTAAAGCAGTACGCAAAAAATTGTGGAATTTGCGTTAATACAACAAAGTCTATCGTTCTAAAAAAAATCTAATATTGCCATGAAATATCTATCGATTCAAATGGAATCGACTTAGAGGATGTAATTTCGCGAGATGCAAATTTTTGGATAATTATTGCTTCACAATTAATGAGCGCTCAAAAGCACTTGCTCAGGGCTTTTCTTAAGTTTTTGTTCCTATGTAGTTTTTGAACATTTGCAAGAAGTGAAAACATTCTCGTTATTTTAGAGACCATATCGCATTTAATGGTCAAGCTGGCCATCATGATATATTTTCAATAAGTAAAAAGGCAGGTGACGAATGTACTCGTATGTATAATCCGTTCACATATTATTGGGAGCAAAGTAGGCGTTTGTTTATTTATCTGAGATTGGCAGTATTTGGATTCGACTCCCTGATGACGAATTCGTTGTCAAGTTCAATTCTGTCCGTCAGCACGATAACTTTCGTTCGAAGGGATTTTCCTAGAGACTAAGCGTTTTAGGGTGAGTTCGGTTCCCAAATGCCGCGGTTAAGTTCGTTAACCAGCCAAATTGCACAGGGAGTTCCATAAAATATGGCCATTCAATTTTTTTGTTTCTCGATATCTCAGACAAAATGAAACCAATCGATATGAAATTTCGAAGCCACATGCAATATGCTCTTAATAGGCCATAATGTTAACAGAACCATAGAAATTTCAATTGGAATATTGGAAAGAAGAATCTTTATAATATCCATAACAAGATATCCGATTCGATTGAAATTTATTTCGTGAATGAAGATTGATATACTGAATGTTCTTGCAAAATTTCAAGACAATCGCAACACCTGAACCATAGAATTTATTTTTTTTTAGTTACCGTAAAACGGGGATACTTTGTGACAGTTTTTGAGGTTTTCACACATTTTTAAACACTTCTTGAGCAGATAAAAGGTGAAAAAAATACACAGTAAATATCTGTCCCTTTCGGTACACAGTGAGAATATAATATTGTTGAAAAAATTAATTTGATATAGTCTTTTTCGAATTTGAAATTGTCAGAATTTTACCCCGTGCTTCGGGTGGTAACATTGTGACAAAGCATTATTCGAATCAGTACACAATAATACCCTGCTTTTGAGTATAAAATTATTAAAAATTAAAAAAAAAGTATGTGCTCATAGTTTTGGATAAAAAAAACAGGAATTAACTTCAACTTCATTGAAAACAAAAATTAATATTCTGAACAAGAACGAAAACATGTAATGGGCTCAAATAAGAGTTAATATTAAGATTGAATGAGAGTAGGCATAAAACTACACACTCACAAATTTTACAAACTGCAAAATTTTCCTGGGATTACAAAATTTCTAAGTGATCATCAGGCAAGCCTTGTAATGAAAATGTTTCCCTTGTTTCTCTTTTCCTTCAAAATTTGTTTTAGTTGCCTGTAGTCAATCACGCAAAAATTCTCAACTTGTGGAAAATGGAATTCTTTATCATTCGTTGCTCTTAAAAAGCTTTTACTGCTTTTAAATTTTCTGCAGCCTTTCTTTAAATATCTTGTACCAGCTTTTTCAGCAACATGGGATTTCTGTAAGCTCTTGCTCCAAGCGTCTCTTATATTATGTTTGAGGCATTCTGCAAAAAATTAAAAAAAATCATATGTAATTATTTGGAAAACGTTGTTACATGTCACAATGTTACCCCATGTTGCGAATTTTTTTTTGTTTTCTTCGAAAAAAAGATATTAAAATCAATGATTCTGGACTATAATTTCGAATATAATATGATAACTACAGGAGCAAATGAACCTACTTACGATTTTAATTGAAAATTTTTCCGATTTGGCTGTGCAGACGAAAGTTTCCAGCATTGAAAAAATCGGTAGAATCGTATGCTTTTCTCATGGCAGTCTACAAGTTACTAGAGAGGTCTACCGCTCTTATGAAGATATATTTTATTGGGCTGAGATATGTGCTGTCGCCCGGCGACAGAAGAAATGCTCTATGCGCGCGAAACTTGGAAAATATTGGGCAGCTTGTTTCGATTTGCGTATTGTCACAAAGTTACCCACTAGTCACAAAGTATCCCCAATTTACGGTATCGAATTTTCACATATTTCATTTTTTTGAATAATTTCCAGAATAAAATACCGATCGTACTGAGATTTTTCATTTATGTATATACTTAGCAAAAATCCCAAGTCCCATATAAATTTTTGAGGTAATAGCATTATTGCTCCACCAATGAACGAGGACTCAAAAGCACTTTTTCAGTGCTGAAGTTTTTTTAGTCAGTTTTCAAGTAATTTCTGAAAAACTCTATAGGTTTTCACTCCCAGTCTCTGAAACTGAAATAATTAAAAAATTTTTAATTGAGATGATCCTTTTCATTTATTTCCTTTTTTAGTTTTACAGTTAGGCAACAATTTTTTCAAGACCAATTTGCCTCTGACAAATAAGTGCAAAGATATTCGTAGGAGCACTTCATCCTTAATTGAAATATTGTGTGTGAAGTGAAAACCTATAAATTTTTTCAGAAATGCAGAATCCTCCCAGAATATATTTCAATCGATATCAGAGTTTTCAAGTAAAACTGATACCATCTTGTATCTTGAAAACAATGTATTTCCGGACCTACATTTATGGGAAATTATCTTAGGAATAACCATTTTAAACCTTAAACATTAATTCAGAAATACCCTGTACCTATAACGTCGATCTCGCAAATGCATTTCATTATTATAGCTAGCGAAACAATTTCTAGCAAGATGTTGATCCTGATTTTTGAAAGAAACGCAAGCTGACAGATGTATAGGTAGAAAGTCTTTTCTTAGCGTATCGTTTAATGCAACTGCAGGATGGAATTGGTTTCGCAAGATGCATCATGTCCAAAGTGCGTTCGAATTACACACACAGCATGTTCATACCTTCGTTTATTTACGATTTGCGTTGGCGTATGCCTTTTACAACATAAATCGCCAGCACGTGCTCAAAATTATCAGGTTACAATGAACCAGTGCCGGGGTTGTTGATAATAAAACGTTACACTTCCAGGTGGAAATAACCATAAAAAGTAGATACAGGATGGCAGAATTGGTAATCCCTGAACTACAACTTTTCAAACCTATAAGACATAGAAAAGAATTTAAGAAGGTCCTGAGCAGGTGCTCTTGAGCGCTCGTTCATTGGTGAAGCAATTAGGCTATTACCTCAAAATTTTGTATTGATACTAAAAATTCAAGAAAAGCCCTGAGCAGGAACTTTTGAGCGATCGTTCATATATGGGGTAATAGGACTATTACCTCAAATTTTTATATGGTACTTGAGATTGATACCAAATATTTAAATGCAAAATCTCAGCACAATCGGAATTATATTCGGGAAATGATTCATAAAATAGAATATGAAAATAAATTTCGCTCGAATCGAATATCTTCTTATGGAAATATGAAGTTTCTTCTTTTCAATATTCCAATTGAATTTTTTATGGTTCTGTTCACAATATGGCCACAAAATTTTACATGAGGCGTATTATGAGCAACATGTAGGTATGTATCCGCAATTTCATTTCGATTGGTTTCATTTTGTCTGAGATATTGAGGAACAAAAATTTTGAATTGCCATATATTATGGAACACCCTGTACGATTTGGCTGGTTAACGAACCAAGGCATTTGAGAACCGAACTCACCCTGAAAATCTCAAGTCTCTAGGACAATCTATTCGAAAGTTATAGTGCTAACGGACGGACGGCCGGCCCCTCGGTCGGAATTGAATTTGACCACGGATTCGTCATCAGGGAGTCGAACTTTATCGTTTGAGACCGTTTTTGGCTCGAAATTAGAAAATTACAGACCTTTGGGCAAAACGATATAGCACTAGTTTAAGTAGAACGAGCGCTTAAAAAAAGCAAAAATGTGATCTATCATTTAATAGTTGCAGTCTGTGGTTGTATATTATTTTGTATCACGTGCGCACAGATTGGTTTTCGCTTGCTTCCGGCCTGGTGAACGGTTATTGAAGTATAAAAATATCACAACCACATGTACCTACTGCTGGTTACAGTACTACTGAAGTACCAAATATTTCATCGAAATTAATTAAGCACTTCAATGTACAGGCTGAATCGAATTGGACAATTGGAGCGCTAAAAACGGTTCCAAATTTGCTTGGAAAAGTTGAATTCATCATCACCCATAGACTTATAAAAGAATGGACAGGACGTGTGAGAGAGAATATTGACTTCAGACAATGATAGAATAATATTAGAGCGAAGCACAGAACATATCATAAAAACATTGGATCGCCATTAGATATTTTTATGTTCTGTCAGTTTTCCAACATTATGAGAGAGAGAGATACTGTGAAGGATGGAGTAATATTAGTTTAGTTTAGTCTATGCACCACACTAATATTACTCCATCCTTCACAGTATATCTCTCTCTTATGTTGGGAGCACGAAACTTAGTGCGAAAGTCACATGACGCCCTGTCCATCCTTTTATATGTCTATGTCATCACCAATATCTCACAGAATACTCCGATTTGAATAATCGTTTTCCTGACATGAAAAAGATCGTAAAAGCTTTTGGCGTCACCTCAGGGCTTTCATCATTTTTTTTTCAACCAAATTCGTTCATTTTCGCACGTTATTAATTAGTGTCAAAACGACCAACAAATATTTACGACTAAAGTGGTCACTAAACTCAACTAAAACCAAACAAACGCCCCTATTCTAATATGGTCCTGAAAATCTCAAGTCTCAGGGACAATCCCTTCAAAAGTTATCGTGTTTACGGCCGGACGGACGGCCCCACGGACAGAATTGAATTTGACCACGGATTCGTCATCACGTAGTAGAAACCCTATCGTTTGAAACCATTTTTGGCTCATAATTCGAAAATTACAGGCATTTGAACAAAACGATAGAGCACTCGTTTAAGTAGAACGAGCGCTCAAAAACGGCTTAACCAATTCTACTTTAAGCCATATTACAGAATAAGTAATACAATTAACTTTCATTTGATGTATCACAATCCATATATTCCCATTTGAAACAAAGAAAATTTACTTGGGGTTGAGATATAACAACTCCAAAAAAGCATATAAGATAAATTGTTGACGACTCACGTTTCTTTTTGAGCGCTCGTTCTACTTTAACGAGTGCTGTATCGTTTTGGCCAAATGTCCGTATTTTGCATGGAAAAGTTGAATTCATCACCGCCAATAGCTCACAGGATACTCCGGTTTGAATGATCGTTTTCCTGATATGAACAAGATCGCGAAAGCATGGCGTCACTACTGGGCTTTCTCATATGTTTTTCACCATATTTTTTCTTGTTCGCACACAATCAATGAGTATCGAAACGGCCAACAAATAATATCGACAAAGTGGTCACTAAAACAAAAAGAAAGAAACCAAACAAACGCCCCTATTCTAATAGGGTCCAGATGCAGCAACTCATCCAGGAAGTCAAGACCTGCACCTTTCGGGGCAGTCAGGAAGTCAAAGGTTCCTCTCATCAGATCGCAGACAAGAGCTAGACGAAATTCCGGAAACAACCGTCTAAACATCTGAATCGATCGACAAGGGCGAAGGGATATTTGTTGTTTCGTCCCTTTCGAATTAGGGGATGCCCTTACCTTACGGCTTTTAACCTGACCTTCTGGCATACACGTGCCGTTCCAACCTTTGTATGCCCTTATTCGACAGCTTGATGGATTCAGGAGCAGAAGTGAAAGTGAATTACATATGGGGATGACAACCACTTATGAATGTTTAATAAATAGTTTTCCAATAATAGGTCTTATTCTGATATTCAAAGAAATATGCCATTTTTCAATATAAATGATCGGACGTTTATTTCATTATAAAGAAGAAGCTATGCCGTTAATAGTGGAAATCACATCAGGCAAATGACCACCACGACCAAGCTTACAAGACCATATTCTTTTAATGAAATCGCAAAGTGGCTGCCCTATGCCCTTGATGGCTTCACGAATTCCAAATTTGAGCTTTTGAATCGACCCTGGGCTATTGGCCTCTTTCACGTGGCTCCAAAGGAAGAAGTCGCAAGGTGTTAAATCACAAGATCTCGGTGGCCAGTTGTGATCACCTCTTCGAGAGATAACACGGTCCGGAAATTTTTCTCACAAAAAACGACCCAATCAGCAAAGACACGACGTTGTTGATGATTGGCCGGCTTGAATTCTTGTGTTAACTGAAGTTTATAAGCCTTGAGACCTAAATCTTTATTCAAAATACGGTGTAATGACGTTCGTGGAATGCCTAATTCCAAAGAACGACGAGGAATGGACAAACCCGGGTTTTCTTCAACACTTTCGGCTACATCAGCAATATTCTCGGCTGTTCTTGAGCGACGTGCACGGGTTTTATTCTGCACATCACTAACTTGTCCCAACAGCTGGAATTTTTCCACCAATTTCTTTATTGCGTTCCGACAAGGTGCTTCACGACGACCCAAAAATTTTCGAGTTTTACGAACAGTCTCTGCCAAATTTTCACCATTTTTATAGTGAATTTTAATAATTTCAATGCCTTCTTGAAGCATGTTTCGTTCCATTTTTATTAATGTCGTAGTTTCTACTTGTCAAATGTCAAAAAATGACAGCTTCAAACGTGACATCTACCGAAGTAGCGGGCTATTCAAAATAACACCTCTTAATGGAAAACCCTTTATTTTTTCCCTTTAAAACCGGTTCTTCTCTTTTCCTCAGTAGGTTTACTCGATTTTCTTGGCAACTGTTTGTAATCGATTTCTATGATTTTGTCAGCAATGCAAAAACTTTCAAACCTGAAAAATTCTGGACATTTGACCTGACGTTAGGATTAAAATTGAGGCAGATAATGCACTTTTTGAGCGCTCGTTCTACTTAAACGAGTGCTATATCGTTTCGCCCAAATGTCTGTAATTTTCGGATTTTAGGCTGAAAATGGTCTCAAACGATAGAGTTCGACTCCCTGATGACATCCGTGGCCAAATTGAATTCTGTCCGTAGGGCTGTCCGGCCGTCCGTTAGCACAATAACTTTCGAAGGGATTGTCCTAGAGACTTGAGATTTTCAGGGTGAGATTGGTTCCCAAATGCCGCGGTGGCTAGTAGAAAACTTTCAATAAATGTTGTATTCATGAAATGCAGTAAACCTGAATTTCGAGATAATGTGAGATAATAAAATGGGCTTCTGTTTTTTGTGCGGTTTCCAAGCATTAAAGTGTATTTCGAAAATTCTGAAAAACAGGGTGTTTTTTTGAGCATTCCCCTTCCTTTCACAGTTTTCGTTAATCCGGACCTGGGGTTTTTCAGTAACTGAAACTATGGTTGCTAGTGTAGAAATATTAGCCGTTTCAAAATATCTCATCCCATTTCAAGAATTCGAGAATACAAGGTCTTTTTCTGGGGACTCGGAGGCATATAAAATTTTCGTTGGCCGGCTTTAGACATTTAGGTATACTCCGTTCACGAAAGGTTGAGCCGTCGGTTGGCCATGGAAATTTGTCAGATTGATACGCAATGTTGTCAATATTGCATACAGTTCTCTGATAAGTCAACAACTCGTCGGACGAGGCCGGGTACATTCGGCAACGTTGACTTTATTTTACTTTATGACAGTAAATACTGCCAACTTCAGATAAATAAAGGAATGCCTACTATGCGCTCAACCTTTCGTGAACGGACTATATGTATGGTATTTTCGGAGCAACCTAGAAGTGCTTTTTTTCCCAATGAAACACCCTGTATAACGAATACAAAAACGATCAAGGAGGTGGTGAGATTTTCATGAACAATAATTGGAAGAATGAGCTTTCTGCACGAATTATTTTCATTCATTCACAGAATTTTCCTTGAAATTAATTGGATATTTTCATAAATATCAATTTCCTTCGACCTCAAAATAAAAGCTCAGTTCAACGTATAAGAAATTGATTAATGCAACACCATTTTATTGCGTGATTTCTCCAATTTTAATGTGTTATTGTCACGGGCGACCGAACGTAAAGTATTCAGATGCAATACGAGTAAGTTTACAACTCTACGGGAAGATAGAAATTTTTATTATGTAAAATGTGCGTCTTGTGCATAATGAAAATGTATTCCAATCAAGAATTTATACTCATCTTATATTGCGGTCGACGGAAATATTTTGTTATTAACTCGTTTATAAATCCAGCGATTAAATGATGTCGTTTAAATTACTATTCACTAGAATTTTTATTTGCATGTTATGAAATATTATGAAAAATCTATGACTCTGTTCAATATAAGAAGGATTTCTAGTTCATTCCAGAATTCATTCAGATTAACAAAGGTGCTTTTAGAGCGCTCGTTATACTTAAACAAGTGCTATATCGTTTTGCCCAAATGTCTGTAATTTTCAAATTTTGAGCCGAAAACGGTCTCAAACGATAGGGTTCGACTCCCTGATGACGAATCCGTGGTCAAATTCAATTTTGTCCGTAGGATCTGCCGGCCGTAAACACAGAACCATACAAAATTCAATTGTAATATTGAAAAGAAGAATCTTTATACTTCCGTAACAAGATATCCGATTCCAGTGAAATTTATTTTGGGAATGAAGATTGATTTCAGAGTGAAAGTTTACTTCTTACTTTGAGATAATGAGATACTAGATGTTCTAACAAAATTTCAGAAGGATCGCATCATCTGAACATTTTTTGAATAATTTCCAGAATATAATTCCGATCGTGCTGGGATTTTGCATTCATATAAAGGGTTTTTCAATAAGACAAGTTCCCTTCATCCACATAAACCTACAGAAAAACGACAATGAAGGGGTGTTATTTTGGATAGCCTGCTAATTCGGTAGATATCACATTTGAAGCTGTCATTTTTTGACATTTGACAAGTAGAAACTACGCCATTAATAAAAATGGAACGATACACGCTCCAAGAACGCATTGAAATTATTAACGTTCACTATGAAAATGGTGAAAATTTGGCAGAGACGGTTCGTAAACCTCGAACATTTTTAGGTCGTCGTGAAGCACCTTGTCGGACCGCAATGAAGAATTGGAAAAACTCGAGCTGTGATGTGAATAATAAAACACGTGCACTTCGCTCAAGAACAGCCGAGAATATTGCTGCTGTAGCCGAAAGTGTTGAAGGAAACCCAGGTTTGTCCATTCCTCGTCGTTCTTTGGAATTAGGCATTCCACAAACGTCATTACACCGTATTTTGCATAAATATTTGGGTCTTGAGGCTTATAAAGTTAAGTTAACACAAGAACTCAAGCCGTCTGATCATCAACAACGTCGTGTCTTCGCTGATTGTTATCTCTCGAAGAGATGATCACAATTGGCCACCGAGATCTTATGATTTAACACCTTGCGACTTCTTCCTTTGGAGCGACCGACGTGAAAGAGAAGGTCTACGCCAATAGCCCAGCGTCGATTTAAGACCTCGAAGATGGAATTTGTGAGGCTATTGAGGACATAGGGCAGCCACTTTGCGATTTGGTTATGGAAAATTTCATTAAAAGGATATGGTGCTGTAAGCGTGGTCGTGGTGGTCATTTGCCTGATGTTATTTTCCACTATTAACGGCATAGCGTATTCTTTATAATGAAATAAACATCCGATCAATTATATTGAAAAATGGTATTTTTCTTTGAATATCAAAACAACACCTCTTATTGGAAAACCATTTACTTAGCATGAATCTCAAGTCCCATACAAAATTTTGTCTGATTTCTGAATAACATATTCATATTCCGAAATACTTGTTTCCTCTTCTGAAATTGAACTTTGATTATCTGAATAACAATTATTGTAAGAAGGTGTAGTAATGGCTGGAAAAACCGTGCAAAAGGTGCTTTTTCGTAGCAAGAAGTGGTCGTGGCAATAGGCCAACGGAATTAGACAATCCCTTCGAAAGTTATCGTGCTAACGGCCGGGCGGCCGCATTGGACTGCAGAAATAGGCAATTGTAGTTTGAAATTGATTGAATACATCAATAAATATGTATGTTCCGTCGTCAAGAACGAGTCCCTGGTCTCAAATTAGATATAGTCCGTTCACTAAAGTTTGAGCCGTCGGTTTGCCATGGAAATTTGGCATATTCCACTGTGTATTATAAAATTTTAGGTTATGTTGTTTATTTTCTTGTCAGATTGATACGCAATGTTGTCAATATTGCATAGAGTTCTCTGATAACTCGCAAGCTCGTCGGACGAGGCCGGGTGCATTCGGCAACGTTGACTTTATTTTACATTATGACAGCAAATACCTACTGCCAAATTCAGATAAATAAACAAACGCCTACTATGCGCCCAAACTTTCGAGAACGGACTAGATGTAATACCATTGTTTAAACAATGCTAATACATTTTCTGGAATTGAATTGATGACATCTGATATATAATTGCCTTTCCTGAATTCCAATTTTGTTTTTCTGAATTTCAACTTCCTAATCTGAATTTCAATTTAGTTCTTTTGAAATTAATTTAAATATGTCTGTTTTCTGAATGACATATTCCTATTCTGAAATACATGTTTTCTTCTCTGAAATTGAACTTTGATTATCTGCATCCCAATTGTAAAAGGTGTAGTAATGGCTGGATAAACCGTGCAGAAGGTGCTTTTTCATGATCTGATCAAGAAAGATGAAAGAAAACAAAATCGGCCACCCGCAGTGTCTTTGTGAGGCGAGAAAGAAAAAGGTAGATACACAGATGTCGGTCTACAAGTTGGTAGAGAGCAACAGGGGATTTTTATGAATCAGTGAAAATAGTTTAGCAAGAAGTGGTCGTGGCAGGCGGCCAACGGAATTAGACAATCCCTTCTAAAGTTATCGTGCTAACGGCCGGGCGGCCGCATTAGACTGCAGAAATAGGCAATTGTAATTTGAAATTGATTGCATACATCAATAAATATGTATGTTCCGTCGTCAAGAACGATTCCCCGGTCTCAAATAAAAATAGTCTGTTCACAAAAGTTTGAGCAGTCGGTTGGCCATGACAATTGGCATATTCCACTGTGTATATTTAATTTTAGGTTATGTTGTTTATTTTCTTGTCAGATTGATACGCAATGTTGTCAATATTGCATAGAGTTCTCTGATAACTCGCGAGTTCGTCGGACGATGCCGGGTACATCCGGCAACGTTGACTCTTTTTAAGTTATGACAGCAAATACTGCCAACTTCAGATAAATAAACAAACCCTACTATGCTCTTAAATTTTCGTGAACGGACTATGTGTAATACATTTTCTGGAATTGAATTGATGATATCTGAAATACAATTTTCCTTTCCTGAAATTCAATTTGCCGTTTCTGAATTTCAACTTTATTTTTCTGTTTTCCAACTTCCTTATCTGAATTTCAATTTAGTTCTTGTAAAATTAATTTAAATATGTATGTCTATTTTCAGAATGACATATTCCTATTCTGAAATACATATTTCCTTCTCTGAAATTGAACTTTGATTATCTGCATCCCAATTGTAAAAGGTGTAGTAATGGCTGGATAAACCGTGCAAAAGGTGCTTTTTCATGATCTGATCAAGAAAGATAAATGAAAACAAAATCGCCCACCCGCAGTGTCTTTGTGAGGCGAGAAAGAAAAAGGTAGATACACAGATGTCGGTCTACAAGTTGGTAGAGAGCAACAGGGGATTTTTATGAATCAGTGAAAATAGTGTAGCAAGAAGTGGTCGTGGCAGGCGGCCAACGGAATTAGACGCCTTGCGTCCCGGTGCATTCCTGCCACCGAATATAGATTTAACCTGAGTAATGCTCCTGGAATTTACTCGAGAAAGCTCCTAAGACGACAACTGTTTTTACCTTCAATTTTCTAACGAATCGCCCCCTATCTCAATCTAAATTTATATTAGAGAGCTAGTGGTTTCATTTGAATCATTCCAAATTTCCATTCGCTATTTCTGGTTGAGATTGTTCATTCAAAATGAAGAAATGATTTGACTGAGGCTTCCTTTCCATATTTGGAAGGAGTAGAGCTATCATGGATAAAGGCTTAGAGGAAGAAGTAAACAGAAAAGTAAAATTTACTTCTTCCTCTGAGAAGAAGTAAACAGAAAAGTAAAGTTTACTTCTTCCTCTAAGGATAAAGGCATTTGTATAAATAGAGAGTTTATTACCAATAAGACGTGTTATTTTGATATTCAAAGAAAAATTCATTTTTCAATATGATGTTTATTTCATTATAAAGAAGAAGCTATGCCGTTAATAGTTGAAAATAACATCAGGTAAATGACCACCACGAACACGCTTACAGAACCATATCCCTTTAAATGAAATTTGTGATCACCTCTTCGAGAGATAACACGGTCCTGAAACTTTTTCCGCCGAATATCAATAGTTTCGTTACTTGTGTGGCACGTAGCGCCGTCTTGTTGGAAGTAAACTTTGTTCAGATCAATAACATCCAATTTCGGCCATAAAAAATCATTAATCATCTCTCGATAGCGCAATCCATTCACCGTAACTGTTGCTCCAGCCTCATTTTCGAAAAAGTAAGGTCCAATGACTCCACCAGACCATAAACCGCACCAAACTGTCACACGTTGAGGATAGAGAGACTTTTCAACAATAACACTTGGGTTTTCCGAGCCCCAGATGCGACAATTTTGCTTTTGATGAAGCCACCGAGGTGGAAATGGACCTCATCACTCAAGATGATTTTTCGATGGAATTCCGGATCATTTTCATGCATTTCAACAACCCAATCAGCAAAGACACGACGTTGTTGATGATCGGCCGGCTTGAGTTCTTGTGTTAACTGAACTTTATAAGCCTTAAGACCCAAATCTTTATGCAAAATACGGTGTAATGACGTTTGTGGAATGCCTAATTCCAAAGAACGGCGAGGAATGGACAAACCTGGGTTTTCTTCAACACTTTCGGCTACAGCAGCAAAATTTTTGGCTGTTCCTGGGCGACGTGCACGGCTTTTATTCTTCACATCACCAACTTGTCCCAACAGCTCGAATTTTTCCACCTTGATTGCAGTCCGACAAAATGCTTCCGTCTCTGCCAAATTTTCACCATTTTATAGTGAATTTTAATAATTTCAATGCGTTCTTGAAGCGTGTATCGTTCCATTTTTATTAATGGCGTATGTAGTTTCTACTTGTCAAATGTCAAGTTGAGATTTTCAGGGTGAGTTCGGACACTACCTTACTAGTAAGGTAGTGTTTCGGATCCCAAATGCCACGGTTATGCCAAATCGTACAGGGTGTTCCATAAAATATGGCCATTCAAATTTTTGTTCCTCAATATCTTAGACAAAACATTCGGTATATCGATCTCCATTCACAAAATAAACTTCACTAGAATCGGATATCCTGTTATGGAAATTACGACCTTATCCGAGTCATTCGGGACCTGAAAATTTCAAGTCTCTAGGACAATCCCTTCGAAAGTTATCGTGCTAACAGGCTGCCTGACGGTCCCTCGGACTGAACTGAATTTGACCACGAATTCGTCATCAAGGATTCTAACCCTATCGTTTGAGACCAATTCGAAAATTACAGACATTTGGGCAAAAGATATAGAACTCGTTTAAGTAGTACGAGCGCTCAAAAAGATGGGTTTGCATTTGAAATTTTAAAGTTGGCCACTTATCTCGTAGAAGACCCTTTTGGACTAAAAATCTGACCTCAGTATTAAAATATGAATTTTTGCATTCTGATCTGAATGACGCCCCTGGATTACGGAGGTTACGATTCACCCTGTATAAGGAATAGTCTGGGAGAGTACAAGAAAGGTGTGGCACGTGTGGCGATCTCCAGCAGCCGTTGTCATGTCCCATTTGCTGTTTCGGAAATCTGGATGGCGGTGCGGGAGACCTCAAGCACCATCTCCGCGTGGTTCTTCTGTCCTCGTCTCACAAAGGGTTCCATCAGGGACTCCTCCCTACTGCTTGTTTTCTTGGCACGCGTCGACAATTTAAATATAGAACAGCTACCGTCTTTCTTGAACTTAGTCACTTTCCGACCATTTGGCCAACCATTTGTGCCTAACCGATATGCTGATCCAGTCAGCTCTGGCAACGTCAAAGTGATCAACTAGTTGTCAACATTTTCGGACGCACCTGTTGCACCGTTTTTCTTTCTGCCAGTATTTGACCAGTAGTTTTTGCGTTTCATGAGTTCTTGAGGTGGTGAGAATCTGCTGAGTAGAAAAGGCATGCCGAGGGCTTTTTTGCTTACAAACAAGCGATACAATTTGGAAGAAATGACGCATACAGGTGAGTGTTCTTTGGACTTGCTTTAAATAGACTTTCATTAGAAATAGATTTTGGTCATGTTACGCGGTTTGTTATTGCCACCGGGCTTGGTTTTTTATCTTTCTTTGGCTGCGAAGATCATTATTTTCACAATAATTGAAAATACAGTGGAACTTTCCTATAAGGAACGTCTGTATAACGAATTTATCTGTATAACGAATTCCGTACGAAACATTGCACCTTGAATGAAAATTCCATGGTAAAAACACTCTCCACACGAAGAAAAGTAAATTCTCTCCATAACGAAATATTCAAATAAATCACTCTTTGAATGGGTATTGGTAAGAAGGTATAAGGGTGGGTTCTTTCCGAAATTTTTCCGGACGTACGAAATAAATCACGACTTTAAACTAAATCATTACGGCGGGCAGAGAGATCCTTCTGAAACAGTTTTAAATACACCCCTGGCTGTGTTTGGTTTCAATCTACCCATTACTCTAGTTTGAAAGTTGTGCGAATTGTCTGAAAGGAAGTACTTAAGTTTGAATGATAAACTTAAATTTATCAGTGAAGTCGACTGCGGCATTGCCGACTATAGAAACATATTCTCTGTATAACGAAATTCTTTCTTTATAACAAATTTTTTTTGCGTATTTAGCTTTCGTTATAGGGAAGTTCCACTGTAAATGCCTTAAACGTTATAACTATTTCAATAACCACACTGATACTAAATTGAATATAAGATAGTTTCACGAGTAGGGAAAAAAATTAATCCCCTCTCAAGATAGGCAATTTTAGTTCCACGTGAAGTGAATTCTAAGCTTTCAGAGAAAAACATGAAATATAAGTTGTTAGATCCATAAAGAAAACAAATCAATTAATCTCTAATCACTGAAAGCTTTGAACTGAAAAACTTGAGCTCTTTCGCTTAGTTATTATCTTTTTTTCTCAAATAATAAATAATCTACCTATAGAGTGAAAACAATTGGAATTTGGCTGCGACGAAAACCTTTGCTGTTGATTGGGCAATATACACATATTCTTTTGAAATCAAGAGCTAACATAATACTATACATAAAACAAAAATAAAAATCCCTAACTGAGGTTAATGCAAACGGGGTACCATACTATTTTTCCTAGATACCAGAGATCAGGGAAAAACCCAGTAGAAAAAACCTGTCTCGCCGTTCCAACAAAAATAACACTTAAGAACTATTCGAATATTGAAGGATTTCTTCTTTATTTAGTCCAACCGATAACCCTATCCAAGATGCCTTCGGAATTCTGAATCTGAAACGAAAAAACCGAAGCAGAGAAAAAAAGGAACAGAAAAAATAAAATGATTGAAACTCTATTAAATCCAATGGCGCAGCTGGTGCTAATTTCTCCGTTATTCCTTTCCTCTTCATTTCTTTGCAACTTTCGTATTTGTTGTATCATCAAGAATTGTTCAGTTCAGCCCCACCACAACAAAATCCTGGCTGCGCCACTAATTAAATCGATTTAAAATTTATAACCCAATTCAAAAACGACTCTATGTATAGCCCTTAGCCATCCTGAAATTTAAATATTGGACAATTATTTACCAGATGTTCTATAGTCTCCTCTGCTTCTCCGCATTCGCAACTAGGACTCTCAACTGAATTCCACTTGAAAAGCATGCTAATTACAACGACCATGACCTGTTCTTATACGATTAAGAACAGTCCAAATTTTCCTTGAAGATCAAATTCAGGAACTTTTATGAGGGATCAGTTATTAAATCTTCGTTTTGAATATTACAATACATGTGTTCCACTCGCACCATAGACTAACTAAACGGAGAATAGATGAGACACTAGTAGAACAAGCTTCAACGACATCTTTTTTTGTACAACATTACTACCTAATTCGTGAAAAAAGCTCAATTGAAAAAGGAATCTGTATCGTAAAGCTGCCTCAAAAAGAATTCTGTAGTGCACCTTTTGAATAGGTAGGTACACCCATATACAAGAGGCAAAAAGTTTTTGAATTCAATTTCCAAAAGGAAATCAGAAATGGATTCGTGCAAGTTATCGATGAGTGAGGAAATTTATTTTCATGAAAATAATACCTGCAACGAACTTTCATCTGATTTTCTTTTGGAATCGAGAAGTGAGGATCAATAATCAAATTCTGGATAGAATAAAAATTTATAACTGAAATAGATATCACCAATTGAAAATACAGATTCATTTCATGAATATCTAATCAATAAACTAAATAATTGCATTGAAAACATTTTCAAAAACTAACAATAATGATTCAATAATACAAAATATGAGTATTACCTACTAAACTTATTCAATACATGAAAAACTTTTTGAATTGAAAACTATCTTAATTCTTATAGGTAACAGAATATATATAATATATATTTTGAAATTACCTTTTTGCATCTCGATTTTCACATCCAATAACACAAACAATCTTCACTCTTGCAGGCATATCGAAATTCATGATATTTCAAAAAGAACGTGTCAAACCACTCCTTGTGTCAGTTGACAATTCAAAGGTTTTTGATAATAATGATTTTACATACTTACTATTTTCTCGATAGGATTTCTATGAATGCAACGACATCTAACTATCAAATTGAGAATAATTTTTTCGTGTATTAGTATCCTCCTCCGACAGGTGGCGCGACATATACGAGTGGCTCATCTATTATTTTAGTTTGTCTATGACTCGCACTGCCAAATTGCTTTATCGCTTTCATTCGAGGTTAGAAAATAATTGGACCAAAAATAATTGAAAATAAATGCCTTAAGCGTTATCACTATTTCAATAACCACACTAATACTAAATGAATATAAGGTAGTTTCACGAATAGGGGAAAAAATTAATCCCCTCTCAAGATAGGCAATTTCAGTCCCAGTGAAGTTGTTAGATCCATAAAGAAAACAAGAAAACAAATCTCTAATCACTGAAATCTTTGAACTGAAAAACTTGAGCTCTTTCGCTTAGTTATTATCTTTTTTCTCAAATAATATACCTATAGAGTGGAAACAATTCGGAAAGTACACCATTCGAAAACTATTTGCATTCATCCAACAATCTTAATATTGAGGTGAAGATGTTTTGATTGTCATAAACTATTAAACTTTAGTTGCGAGAAAAACCCTGCTTGGGCCTATTGGCCCAAGTTAAAAAGTTCTAATGTAGGTTTTTTGGATAATCCTGAAAATTATAAGGACCTTTGAACTTTGAGTAGGTACCCATTATTTCAGCGGTTAAATCAATTTCAGTGGGACTTCCCTATAATGAAAGCGCTCAATCCGCAAAAAAAATCGTTATGAAGAAATTTCGTTATACAGAAAATTGTTTTTATAGTCGGCAATGTCGCGGTCAAGTTCACTGATAAATTTAAGTTTATCATTCAAACTTAAGCACTTCCTTTCAAACATTTGATTGAAACCAAACAGCCAGGGGTGTGTATGTAAAACTGTTTCAGAGGATCTCTCTGTCCGCCGTAATAATTTAGTTTAAGGTCGGGATTTATTACGTACGTCCGGAAAAATTTCGGAAAAAAAACCCACCCTTACACCTTCTTACCAATACCCATTCAAAGAGTGATGTTCTTTGAATTATTCGTTATAGAAAGAATTTACTTCGTTTAAGAGGGTGTTTTTAACATGGAATTTGGATTCAAGGTGCAATGTCTTGTACGAAATTTGTTATACAGTCGTTCGTTATCGGGAAGTTCCACTGTATATTCTGATAACAATATTATCCTTCAGAAACATCTTAAATAAGTGATTAAAGAGTCATAACATTTTACCCTTGATTTTTTTCTATCTTCCAAAAAATAAAAATTATTCAATAAATAAAAATCTTAAAAATAGGTAGGTACTTAATTTCTATAAATTTTTTTTTAATATTCGATTGAAACTTACAACTAGAGAAACTCAACCTAAATCTTTGAAAATGGTGTGGACCTGAGTTTAGAAGCTTTCACAAGGTTGTTCACAGCGAATAAAAGAAAATTTATCATTGAAATCCTATTATTACCTTTGTGAACAATACAAATCTTAATGATAGAATTGAAACTGACAAATTTAAATAAATCGCCAAGTAGAATGTTTTCTATATTTATCCGAATATGTATTTACCTACATACAGGGTGTCCCAAAACTCTACGTCAACCCGGAACCGGGTGAAAAGGCAAGTAATGCTGGTTGTCAGAAAAATATAAAAAAAAAATCTAAGTTGCATGATTTTAAAATAATGGGCATTTAAAAAAACACGCAAAATTCCACACCTTGTGACAGTCTTTTCGCTCCTGTTGCCACAAATATCAACTTTTTCCAACTTTTTTTTTTGCTGTGTAACCTTGAATACACTTTTTCGTTAAATGCTTCCCAGTAATAAAGTCCAATGGATTCAAGTCCGGTGAACGGGCCGGCCACGAGATTGGACCAGAACGTCTGATCTATCTTCCGGGAAAAAATGTTACCAGAAAAAAAAATTCCAAAGAAATTTCTCCGGAAAAATTTTTCTGGAAAAATTATTTTCTCTGGAAATTTTTTTTCTGTGGTAACATTTTTTCCCGGACGATGGATCAGACGTTCTGGTCCAATCTCGTGGCCGGCCCGTTCACCGGTCTTGAATTCATTGGACTTTTTTACTGGGAAGCAGTTTAAGAAAAAGTGTATTCAAAGGCAATCGAAAATAAATTTGAACTACGGCAGCTACAATTTAACAAGTATTATACCATTTTGGAATCCTTACTAAATTCGCCAACTTTTCACAAAACATGCCAAACTTGCGTAGTACATTTTTTTTATACAGTCAGTTGAAACTAGGCAATTGTTTATTTTGAATTTTTTTCTGAGAAGCAAGCCCTATTTTTTTGAAACCTAGAGCAGCTAGTATCCAAATTTTGATTACAGTTTAGACAAGCATTATTCAAGGTTACACAGCAAAAAAAAAGTTGGAAAAAGTTGATATTTGTGGCAACAGGAGCGAAAAGACTGTCACAAGGTGTGGAATTTTGCGTGTTTTTTTAAATGCCCATTATTTTAAAATCATGCAACTTAGATTTTTTTTTATATTTTTCTGACAACCAGCATTAGTGCTGATTCACAATGGACGTAACCATAACGAACACGTAAACGTACTTTGTCCGTAAACGTAATGGTGTTCAGAATGGACTTTGGGCGCAGTAGCAAATTATAGACTAAAAAGATTTCATAGCTTAAACAAATTGTTACTTTGCGTTTCAAATTATACTCACCCAACTGAAATACAATATAAATGCCCAAACTTGTCGCTGGCCCCAAACTATTATTATTATTGTCTTGTCTTTTTACGTCATTTTGACGTATTGGGCCCACAACTCACAGAATGTGAACAAATTTCTAAAATTAACGTTAGAATTACGGACTACCATAAGCTCAACGTAAACGTAAAAATTACAGAGCCTATTGTGAACAGTTCCATACGATTTGCATTGGTTCAACTTTGCGTTTTTCGTTTACGTTGCGGGAGTTTTATGGTTACGTCCATTGTGAATCCAGCATTACTTGCCTTTTCACCCGGTTCCGGGTTGACGTCGAGTTTTGGGACACCCTGTATACCTAAAGTATTTATGTGCCATAATAAAAAACGAGAAACATCTCCTGATTTCTCGTCAGCGAATAATTTCTGCATTCCTCAGTATCCTGAAAAATATGATCTTTAAAGAATGAGCTCAATATTGTAAATTCAAGAAAAGCGCTGACCTGGTGAGTAATGTCAACTCTACAGAGCAAAATAAGAAAGTATTTCAATAAAAAATGTATCCTAAATTCATAATGAGGTCAACGGAAAAATCTTGTAATCAACTCGTTCTTTCATCTAGCGACTTATGGTCTCAAACTCGTTCCACTCACGCTTTAAAATATCTTGACCATTAGTCGCCGTCTTTAATCACCTTGTTGATTTAAAAACTACTTAGTTATATTTGAAAAAAATTGTATCTTTCTCTAGGTGATCATAACAGTCCTCATGGTAACGAGGAAATGGTCCAGGGTTCCACAACAAGAGTACCTGATAACATTTTCGGCTGTCCGGACGAACTTTATAACTTGACCAAACTAGCAGAAATTGCTGTAGCTACAGGAGAAATATTGGATCAAAAAAAGTTTCTTCGCGAGTGTACTGCTTCGGCAACTGAAACTTTTTATTCGAGTTATACCCATAAGCTCTTCGATAGATCTTCTAAGATTCCTAGACCACATTTGAATAAGGTGAGTTGAATTGAAGACATTATTAGATTTTGAATATTCGACTTAGTCTTTCTTTATTTTATTTGGTTATTAGACGTGATCCTTCCTACTAGACGTCATTTTCAGCAAAATGCCTGGTCCGAAAATCCGACTTAGCCCGAATATTCGAATAACATTTTTTCGAAAGCTAGTTAGTTAGTTTACAAAAGGTGTTACAGTTCACTGCGACCCCAAGGTCTATTGTGCCCCCTTACAGAGCTGTTCTGACCACAACCTTCACAGCTGGTCTTTCAGTTCCAGACATGTGATGAAATCCAATATCTGTGAAGGCTTCAACGAGGCTAGTTCCTCACTCTTACAAGTTTCTCTCCCAAGGCCAGGTGAATGGGGGTTTCTTCCTCCTCCCCACAGAACCTACACTCGTCAGTGTCCGATAATCCCATCCTCAACAGGTGCTTCTTGAGGCGACAGTGTCCAGTAAGAAAGCCAGTGAGGAAGTGTAATTAGTTCTTACCAAGATTCAAATATCTTTTGGCTCTTGCTGTTCAAAGTTCCGAAGGAACTAAAAGGAATGATCAATCCCTGGGAGATTCCGCCACAGAAGGTTTCTGAGCAAATGAGTGACATTCGTGCGCCCTCTTTTGCAAGTGTAGTGGCCTCTTCGGTTCCTTTGATTCCCGAATGGCCGGGAACCCCCAGATTAAAAAGACCTTATTTTTCTTGCCTACCTCATTGAGTTTGTTCCGGCACTCCCAGATCATCTTTGAGTCGATGACGTAGGAGCTCAAGCTAAGAAGATGTTTCTAATTTCTCGAGAAAAACTACTCACTAAAAATTCTGATATAACCTGAGATATATCTACACGGTCATAAATAGCTACACCTGTTTTCCTCATAAAATCTTCACTAAAGAATTGGGAATTACTCGAGAAAAGTATTATGAACCCGATGTACCGATGTAAAGAAAAACTTCTCTGTTTCGTTAGGCAATAATTTTTTTAACCCTAGATAACGGGACATTCGTAAAATTTACGATGGTCAATATTTGTCGTGATATTTCGTTTGCTTCCGGGTACCGCAACGTGGTGAAACTCTCAGTACCTTCCTGTTTAGTTGCTAGCTAGGCTCTAGTGTACAAAAATCGCGTTATTTTCAGTTGAATTGCAGATTTTGGTCCAGTATTCGTCAATTTTACGATAGTTTACGTTAGTTAGTTTTCGCGCGTGTTTTTTTCTGGTTTTAAATTTATGAACATTAGTTTGTAATTAGGAGAAATGTAAGTTATTATTTTACGTGTAACATTTTGAAGATATGTCGTTTCAGCAGAATGGCTTCAAAACGGCCATTATCTCAGGCAGAATTAGAACAAGAAATTCGAAAAATTATGGAGGAAGATAAATATAAATGTAAATATATATAAGTATGGCCTGCATCAACTCCTTTGTGTTTTATTCAACAAATACTTTGAGGAGGGGAGGAAAACCTCTTTCACGATACAAGTATATGATAGATTGGAGTCGTCGCCTTGCTGAGCCATGGATGAAACGAAGATTATCGACTCCAACTTTGAGGCGAAATATCCACCAAGATATTGGTCTAATTCTGAATATTCAAAATGATTTATAAACTGCAATTCCCCAGCAAAAAAAGCGCAAAACTTGTTTCTTCTGCCTAGTAAAAAAATAAGGATGACTACAACTTATTTTGGACAATGTGGACATCCGAATTGTGGGGAGCACCGCGGATACATTGGCAAAAAATGCAGTGATGATGGATAGGAATTCGAAATTTTTTATTATATTTTGGTTTTTCATTTTTCAATGTAGAATTTTCAGCACTTTTCGTGAGTTTTTCTCGAAAGATTTTCCGAAAAATGAATGTTTTGTCGACCGTCGTAAAATTCACGATAGTCCCGCAATGACGTGTGTTGAAACAAGTCCCGTTATCTAGGGTTAAGCAATCAAGAACTATGGCCAGAAAAACCGAACAGGTAACAGACTTTCTCAAGTCACTCAGATATTCCATTCTCCTCCACTTCACTCGAACTATGGCGCGCTTACGAATCACAAGTGAACTAGGGGATATCTGAATGGCCCGAAAAAGTCTGTTACCTGTTAGATTTTCCGATCATAGTTTTTGATTGCATGTAGGAATTATTGACGCATGTACCCTTTTGAAAAGCTAACGAAACAGAAAAGAGGTTCCTTTCAAATACTGTTATGCCGCCCCCAATAGGGCGCTACATCAAGGGCGTATCCAGAGAGCAAATCGGGGGGAGGGGGTTTAGTGGCAAGTTTAAGCGAGGGACCTGAACTGATCTTCTCCCTTCAAAATCACGTACCTACCTAAATTCGGCTAGTAGAAAGGGTTCAATTTGGTAACAGGTGGTTTTTTATGAGATGCAATAATTGGCATAAACGATACGATCACACTGAAAATATTCAACTACTACTACTACCTGGTTGTAATATTGGGAAAAAGAACATCTGCAAATTTTTCTCGTAGAATATTAAACAAAATCAGATCCTTCAGAGAAAAAGTCTCTCTAAGAGGGATGGGGAGACCTTGCCGCCCCCAATGTTGAACGGAGTTGGAGAAATTTCAAAGCAGTTGGCCAAGTTTAGATCGCATATGGCAAAATTTCTATGTTTCTATAACAGCTGGCAAAATTTTAAAGCAGTTGGAGTTGGACAACCACCCCCCGCTTACTACGTTGTTTGTCCCCTCCAAAAAAATTTCAATTTCACTGGATTTGCCGCCCCCCTGGACGTGCCGCCCTTGTGCCGGGCACGCCTTGCACGCCCGCTTACGGCGGACCTGCCTTTCATTTGTACACCAAGTACATAATAGTTTTTTCGAGTAATTCTCAATAAAAAACAGGTGCAGCTATCTATGACCCTGTATATCTGAATATTTAGAGAATACTTTTTCGCAAAAAATTTGCAGCATCTCCTTAGCTTTGAAAAAATATTCATTGAATATTCAGAGTCAAGTCGTTTACACAAACTTATTTTTTTCGATAACGAAGCAGAAAATTTCAATAAAGTTGAAAAATCGCCATACCTTCGTAACCATAGATCTATTATAGCTCCTGTATAACTTCATAACATCATAACATTTCAGGAAAATCAGTTGAAATCTGCCCTTTATCAAAAATCCGGAGAAGATTCTCCTTCGACAAGTGAACAAGGAGACCACGAATGTCCTGAATGTGGAAAAACATACAGGTACGAAAAGCTCGAATGACTTGTTATGAAAAGCGCTCAAATTTAATCATCACCTTAATTGAAGCTAACCATTTTAGAATGTATGGATAAAAACCCAAAGTAGATCAATTGTTTCCTGTTTTAATATGTCACTTTTAATTATTTTTCAGTACTTCGTCAAATTTGGCACGTCATCGTCAAACTCACCGTAGTCCTGCAGATAAGAAGGCTAGGAGATGCCCACATTGCGATAAACTCTACGTCAGCATGCCGGCATTTTCAATGCACGTTCGGACCCATAATCAAGGTTGCAAGTGCCAATTTTGCGGAAAATGTTTTTCCAGACCGTGGCTTCTTCAAGGGCATATCAGAACACATACAGGTAACTATGATCATTTCACAACAAAAATTTGTTCAAGATTGATATGACTTATGCGGAAAATATGTACAGGGTCCGGCACTATAAGTGTAACTTATTGAAAAAGCCATAAATTCGGTTAGGAATCTGGAATAGTGCGGCAAGCGATACTTTCCTGCACGCGACTGCCGTTGACCCGAACGACGCCAAGCGGTGGTAACTGGCTGTTAAAAGTAACAATCGTAGATTGCAAAGTGCATGAAGATGACGTAGACGGCATCGGTTGCAAGTTGCCAGTACATGAAAGAATTTTATTAGAGATGGTTTTCTTCTATTCTACGGAGTTCTCCAAATAACTCTCAGCAAAAGCAGTTGAATTCCAGCCTCCAAGACATCTTATGTTGGTTATCCCTTATTCACCTGAATCTGCTCTAGAAACGTTGCCTAGGATCGTCTAAAACTGTGACCTGTGTAACGTTCTGGGTTAGGTAATCCTAAGTAGGTAGCGATCTCTTACTTCCCCGCACTAGTGCGGGAAAGTGACACTTAATTCAAATGAGTGCGGGAAAGTGGGTCAAAACGCAGGGTCGTAGAAAAAATGATTTTCATTTATTTTTATGCACAGAACATGTCAAACTAATCAAAATTTCAGAATCAATTCACTGGGTCGATATGAGCACCTTTCACTGGGACTATTGAAATGAGACGATCAAAAATCGTATCACAAGAGCCGGTATTTTAGCCCACTCACGGACAATGGCTTTCTTCATCGCCTCGAGGCTGGTATATTTTTTAGTTCAGACCTTGCTTCCCTAAATGATTCAGAAAGAATCCATTGGATTCCCGTCTGGTCAATTCCACTGTGTGGTCGAAATAAAGTTCGAAACGTTGTTTTTTTTAACCATTCTTGGTTCATTCGCGCCTTGTGAACCGGTGCAGATGTGTCTTGGAATCTCTCTATGGTATGAGACACCGAAATGTTTGTCAGCCCCATTGGGTATAAGTCAAAGGTCAGCCCATGGGTTCGATGCAGCCTCAAGAAAACTTTCCTGATAATCCGACTTTTCTATTTGACGATGCATCACTTCCAAACTGATGCAAAATGAGTAAGGCTGTGATGCTCTTGGTCGATTCGGTCGAAGTGAAGTAATTTCTTCAGTTAATCAGTCAAATAGAAAAGTAACAGTATGTCGTATTAACTTTGGCGCCAGGCTTCATGAAAAACAATTGGGGAGCGCCCATCCGCAGTTACAGCGGTCCAAACCTTTATTTGTGGCGGATGCTGGATCCTGGTAGCCAACCGATTATTCAGATTTTCATATAATTGGATTGCCAGGTATATTCTATTGCTCTCGGAGTTTACAAATAGCTCAAATGGAAATTTTTCTCTCAGAAAGCACGATGTTCGGAAATTCATCGGTTTCGGCAAATCCTTCTCTTCTTCAAGCCTTATAATTTTTTTCCTTAATTTTGAGCAAAATCCTTTTTTACTCTTGTAAATAATACTTATAAATGTCACTCAGCGAATTTTCAAATAGCTGATGTCACTGTGGACAAAGATTATAATATAATCTTCATGTATCTTTGACTGGTGCGTCTATGGCTTAGAACTGGTTATACTTCGAATGCCGGACCCGGTGTATCTATTCACGAAAACCTTTTTTTTCTATTTCAACACCCTACATCTCGCAAATGGTGCATTATAGAGGGTTATTTAATGGAATCATTAGAATCTCTTGTTCATATTTTTGGACGAGCTATAAATTGCCAAAGGTTTGTCACACTTATTCCCTAACACCCAGCATCCTTTACACTTTTATTAAAAGCGACCATTTCTTCGCAGGAGAAAAGCCCTTCAAGTGCACGATTTGCAGCAAGGCATTCGCGGACAAGTCAAACTTACGCGCCCACATCCAAACACATTCCAACACGAAACCGCACATCTGTGGCAGATGCGGCAAAGCCTTCGCCTTGAAATCCTACCTTTACAAGCACGAGGAGTCATCCTGTATGAGGATCCACGGCAGGAATTCTCCAGCATCAACAACAACCACAGAAAAATGCAAAGCGTCGCCTACTCCGGTTATCGTCTCTGTGGGCAAAGTCGACAACAAACCAGAGAAGATCATGGAGAGTCACCCTAAGCCCGCTGTCATCTACAGATCAACTGTCATATCGCCGAATCCTGAACGTTTGTTGTACTCCAGGCTTCAACATCCTTCCGCCATTATGAGTATTGGTAAATCTCCTGCTTTGCTCGGTGTTTCTCAGGATCAACCTATGGATTTTTCCACAGGCCCGAAAAAAAGTTTCGAGGAAAAAAAGATGACTTGCGGTCCTAACAGGACCACGAATTTTGGTGTTGTTAGAGCTATCGTCGTCTAATTTAAGGTTTATTTTGGTTAATATCTATACAGCGCAGTAAACGATTCTCAAAACATTTGGCATATTGTTCGTTATAATGTTTTGATGCCGCAGTTTCAATTTGAGCACCGGCAATCAATATTTCCCAAGAAAATCGAAAAAGAATATCCATAAATCATTTATAATTAAAGAGTGATTTCTTGTAATAGAAGCCAGATCTTTTTTTAGTGTAAAACGAGTGTTTTTAAAGTGATTTCGACTCGCAAAAGTACTAGATACTGTTCCTATCTTACCCAACCTTACTTAACCTAACTCAAGCTAACCTAACCTAACCTAACCAAACCTAAATCAACGTAATACGTACTGCCAATGGCGTATTATGAATGATTCGAAGATATTCTTTTTCTCGTAAAATATTGATTTGCCGATGCTCAAATTTCAACTGTGGCATCACAACCTCATAACGAAACAACAAGCCAAATATTTTAAAAATCGGTTACTGGGCGGTAACTAGATATCAACCTTTATTTTTAATTATTTATTCGTGCATTTATTCCTTCAGTCGACCATGCATATATTTATTAGTGTTAAATAATTGTTGGTATTTGAGTCTGTTGTTTTGATGTTCGGTGTTAAAAACCGTAATTTACGATTAAACTAGCTCCAAAATTCAACGTCGATTTCTTGTGATTATACAGGGTATTTCTGAATTGATACGAAATATTTAGGCATTCGTCAGATCATTTTATAAAAGTGCAGAAATGTGGTGTTTGCATTCTCTTGTTGCCCACTTACCTGCTCACTTCCACGACAGGCAGTAGGTATGGGAGCAGGGAAGTGAGCAGCACGAGAATGTAATCACTACACTTCTCCTGCTCCTGACGCTGCCACTCACGCTGCCCTACGCTCCCTAAACTGGCGGTTTTTCGTGCCGAAACTTGGTAGCGAGAGAAATGATGCAGCAGAATGTGAATGCTCACTGCCTTCGATGCTGTCGCAGAAGTATTTTGGGAATTATTTTAGGCAGCGCGAGCGGTAGTGGAAGTGGCTTAGTGTAATTGAGGCTTTAGAATTCAATCTCTTTATTGTGAAAATATCAAAAAACTTATATAGAAGGCTATACTGAATATACACATAAACACGGGGAGATCACCAAAAACAAGAATATATGTTAAGGTATTCAATGATTAGAGAAAAAGTGAAAAAATAGATATTATATCTCTTTGTCCTAAATAGGCAGCTAATATTTTGTATCGAACACAGTTCGAATCGTTCACTGATTGTACAAAGCTAATTTGAATTTCGTGGTCCAGTGCGATATGAATTTTTTTCATTTTGAATCAATATCCAAATTTCACTGAGATCAAAATTATAAACGGTGTTTTATGATGAATGTATGATGAAAATTAGTAAGCGGTTAAACCGGATGATCTGGCAACAATGAAAAAACTGCAGGGTGATTTTTTCAAGTGTTTCATTAGAAGTTTTCGAGAAATGACTTTTATCTGATAACGGTTAGATCCTCTTAAAATTATGATAAAAATAATAAAACACTTTGAAGAATAAAACTTAAGATAAATAGCAAAGAACATAGCAGCAATTACAATTGTAAACGAACTTTTGGAACCTCATAAAATATAAGAACCACAATTTGTACAGTGTGTTACATAATAGTATGTCACAAGTTGAGGGGGTGAATCTACATGTAATATTGAGGAAAAAATTTATATTAACATTGGTCCTTAAAAGCTTCGTTACGGTGCTACAGGGTGTTGAAATTTTCAAAAAAAAATGGCTTTTTCTTCATAACTCCTGCAGTTTTTGAAATATTCAGTCCAAATTTGGAATGCCAGCTTTTTTCAACCGTCTCAGTCATTGCGCGTCCTGAATCTTAACTAGAATTTACAGGGTGTTTTCTTTTCCTGAGTTATGTCTTCTTTTTCCCTCTCAAACTTTTTTGCGGTACGCTACTGATCAGCGTAAAATCAAATTTTGATATATTCGTTCAATTTAAAAACTTTTTTGACTCCTGTAATTTTTTCGTATCTCTAACCGTTTTCGAGTAAAAAATTATTGAACGATTGTATGGTATTCGCGAAATGAAAAAAATAATAGAAATACTCGATAGGTATGCCCAAAATGTGTTTTTCCCCAACCATCAAAAAATGTTGACATTTTTGTACTATTTTCAGGTGAAAAAGTCATAAATTCCCTTACCGTACAAAAATTCACTCGTTACTTAGCAACACTTTTAATCCTAGGATTAAAAACGCTACTTTTAATCCTTGGATTAAAAGTAATTGCATTTGACGTCTACTTGACAATCACTGTATTCACTGTCATTAGTATGTGTTCAAATTTTTAACCAAATTATTAACGATTTTTGACTGAAACCAATTTTATTGTAATTTTGACTTGGTTGGAGAAAAAATAGTATATATTATTCGGACTAAAAGTGCCTATTTTAACTCGCAATTTTGCATTCGCTCGGCTGCGCCTCGTAACTGCAAATATTGCTCGTAAAAAAAATATGCACTTTTAATCCTTATAATATAATATACTATTTTATTTTGATAGCTCATCTGAGACTCAACTTAAGCTTATTCAATATCAAACTACCATAGTTCAATAATTTTTTACTCGAAAACGGTTAGAGATACGAAAAAATTACAAAAGTCAAAAATGTTTTTAAATTGAAAGAAGATATCAAAAATTGATTTTACGCTGATCAGTAGCGTACCGCAAAAAAAGTTTGAGAGGGAAAAGGAGACATAGCTCCGGAAAAGAAAACACCCTGTAGATTCTAGTTAAGGTAGTGCAATGATGGGGACTGTTTAAAATAGCTCACATTCGGAATTTGGACTGAATATCTCCAAAACTGCAGGAGTTATGAATAAAAAACCAATATTTTTGGAAATTTTAACACCCTGTAGCTCCGTAACGAAGCTTTTACTGACCCATGTTTATGAAAACTTTTTTTCTTAAAATTCATTTAGATTCACCCCCTCAAGTTGTGACATACTATTATGTTACACTCTGTATATTCGCCGTACGTTATTTTCCATATAAAATAATGTACAAAACGTTTTTCATTTGATTTATGTAGGTACAAACAAGGTTCAATATTTTGAAAAAAGGAGATGCGCAAGCTGTGTACTTACGAATATCGAATAATTATTTACTGGTAATTTTATTTATTTAATTATTTATTGTTTTCTACTTATTTATTTTCGTTATTTTTGTAAATGGAATAGACGAGAGTGTGTCTAGTCTTGCAAATATCACAGAGAATTGTAATTGATGATTCTCGAAAGATTTTTTTTGTTGTCTAATTCATTTGATTATTTTTTAGTTTAAGTTTAGTTTTTTCTAGTCAATATTTTTAAGCACACATCCCTCCACAATTAATACATTGATTTATATTTCATAGCGAGCTCATTTTTGTATTTAACTTAGTTTTGAATGAGCTGATTTTGGTTTTAAATCTTTTGAAAATAATATCAACATCGTTTAAACTTTAAACTCTTTTAACACTGATATGATCATCACTTTGCTGATCTGAGATTATCGGTATAATGTGGTTGACAAAGACGACTCAAATTATTTTCAATTTCGGATAATCATGAACGAAGGCATGGCACCTGTTAAGTTATATGGATTTCTGTTTTTATGGATTTAATATTTTTAAAAAGGAAATCGCCGTCCAATAGTTATGCAATCAACTAGGTTATTAATGATGACGAATAATGGTCAAGTTATGTTTAGAGACTATCAGTCGCTAGATTAATAAACGAGTTGATTGCAAGATTTTTCCGTCGACATGAATATGAATTATCTATAAATTATCGATTGAAATATATATTTTTCTCTCGAAACATACATTTGACATAATATAAATTTCTATGTTCCAGTAGAGTTATGACATCACTCGCATTGCTTCTGAATGCTTTGTGTTCGGTTGCCCATGACAATTGCACATTAAAATGGGACTTTAATGTTCAATTTGGTACATTTTGAAACCCCCTTTTATTATGAGTTCGACGGAAAAAACATTTATGTCACTCTATCATATTCAATTAATTATCTTATTAAATTAATTTTTTCAAGCATATTATTTTGTTTTCGTAGTTTTAGGGAGAAAAACATTTCCAATCAATATTGGAATGTTAAGCTGGGAATGGGACGAATGTTTATTTTTTAAGAATATGTTTTAAACATTTTTATTATACCGGGTGTTACAAGGTGAGTGGCCTATTAGATCATTATTATTATAATGATGATTTTTTTGGTCCTTCCTGTATATCGTATAGATATAATTCAAAAGCAGTGACCTAGTACAGATTAATATCTAATGACAAGCTAAATTTCTGACTTAAATCTGCAATATTGAGCGAACTAGAGTCACGCTAATTTTATCTAATAGGCCACTGACCTTGGGACACCCGATATATTTTCCAATCAATTGCGAGTGGTAAATCGAAATCAAAAGTGTCTATTTTTAGATAATATTCATCTAAAGCAAACTTTTTTATTATGTTATACCTAGAAACGTGAAAATTATTTAAGTTAAATGTTTGAAAGGTTTTATTTATTATTATTTTCAAGCCAGTAAGGCTCAATTAAAGGCCATTTTGTGCAATATTAATTAAGTCATAGTTGTGTAGTATTGTATTAGTTTTTGCATTTATAGTTTACTAAGTACGTTCAAAGACAACGAATAATTGAATAACTACTGTAATTTCAGAATAAGAAGAATATAACTATCGAGTATTCGAAATAAATATGTTTTTGAATCTATCTTGACATCATGATTGCCTTTTATTTTCGATAATTCGAAAGACTCTTTATTATAATGAAGCATTCAACCATAATTTCGAGAATTAATTTAGGAATTTGTTGTTAGAATGTTTGCTGTGTGACTTAATATTAATTTTCAATGTTCCTTTGTGTGTATTAAATATATAGAATATATGTACTTTTATACTATTTTGAAATAAAATTTTTGGAAAGCATAATTATTGATATCATCTCTACAAAAAATAACAGAAAGAATTTTGTTTCGTCCACTCAATAAACTGTACCTATGCATGTTGAAATTGAAAGCAGGAAAAGCTCAGAAATTATTACGATTTAATCTTTACGAAAATAATTCATTGAATTATTTTTCAGTTTTGAAAAAGCTTCAGTGACTTTTCTTCCACTTCAGGGCAAGTTTTTATATTTAACGAATCAAAAAATAACACCATTTTTTCTACAAGATAAATTCACTGAAATAATAGAAAGATGGAATGGTGCTGTCCCAAATTTTGAAAGTAATCGAAGAATTTCATAATTCTCTTAGATCAAATAGCAATTTATTTTCTCAGAAAGTAATCGTAGCAGGTGAAGAACTCAAGATACCATTCTCACTTTGAATTACTTGATGCTCACGAAAATAATTTCAAATTTGAAAAAAAAAACCGTTGGCGTACCATTTTTTTTACAAAATTTATTTGGACAGAAGTCTGTACGGACGTCAATGGTGAAAATTAAAATGAGTTTTGAATTGAGGAAAATGCGTTTTGATGCGTACTCCAGAACCTACGAAAACGCAAAGAAAAATCGTGTACAGTGTCGAAAATATTTTCGAAAAACTGATTTTTCTTCAAATTTCAACACCCCATGTCTCAGAAACACGTCAGAGACCATATTATTATTATTAGCCTATTCGTTTTGAGATATTTCGTGCTCCTGAGTAACTTAAAATCTCGAAATACGGCTTGCGATTGGCTGCGCACAAGCACTGGAACAGCTCAGGAGCACGAAACTCCTCAAAACGAATACTGTATGGAGGCTCATAGTCTATAGAAACTATATGTCATAAAATAATCATAGGATTAAGATCCCGAAATTACGGTACCTTATTCTGAAACACCTGTATATTTTGTGTGATTCGCTCATCATCGCAAAAAACCTTCTTGCAACTAGCGTCATTCTTGGCTTTCTATAAATTGTAACACTTCAAACTTGTAAATGGTAACATTTCGTAACATCAGCAGGACTGACACAAGATAAGGGTAGTGAACACAGAACAACTTCAACAATTAACAAGGTATCAGGGTGGTGAGGTGAGGACATTTTTTTTTAGTTCCACTAAATATCAATTAGTAAGTTGTTCAGAAAAAGAGATAACGAAACGTGTTTTCCCGTGGGAAATTGTAACACTTTTGCCCCAGTTTTAGAATTGCACGTAACACCAAGTCTGAAATGTAACACAAATGTTACAATTGTAACACCACCCGGATCATCTCTGTTTGCAACCGCAAAAAAACGCTATTGTTCGATTCATAGAATTTTGATTAATTATTCAGTGGCCAAAGGTATCGATTATTTTGACATTTGAATTTTCGATAAGTGGGAGTAGTTGTCAAATCAAAAGGACCAAATTGTAGGTGGAGATGTTCGCCAATTTTTGAAATCATGAAAACATTCTAATTATTGATATTGTTGAAGAATCGGAGTTACTTGCAGGTGAGAATTAATTGTTTCTTGCTTTCACTAAATATTCATATTTAAATTCGAGGCATTAAATGCGTTGACCTTTCAGTTATTTCAAGAAAATCAATCATGTTTGTAACATAGATTTCTGATGATTTTTAAGTTACTGCTTGTTTTTCAGTTCAATAAAAACGTTCCATCATGCTGTCTGCCGCTGGTACCCCGTCAGCAGACCCTTGGGTTATCATTCAAAGGGAAAGATTGAGATATGAAGAACAATTTCGCTCCTTGAAACCTATGAATGGAATCATCACAGGAGAACAAGCAAAAGGGTTCTTCCTGCAGTCCCAATTGCCACCACTAATTTTAGGACAGATCTGGTAAGATAATATGTTTTATTAAGAATCATTTCATTCGATTCATTTGAGCCTATCTGTTTATTACAGCTTCTCTTCCCAATTCTTACAATACAAAGTGGAGAATTTTCGAATTTATTTTTTTTCAGGGCATTGGCAGACACAGATTCTGATGGAAAGATGAACATAGATGAATTCTCCATAGCATGTAAATTGATAAACCTCAAATTACGAGGTTACGAAGTTCCCAAAATGCTGCCTCCAACACTTCTGGCGTCTCTTAAAGCTGTTTCTACTCCAGCCATCCCTCCTCTACCTAATGCTTCTTTAATAAATGCACCACCACGTCCGGAGCCTCCGAAAATTCCACCAATGACCAGTCAACCTCCTCTTCATACGATGTCTCAACCGATTCCAAATTTATTACCCGGCTTAACAACAGCAGCTGCCCCAATGGCAGCGCCTATTGGTAATAGTGTCATGCAGCAATCTCTTATTGGAAACTTCCAGCCACCTACAGGTGAGTTGGATTTATTTTAACATGTTTTTGATTGTATTAACTCATTCTAAATGTACCAAGTGGCATTTGAAAAAGCACTGACTTTAGAAGGTTTTACACTCCAGTTCTTATTGGGAAGATGATTATTTAAATTTTTTGTCCATAGAGCTATTAACATTCTATGCATTTGTGCAGTTTTCAAGCTTGCAAGTCTTTCCTTCCAGAAGTTATCTTGTTTACGTAATCAATCAGGAAAGAATCTCCTTAGCAAAAATAAGATTAAGCCACCGAATTCCTAACAAAAAGTGTATACAGGTTTGGAAATTCACATCTGAAACATACGATATACAATGCATCAGACAGAGAATTTTTCCCTCCAGTTGCACAGATGAATAGTCTAGAGTCTAGACAATCACTTGCTGTAACACACTGAATTCAGTTGTCTTGCTTCATTATTCTAGTTTTGTCTCTCTCTTATCGTTTAGAGGAGCGTAATTCTTTAGTATGGTAGGCAACAGTAAATACTGAATCGAGTATTACTGGCAGCCTGACAAATTAAAAATTCTATACGTGCAGTGCGGGTTCCCTACCATACTGCGATAAGAGAGAGACAAGACTTGATTTTTGCAGTAAGACAGTTGAATTCATTCAGTTATCGCACTTGATTATCCCGCCTATTCATCTGTGCAACTGGAGGGAAAAATTCTCTGTCTGATGCATTGTATATCGTATGTGTTCGATGTGAATTTCCAAATCGGTATATAATGTATTTTTCAAGCTTATAGCACAAACAGTAACTGTGAAGTTTGGTATCATCCATACTGATTTTTCATGATTTATTCATCTTTTACTAAATATTTTCCTATTTATTTCTAAACTGCGATTTTGCATTTCTCTAAGTGTTGAATTATTTTTTAATGCAATATTTTTGTTATGAGATTGCATACACCAAGGACTAATATACATATTTTGATAACTAACTTATGTGGATTTTTCCTTTCAAAGCAATATAACCAATACATCTGTGATGATTTCTTTCTAAAATTCTCGCTTTTAGTAAAAACTAAAGTTATCAAAAAATTATTTTCATTGTTATTCATTTTGAAATTCAAATGTGACTAAGGAATCCTACAAATATATAGTCCGTTCACGAAAGTTTGAGCCGTAGGTTGGCCATGACAATTTGGCATATTCCACTGTGTATATTAAAATTTTAGGTTATGTTGTTTATTTTCTTGACAGATTGATACGCAGTGTTGTCAATATTGCATAGAATTTTCTGATAACTCGCAAGCTCATCGGACGAGTCCGGGTACATTCGGCAAAGTTAACTTTATTTACGTATGACAGCAAATAGTGCCAACTTCAGATAAATAAACAAACGCCTACTGTGCGCTCAATTTCTTGAACGGACTATACAGGGTGTCCCATTACTCGACGTCAACCCGGAACCGGGTGATAAGGCAAGTAATGCTGGTTATCAGAAAAATATAAAAAAAAATCTAAGTTGCATGATTTTAAAATAATGCGCATTTAGAAAAACACGCAAAATTCCACACCCTGTGACAGTCTTTTCGCTCCTGTTGCACAAATATCAACTTTTTCAAACTTTTTTCTTTGCTGTGTAACCTTGAATAATGCTTGTCTAAACTGTAATCAAAATTTTGATGCCAGCTGCTCTAGGTTTCATAAAAATAGGGCTTATCTCTCGGAAAAAAATTCGAAATAAACAATTGCCTAGTTTCAACTGACTGTATTGAAAAAAAAATGTACTACGTAGGTTTGGCATGTTTTTTCAAAAGTTGGCGCATTTAGTGAGGATTCCAAAATGGTATAATACTTGTTTAATTGTAGCTGCCGTAGTTCAAATTTATTTTCGATTGCCTTTGAATACACTTTTTCGTTAACTGCTTCCCAGTAATAGAGTCCAACGGGTTCAAGTCCGGTGAACGGGCCGGCCACGAGATTGGACCAGAACGTCCGATCCATCTTCCGGGAAAAAATGTTACCAGAAAAAAAAATTTTCAGGGAAATTTCTCAGCACAAATTTCTTCTGGAAAAATTATTTTCTCTGGAAATTTTTTTTTCTGATAACATTTTTTCCCGGAAGATGGATCGGACTTTCTGGTCCAATCTCGTGGCCGGCCCGTTCACCGGACTTGAATTTTAAAATCATGCAACTTAAATTTTTTTTTCATATTTTTCTGACAACCAGCATTACTTGCCTTTTCACCCGGTTCCGGGTTGACGTCGAGTAATGGGACACCCTGTATGTTACCATTTTTTAATTTATTTATAGAGAACTTGTAATCAGAATCGCTGAAATCAGAAACTTTTTCTGTCAGATTATAACAATATCAATACAACAAAAACCAATGATAGGTTAACTTCATGTCTGATGGTCTGACATATAAATACATGGCAGCACTTCAACTCTATTTTCACTACAAAACGTAAATCTCAGAGTAAAAAGTAAACCTTCACGCATTTGTTGACGCAGCCAAGTAGAATATGTTTATGCATTAGGCGTTGCGAACTTGTGCCGTATCTTTATTCCGTATTGGGGTAATTGGTTTACGCGGCTCCCCTACTATTCTACTAACAGTGAGAGTCTGCTATAGACGATTCTGTCAGTTCGACAACATCGTTCCTTACTGTTTAGTTATTTGATGCGTGTTGTTTACATTTTGTTTCGGTTTGTTCATAAACTGAATTATTTTAATGATTTGGTGGCAGTTAATTGTTTCTGGGTAGTATTCCGGCACTCACAGCTATGGAAAAATTACGAAAATCGGTGCGATTCTGTTCGCACATTGCTATGAATCTTGTTATCCAAGCAATATGGCTATCTCCCAAATTCATAGCAATATGACTACGGTATTCCGTATTCTGTTTCGACTGTTATAGTCATGTTGGTTATGAATTTCGCCTTAGCAATATGACTATGATAATCGGCAATCCAAGAGCCGGCAACACTGTAAAAAATGATATTTGAACTACTTTTTTGAGGTTTTGTTATGACATTTCTGTGTTTTCAAACATTTGTGATGAGATTTTCAAAAATTTTGCGGAATAGGAAACGCAAGAAAATTCAAATGGAAGTATTGATAAACATCCTTGAATATAATAGGATTAAAGTGACAGGAAAACCCACCATTTAGAAATATACAGGAGGTGAAAATCAAGTGGGTTGAACTAACAAATTTTGTGAATGCAGTGTGAAATGGGACAAGAGAAGATTAAATGCTTCCTCTTAATGAAATATATCATCTTTCAACTAGCTGAAGCATTCTGAAGAAAGCTGAAACTGTTATGTTAATTGAGGAATTATTACAATTAGTTCACAGAATGAAGTTTATTTTATATTTTGTTATCAATAAACAATTTTATATGAATGTTTCCTTCGAATAAGATATTTCTACATATTACACAATTATTAATTAATGGGAACACAATCTTAGCATTTTACCGAATAACTGAAGCAATCGGTGTGATGTTATTAGGGGCTAAAAAATTTTCACAATTAAATCACAGAATGACGCTTTATTCTATATTTGTTATCAATAAACAATTTCATAAATAATCAATAGAAATTTGAAATCAACTTCTATGTGTTCATTAAATATATGTTCCTGTTGAAAATCTCTGTCGACAACATTTTTTGTCGAAAAATAAATTTTTCCATATTTCCCTCTGCATTATAAGTAAGAGTTTTGAGAAATGTTGTCATAATTCAGGGCTGGATACAATACCTAAAATTTCCTCGAAGAAAACAATCTCTTCTTCCTTGCACCTACTTTGATCTCATATACCGATAGATTTTTTAAACATGGCAAAGCCAAGTCGTGGGCAACTCCATGGAACTGTGCATTTGTTATTATTAAATTTACATCGAATATCTGAAAAATAATGATTCAATCAAACATAAGGAAAAAATATGGAATTATACTTACACCTTGTACATTTATACTGTGAAAACCCTTTCTATTGATGCTTTCTTCACATCCTCATTACTTGAAGGAAATATTGCATATCGAGGTAATAAATTTGTTGATTTGAGGTCCCCATTTTATGTATTACTCTTCACATAACTAGTAGGCTCATTCCTAGATTGAAGTCCTCACCAGCTGTAGTCTTATAGCTGCCATAAGCAAAAAATTGTGAAGTTGGTTCATCAATCATTTTTCTCAACTTTTCAATCAAATCTGTAACGGCTTGTTCGTCCGATCGAAATATTTTGATTAACTTCTTTAGAGTTTTTGATATGTTAGTTTTGCGATCTAAAATTACTCCTAAAATTAAATGTTCTGTAGTACGTCAGTTCCATTTTCATATCAAAAAACTTACCGAACAAACCCTTTGAAAAATTAAAATGAAATAAATGTTTTTCTATCTTATTTCTAACTGTTTTGGTCCTGGGCAAGATGGTTATCCGTGTAGGCAAGTACTCTTTCGACCTTGCTAAGATAGCAATGCGGATAGCAAGGTTATGACTAAACTGACAGATCATATTGCCACAGAATGGTCGAACAGAATACAGAATACCTTGCTAAGATAGTCATATCTTTATCTTAGCAATATGGTTATGCGCAAACAGAATCGCACCGAATGTATTATAATCCGAAATTGTAGAAATGAAAATCTAACCTGTTGTTTCCTTCACCCCAATGCGGCAGCAAAGTGCTTTTCATCTCACTCTAGAGCTTGGTTGACTACAATGCAGTACTATTCACTCCTAGGTGCATAGAGATAGAATATCTCTATGCCTAGGTGCATCTCTATCAGTACGTTCCACTAAGCGATCAGAACGACCACGCTCACGCTCGCGGTCGTTCCCGTTCCACTAGCTTGTCACAAGCCCGCTGACGTTTTTGACGGCTTGCATGTGGAACGGCGTTTGGGCGTTATGGGCGGTCAATGACAGTTGTCGAATGAGATTCAAATTTGTGTTTTGAATTTTACGCAGAAAAGTTGCCTTAACAAATTTGGGGAATTATTTAACCATTAATGATGATATATCTCACTGATAATGCCGGGAGGATTTTACCAGGCTCTGAACATGGTTTTCACCTCCGTTTATAATATTTTACATTTTACACATGTTCGCTTATAGGTCTGAAAAGCTTAAGAAAAAATATTTTTGTTTTTATTTAGTCTTAAGAGAATCAGGTGTGGAATATGTTTTTCTACAAACGTCAAAAAATGACAAGGTTCGCGCATTGGCAAGAATATGCGAAGTGACCCTTTTTTCATTTTCCTTTGTTACTATGACACCGTGCGCGAAGTAGTGTGCGAAATACTTACTTCGCACACTGCATGTAAACTATATGGGATTTTTATATGTTAACTAACAAATTTGGGTATACTTGGCAATCGAGGGCAAAATCTACTTTCATTACATCAATTGAAGCAATGTTCATCATTAAATATACAATGACAATTTTTCCAAAAACTTCCCATATGTCAACTTGAGTTTTGTCACAGTTGTAATAGAAGGGTCTTGTCACGATTAAAATCCCCATAATAGTTATTTTTTCATATTGAGCTAAGCGTTTGTAGAAAAAATTTTGTTTGCATCTCATGCGCGAAATACTTTGGTGATCTCGACTATTTTTTTAACTCGGCTGCGCCTCGTAAAAAAAATCAGTTCTCGATCACCAAAGTAGCATTTCGCGCACTAGATACAAAAATAACTATTTTACCATCAATTATTACAATTATGTTGTCTCTCAATTGAGAGAAGCGTTTGAAAGTATAAATTTGAGTTTATTTACTTCTATACTTGATCATACCATTTTATTGAGTTCACAAATTATAGATATTATTCATAGTCCCTACAGTATGAAATTGTAATAAAATAAAATCTAAAATCATTAGGGGCGTTCGGCATCGACATCGGACGTGTCTGATCGATCTGAACCGTTCGTTTATTACATCCGGATTGAGGGGAGTACACATCTGGACCGTTCGGCATGAAAATCTGAGCAATCGGACGTCGATCTTTTCGCTCGGTCTATTTCGACGGAGCAAAGCGATTTTATCCATAGAGTTTTATGTTTTTTATATATTTTTTTGTTTTATGTTGAGTTTCCTGAGGAGTGATTCTTGAATAATGTCGTATTCGTGATTCGACAATTGTCGACCAACTTCCCTGCTAAGTTGGTCGACATTTGTCGATTCGCGAACACAACATAATTCAAGAATTGACCCCCTGATCTGACAACCGATAGATTGAAGAATGTTAACACTTTTATTCTGCTGTTTTCATTTATTCATTAAAAACTTAATTAATTCATTAAAATTTTTCGATAAAGCTATCGTAGTTATGAATGGGCAGTAGGAGATATTGCTTTCTCGTTTCTTTTTCGTGTAATTAATTAATTAATTAGGATCTTTCGGTACAACTATCGCCGTATTGAACGACCAAAAGGGGATATTGCATTCCTCGTTCATTTTGCATTCAGTGCCTTTGCACCTAATTATTTAATTGAGATTTTACGGAAGGGCTACGAAAAGGGTGAAAGTATCGTTAAAAGATGAGCATATTTCCGAAAATAGTGATCTTTGAAATCTCAGAATCTATAAATGTAGAACAGAGCAGTATGTTCTGTGGCAGACGATGTGTACCGTTCGTTTATTCGCAGATATTACAGATGAATCGGTACGATCTGTGGCCACGTGACTAAAAAATCCTTCTGCTCGCGGAGGTCAAGCCGAACGGGCTTATTAATTAAATTGATCGCTATATCCTCGTAAAATTTATCGAAAGTTAAGCCGTAAAACCTAAATAACTTCGATCTATTTCTGCATTTTCAACCTCTTTACGATCATCATCATCATATTCCTCATTCAGCATGCAAAAATTATGTATAAGCATATGCCGTTACTGAATTATTTCATAAATTTGCATGTTAACAAACTCCCGAATGTCGGAAATGTTTTGATTTAGTTAACCTCTAAAGAAATACGGATGACAGTTCTCCATTAAGACTCACGACGACCAACGTCCTAACCTGGGTCTTCTTGGACTTTGGCTGGCGAAATTGATGACGTCAATCCATGACGTCACACACACTCGCATGAGCGTTGCGGTCGTTCAGTGGAATGTAAACTAAAGGCGTTTTGGGCGTTGTGATCGCTTAGTACGCCAAGCAACAGAGCTACAAATGATTAGTTTTTTGACAAAAATATTACCTGGACGCCACCTGTGCCATTCCGTGCAGGACAGTCCGTAGTTTATTACCACCATGTTTTCAACACGAAAATGCCATTTTTTTATTTGTTATTAACAAAAAACAACAAAAATACGCGTTCTTTTTAGTTTTTTCGTTGCAGAATGGAACTATTGATGCAGTGATAACGTTGCAATGGGAGGAATTGTAGAGAATTACATTGTGAAGAGAATGATGGGTCAAACGATCCGATCGAATAATTAAAACTGGAGAAAAGCGGAAAAAACCGGAAAATTGCGTGTTTTTTCTTTTAACTCATAACTCTGCACTCATTTTGCAATATTAAGAACTGAAATTTCACACGATAGTAGCTATTGACTTGCAATTCATGTGTGCCAAAATTGGATTCGGTCGGATAAATAGTTTTCACATAATTCCCATTTGAATTTTTTTTTGACATATTTTCGCTGAGAGCTGGATGCGTTTGAGGTCGTCCGATTGAAATTAAAAAAAATTGATTTGGAAAGAAGACGTGATCAGTAACAAAACGTCTATTCTGATTTTTCAATAAAACGCGTTTAAGTGTGTTAAAAACTAGTGAGAACATGAGGGAAAACGGCCGACCGAGCGAGAGCGGTCGAGTGGAGAGGAAATAAGCGAATCGAGGGGAAACGTATATGTGTACAAAATTTGGTGCGCTGTCCGCGCAACAATTCTTAAACTCGGCGACCGTTGGCTTCCGCGGCGTTTCCCCTCGATTCGCTCATTCCCTCACCACTCGACCACTCTCGCTTGGTCGGTCGTTTTCCCTCATGTTCTCACTAGTTTTTAACACACTTAAACGCGTTTTTTTGAGAAATCAGAATAGACGTTTTGTTACTGATCACGTCTTCTTTCCAAATCAATTTTTTAAATTTCAATCGACGACCTCAAACCTCAAACGCATCCAGCTCTCCGCGAAAATATGCCCAAAAAAAATTCAAATGGGAATTATGTGAAAACTATTTATCCGACCGAATCCAATTTTGGCACAAATGAATTGCACGTCAATAGCTACTATCGTGTGAAGTTTCAGTTCTTAATATTGCAAAATGATAGAGTTATGAGTTAAAAGAAAAAACACGCAATTTTCCGGTTTTTTCCGCTTTTCTCCAGTTTTAATTATTCGATCGGATCGTTTGACCCATCATTCTCTTCACAATGTAATTCTCTACAATTCATCCCATTGCAACGTTATCACTTCATCAATAGTTTCCATTTTGCAACGAAAAAACTAAAAAGAACGCGTATTTTTGTTGTTTTTTGTTAATAACAAATAAAAAAATGGCTTTTTCGTGTTTAAAACATGGTGGGAATAAACTACGGACTGTCACAGGTGGCGTCCAGGTAGTATTTTTGTCAAGGAAATATCTCTATTGCTTGGCCTATAGTGGAACTTACTGTCTTCTTACTCTGAGAAGTAAACGTTGTATTTGACTTTTGCCCACGTTAACGTTTACGTTCGGACTTGCGTGCACGCGCACTTCAACTCTCTATTATTTCCAGGCGTTGTACCAACGGGCATAGTGACTCCAATGCCATCCGTGCCTCTGGTACAGCCACCCATACCTGCAGCAGTACCACCCAGACAACCGATAGTACCTAACATGCAATCGGCCGCGCAACCATCGATCGGAACGGTGCCGCCATCTGTGGCAACCGTACAACCTACCATGGCCGCTCTTCCACCCTCGATGACCATGGGTCAACCCCTCATAGGGTCCGTACCCCAGATTCCGCCCCAACCTCTGATACCTGGGGCGGTGGCCCCTGGTACCGTGCCGCCACTGACGAGCGCAGGAGATGCCGGTTTGTTATCTGGAGGATTGAAGGGAATGAACGTAGCTCCTGTACCTGCTGTTGGTGATGCTTTGGCTAACGTGATGCCCTCTGGTGTGCCTTCGGCTCCTGTCGCTTCTAGTACTCCGAGAGCTAGTGTTACCAGTCTAGAGAAGAGTGCGCCTGTTGAATCTCCGTAAGTTCAACTGATATATATTATATTCTTTCGAATTGAGAGCTAACAAAATACAATACATGAAACAAAAAAGTCCCTAGCTGGGATTATTGCAAAATAGGCCAAGCAATAACGGTTTTTTTACGTGACAAAAATACTACCTAAAATCTGACTGTGCAGTCATGCAATAGGTAGTTTCTACATTTTTTTCATGATAAATTCCACTCCTGAATCGTCTTAGTTTTTTTTGAAGAGCGAAAAATAGCCGAAAAAATCCAAAATTTGCATTTTCGCTTATAAAACGTGAAGTATTGATCTGATCGAAAAGCTGTTAAGGCATTTTTGTAGAGAATTCAAAAACAAAAAAAAATGAGAAGTGACACGTCTCAAGCGGATAATTAGTTTCCGAGAAAAGTTCAAAAAACTGGAAAAAAACATCAATTTTTCGAAAATTCATAACTTGGTCAATTTCTGAGATGAACCGTAGTTGCTCTGAATTTAAGTAGTAATTAACATATACTTTATTGGTGCACAATTACCAAGCTGTCGGATAAATAGTTTTTGCACAATCGCAGTTTCCCGAATTCGACGTACTTTTTTCAAGAAGGTCGTGATACTCGGGTACTTGTCGGATTTGAATTTTACAAAAAGCATTTTAAGAAGAAATAACATTCTTCAAATCGTTTATTATCTCGATACCGACCGATAATGTTAGTGGGTGAAAAACGACGTCAAACAGGAGCCAAAATGCTCGAATGCATTAAACTAGTCGCGGAGTGGGAGTCGCCCGCTATGCGAGGGGAATACTGTTTACGTTGTATCTTTCGCGCGTCGCATAGCGGGCGACTCCCACTCCGAGACTAGTTTGATGCATTCGAGCCTTTTTGCTCCTGTTTGACGCCGTTTTTCACCCACTAAACATTATCGGTCGGTTATCGAGATAGTAAACGATTTGAAGAATGTTATTTCTTCTTTAAAATGCTTTTTGTAAAATTCAAATCCGACAAGTAGCCGAGTATCACGACCTTCTTGAAAAAGTACGTCGAATTCGGAAAACTGCGATTGTGCAAAAACTTCTTATCCGACAGTTTTGTACTTCTGCACCAATGAAGTATATATGTTAATAACTACTTAAATTCAGAGCAAGTACGCTTCATCTCAGTAATTGACCAAGTTATGAATTTTCGAAAAATTGATGTTTTTTCCAGTTTTTTGAACTTTTCTCGGAAACTAATTATCTGCTTGAGACGTGTCACCTCTCATTTTTTTTGTTTTTGAATTATCTACAAAAAGTGCCTAAACAGCTTTCGATCAGATCAATACTTCACGTTTTAAAAGCGAAAAAGCAAAATTTTGGATTTTTTTGGCTATTTTTCGCTTCTCAAAAAAAACCTAAGACGATTCAGGAGTGGAATTTATCATAAAAAGCATGTAGAAACTACCTATTGCTTGACTGCACAGTCAGATTTCAGGTAGTATTTTTGTCACGAAATCGACCTTTTGATAGCTCTATTGCTTGGTCTAAAACGGGGTGCTATAGTGGTCTGCACCAGAGCTTAGGGAAAAAACCCTGTCTCGCCGTTTTTGAAAAATTGAAACTAAAAACTACAGTGGAACTTCCCTATAACGAACATCTGTATAACGAATTTCGTACAAAACATTGCACCTTGAATCCAAATTCCATGTTAAAAACACCCCTCTAAAACCAAATAAATTCTCTCTATAACGAAATATTAAAAAGCCTCACTCTTAGAATGGGTATTGGTAAAAAGGTATAAGGGTGGGTATCCGAAATTTTTCTGGACGTACGTAATAAATCCCGACCTTAAACTGAATCATTACAGCGGACAGAGAGATCCTTCTGAAACAATTCTAAATACACCCCTGGCTGTTTGGTTTCAATCTAACCATTATGCTAGTGTGAAAAGGTGTGCGAAAATGTCTAATAGGAAGTGCTCAAGTTTGAATGATGAACTTAAATTTTCAGTGAAGTCGACCGGGACATTGCCGACTACAGAAACAGATTTTCTGTTCAACGAAATTTCTTCATAACGATTTTTTTTTATTTAGCACTTTCGTTGTAGGGAAGTTCAAATGTATTTGAATAAATACCTTCAATATTCATATACTTAATTCTTGCTCTTCACCCAGGAGAGTGTTTTAAAACAGCCTTCCAAGTGATGATTTTGGTGGAGTTCTGTCGCCTCTTTTGTGGTGTCTCGTGGTTGACGAACTACTCAAAAGATTAGCCGAGCAAGGGTACAGCTGCTTTGGCTATGCAGATGACCTGGCTGTTATAGTAAGGGGAAAGTTCGAAGGTACTACTTCAGAGCTGACCCAAAACGTCATTGATATCATCAATCGGTGGTGTCAGGAGGAGGGCTTTAACGTCAATCCAACCAAGACGGTTATTGTTCCATTCATACGTCGTAGGAAGCTAACACTTGTAGCACCGGTGTTGAAGGGAATAAAACTAGAGTTTTCCGATGAGGTCAAATATCTGGGGGTCACCTTGGATAAGAAACTCATTGGAACTCTCACCTTAATAAAGTGATTGCCAAATCTACAACGGCGTTTTGGATATATGCCGTAAGTTATTTGGCAAAACTTGGGGTCTGAAGCCTTGTATGATCCACTGGATCTATACGACGGTGGTAAGACCTGTTATCACATATGCCTCTTTAGTTTGGTGGACTAAAACTGAAGAAAAGACAAGCCAACAGAGGCTGAATAAGCTTCAAAGACTGGCTTGTCTAGGCATTACAGGAGCTGCGTATACAACTCCCACAGCTGCAGTAGAGGTAATACTGGATCTCACCCCGCTGCACATTTATGTTAAGAAAGAAGGTCTCATAAGTGCCCTAAGAATGGATCAAATAGTGCCTGGAAAGGGACACGGAAATATTTTAAAATCACTCGGTGGTGTCCCTTTACTACCGAGGGATTCCATGCCAATCGAGTATGACCTTGACGCCAACTACGAAGTGATCATAGGCGATCGCCAAGAAAGTGTGGAAGGTTTGTCTCGACTTCGTAAAAACCATCTCATCTGGTACACAGATGGGTCCCTAAGGGAACGAGGAGCAGGCATAGGCATATACGGTCCCAAATACAAGGAATCGGTGCCTTTGGGAAAGCCAATAACAACGCTCCAAACTGAAATTCTGGCCATAGAAAGATGCGCCCAAGTCTGTCTGTCCAGACAGTACAAGGGAGCCAGAATTTGCATTGCCTCTGATAGTCAGATGGCACTGAGGCAGCTTATGGCCGTTGATTGTAGATCAAGGACCATTTGGAGCTGCAAACAGTCCCTCAAAACACTGGCGGAGTACAACAAGCTAGTTTTAGCTTGGGTACCTGCCCGCCAGAACATTGAGGGAAATGAGAGAGCAAACACACCCTTCACCGGACCCGTGCCCTCCTGTTGGGTATCACCTACACTGATTAGGGCAGAGGTCGGTGTCTGGGAAAAATGGGAGAAACACTCTTACTGGATAAACACATCCGGTCAAAGACAAGCAAAGAGACTAATCGAACCTTCCAGGGAGAAGGCTCAACAAGCTCTATCGTTGTCGAAAAACGAGTTAAGGCTGCTAATCGGCCTTCTCACAGGGCATTGTCCCGTGAGATACCACCTACACAAGATCGGTAAAGAAAACTCCGACATTTGTAGGTTATGTGAATCGGCCACTGAAACCACCGAGCACATACTATGCCAATGCACTGCGCTGGCGCATGCCAGACTTACTCTACTAGGTGGCGCGTTATTAACGCCAGCCGACATAAGAGCGAAGTCTCCTAAGGAAGTAACCAGCTTTGCTAAGGAGGTTAGATTCCTGGGAAAAACGTAGTTTTAGTATGGTAACGCACAAAAGACCTTATTGGTCGCAGTGCAGAAGGGTAATCAACGTGCCGATCGACCACTATCTAATCTAATCCAAGTGATGATTTTCGAATCTTCTGTTCTTCTAAGACCGCTACAGGACCCTACTGAGGGGTAATCATCTGATGGTTTTTTTTGTTGTGATGTGCGCTCAGATCAATAAAAAAACCATAGGTAGGCCCCAAGCGCGAAGAGATACATTTGACATGATATGAATTTCTGTTTCAGTTGAGTTGTAGTACTACTTGTATCGCTTCTGAATACTCTATGCTCGGTTACTCATGAATATTTTACATTAAAATGGGTCAATATTGATCCATTTCGTGTATATTGAAGTGAGCTGTTCCTTTGAAACCGATGAAAAATTTTGATGAATTTTCAATTATTATAAACGGCTGAAGGACCCTTGGTCGATAGCCATTTGTATTACTGCAATAAAACACAGTTACTACTACTATTATAAACAAGCATAATGTAAGCCAAATCTATATTATAAATTTCAGGCAAGCAGAATGGACAATACCACATCAAGTAAAGTTGAAATATACTCAATTGTTCAACACGACCGATCGTACAAGAAGTGGCTTTTTATCTGGAGTTCAGGCCAGAAATATTATGATACAAAGTAAACTGCCGCAGAATATTCTCGCTCAAATTTGGTGAGTTCACATTTTCATTGTTTGATGTTAGATATTCCCTACTTGAATATGTAAAGTGTTTTATGGTTAAAATGGCGATATGCGAAATGTCATTGTAATCTGTCACAAACATAACCTCTAAGTCGACCTCGGTAGTCCAGTGGGCATGCTCCTGGACTGGTGCCGGTGGTCCCGGGTTCGAATCCCGGTGAGGGCATGGATGTTTGATGTACTGTGTAGTATGAATGAACTATATGTTAACGACGAAGATAAACACTGAGATTGGGTACATAGCCGTAAAGTTGAGCTTAGCCCACTAAAAGAGAATGTGAGTGAGTGATAACCTCTAAATAGCAGTACATTTTCATTCGTTGAACAGTTCTTTTTATCAAGATTTATGGTGGTTTTCTGTTTCCATCTGTAAGCCAATCTGTAACTTTTCATAAGCTTACAGAAAAATTGCAATTCTGGACCTCTTTAAGGGATCTGTATAGCTTATAGAAATCGTTATACAGGGTCTTTATAAATGATTGTAACAACGCAGTTGGCTTTGGATTACAGAATACCAATCTCTAACCAATCAGAGCATAGCATGATCACAGAATACCAATCTCTAACCAATCAGAGCATAGCATGATCACAGAATTCTGTGGTTTGCATAATCCAAAGCCAACTGCGCTGTTACAATCATTTATAGAGACCCTGTATATTTACGAGTACTTGATGGGTGATCGGAAGCATTATCGAATGACATATTGTGAGATTACGTTGAATGGTTTGTTTATTTTAGGACGAACTCTAACGTTTTAATATAAGAAATTCATGATGAATAAAAATAATATGGCTTTGTTTATTGGATTATTATCAGAAGAAATCATAACAGGTAAAACATTGTTCAATAATTTACATGACCTGAAAATCATTCTTTTTTAAAGTAGGAACTTTATTAGGATAGGAAGGAGAAGGTTGCTTGAACAAATAAATCCATTTGAAATGCCGGATGCCCAGAAAATGTTCAGATTGAAGAAATGCCGAATGCCCAGATTGTGAACTTGTTCAGATTGAAGAACCAGTGTACTATATATAAACTTAATAAATGCTCTACTGCAATTTTAACCAACAAATTTTTTTCTTTCCTGTTTTCAATTTATTAGATGAAAGAAACAAATGAAAACTTATTTAGGTAAATCTATTTTCAAATTCAAATCAAAACCATTTACTCATAATACATACAGTTCCATGATAAAATCTTACGATTGAAGGTTATGATTTTTGATGGGTAGTTCAAAAATGACACTGTAAATAAAAAAGTCACAGGAACCATTCTAGAATTGCATTATTTACGAATCCGTAAATCGGCCAGTTACATTATCGTAACCTACAGATGAAAAGCAGAATAACACCAAAAGATGTGTTAAAAGATGGTGTAAGCACTGATTAGATTTTGTTTTGTCAAATTTTGCGATACGGGAGCAGTTTCAATTTCTGCACTATATTGCTTAATCACGAGTTCAGATTTCCTTTTCAACACTCAAACCCTTTTCAATTTCGAACAAAAATTTCAGGTCACTGTCCGACATGGACTCTGATGGTCGTCTTAGTTGTGAAGAATTCGTTTTGGCTATGCATCTGTGTGAGCAAGCAGCTGCCGGTCATCCTACTCCTGCGAAATTACCACTAGATCTGATACCACCATCGTTCAGAAAAACAACCAGATCCGTCTCCAGAACGGCTTCCATCTCGAGTCAGGGTAGTGCCCAACCGGAAATGGACCCTGCTTCAACACTTCTCCAAAGTGAGTACAAGTTTTCATTAATAGTAATAGTTACAACAGAAATCCGATAATAAATTAACATTTATAGCTTCGTTTGAAGATAAAAGAAAAGAAAACTTCGAGAAAGGTCAGGCGGAATTGGAGCGAAGAAGAAAACAACTTTTGGATCAACAAAGAAAAGAAGCGGAAGAAAGAGAAAGAAAGGAAAGAGAAGAAATTGAGAGGAGGGAAAAAGCCAGACAGGAAGCTGAACGGAAAAGATTGGAGGAGTTGGAAAAACAAATGAGAGAACAGCAGGAGCAGGAGAGAATAAAAGAGGAGGAACGCAAAAGGCAAGCAGATCAGAGAGAAGCTGCTAGAAAGTAAGTTTGATTTTTAACAGTTACTAGCTGACCTGGCTAACGTTGTTTTGCAGTTGTCTACATTATTTGTATTAAATATTTTTATACTTTTCTGGTTTGATGTTCTGCGTCTGTCACTACGAGTCTGTGCCCTTCTCTTTGTTCAAATCTTCTTCGTTGATTCTTTTTTTTTCTTGCCTCTTGCTATTGTGTTGCACGTAACTGCGCCAAGTTAATAAGCACATCCGCATTTTTCTGTGGATGTGTTGATTTCTGTGTTCTTTCATCTCGCAAGACTAGGAATTTGCCTCTCTGCATCTTGCTAGCATTTTGACTTCACTAGTGCATCAATACTAAACTTTATCCACACTTGCATCTACTTTATTTACGGTTTATTCGGGAGAATTCTAAATTTCAAATATGACAATAGTTTATCAAACCGTCAAAATTATTTAAGTGACATCTGCAGAGCTCAGATCGCTCTATCGTGGTTGTTATCTAAAAACCATAGACCTAATAAGAATGGACACCGCATGAGAAAGAGAGGTCACTTGGTTGAATGTGATGGAACTATTGTGGGCAATGTCATACTTGTTCTATGGGCGATGTCAGTTGAATTATATTCAACGTATCAACTCCTTGTGGGCAAAAGCAAAGTCTGTGGTCACATAAATATTGTTTACATCTTCCATATGATTTTTGACAAGTTGCCCACAAACTTGCTTCATCTTTTTCTTTCGATGAGATCGCATATATCTTTCTCTCACTAAGGTAGCCAAGTGGTCGATCTTCTGTTAAGTCACGTGATTCTGCTCCATAGTAATTATGGTCTATGCTAAAAACCACTGCACGGAGTGTTCAAAGTGTTTCGGTTATAACCTCAGCTATCGCTGAAATATAACCCAGAAACGTCAAACGAATTATTCCAATTGCTGATGATCAGCTCAATAATAATTTGCCAATGATTTTATGAATGTGAAATTTTCAAGGAACAATCGGCAATATTTCTGTTATGAAAATGCTATTTTAATACAATTGAAAATTCATGCTTTAAGAGTACCGCGAACATAATATAAATATATATATTCTTTTGAAATCAAGAGCTAACATAATACAAAACTAAAACAAAAATAAAAATCCCTACTGAGGTTGGTGCAAAACGGGGTACCATACTATTTTTCGTATGATACAGAGCTCAGGGAAAACCCCCAGTAGAAAAACCCTGTCTCGCCGTTTCAACAAAAATGACACTTAAAAACTATTAGAATATTGAGGATTCCTTCTTCATTGAGACCGACGATAACCCTCTCCAGGATGCCTTCGGAATTCTGAAACGAGAAAATCAAAGCAGTAAAAAGAACAGAAAAATAAAATGATTGAAAACTCTATTAATCGATTTAAAATAATACCCAATTCAAAAACGAGCGGTAATTTCAATGTATAGCTCTCAAGCCATCCTGAAATTTATATATGGAACATTTATTTATCAGGTGTTCATTGTCTCCTCTGCTTCTCCGCATTCGCAACTAGGACTCTCAACTGAATTCCATCTGAAAAGCATACTATTGCAACGTCCATGGCCTGTTCTTATACGATTGAGAACAGTCCATATTTTCCTTGGAAGATCAAATCCAGGAACTTTATTCGAGGGATCAGTTATAAATCTTTGTTCTGTATATTACATAAATTCCACTCGGATTGCCAAATTGATTTATCACTTTCATTTGAGTTCAGAAAAGAATTTGACCAAAAAGGTTTACGCGGATTTTAATCGAGGAATCTTATTGTCTGGAATATATGAGAGTATTTGATATGAATTTGTCGAAAAATTAAATTTGTTCCAAATTTTCGAAGTAATGACCTCCTGCGGAATATGTGGAGGGAATGTTTGAAAGAACTGGTAACCATGGAGTTGGTGTTGATTTTATTGTTCCAGTTACTATTCTCATGGAAAAATTTAATTGTGCATCGATCTTATGTACATGTGCACTGTTGAGCCAAACGGGCAACAATATTCAGCAGTAGAGTACACTAAGGCTAGAGCTGCAGTACGAAGAGTTGTTGCGTCCGCACCCCATGAAGTACCAGCAAGTTTTTGAATTATATTATTTCTTGTTTTTTAGCTTCATTCGTAATCATCCAAATGGGCTTTGAAATTAAGAGAAGAATCTAGTTTTACGCCTAGATATTTAGGATTGAAATTATGTTTGAGAAAAGAATTACCAAAAAGTACATTCAATTTTCTATATTTCTGATGATTATCCAAATGGAAACACGAGACTTCGGTTTTGTTAGCATTTGAACATAAACGCCAGTCGAAGAAATAATTTTTTAGAATTTCTAAATCTGCAGAAAGATTATTCTCTATGGTTTTGAAATCCGAATGATGAAAAGCCAAAGCAATATCATCGGCGTATATGAATTTTTCAGATGAAGTTGTAGGGATATCACACAAATATAAATTAAAAAGATTTAAAATCAACCAATATTAAACCCACACTTCGGAACTAATCCCGTCAACTCAGAAGAGAACATGCATAGTGGTAATATCAAACAGAGCATCCATAGATAGCTATTTCGCCCTATTTGGGCTCTTCAGTATGGAGGAGCTCTGTCTAAAAGAAATTCTAGGTTCCCTTATTTGAAGAAATGTCGTCTATCTCTCAAAATGACAGAAACAAAACGCCACCTCCTGTGATATTTACGAACACCTACCTCCGATGCATGAACCTTGAACGAAGTCGCGAGATGTTTATCCGTTTTTCATGAAAACTGGAGGTAGTCCAACTATGTGGATTTAACCTTCAGTCGTTCAAGGTTCATGCATCGGAGTTAGGTGTTTGTAAGGATCCCAGGAGATGGCGTTTTGTTTCTGTCTTCTCAGAGATAGACGACATTTCTTCAATAAGGGACCTAGAATACCTTTCAGACGGAGCTCCTCCATACTGAAAAGCCCCAAATACGGCGAAATAGCTATCTATGGATACTCTGTTTGATATTACCACTATGCATGTTTTCTTTGTGCGTTGACGGTATTAGATCCGAATATCGATTTAATATTGTTGATTTTAAATCAATTAATATTATTCTCTGCTTTCATTGTTTACATATTTTATTCCGAAATCGACGATCTATTTAGGTTAGAATTTCAAACTCGGAATTATTAATCGCGTTTGGTTATTCCTCAACCCTACAAGAACTCAAAAATCACGTGACCATAAAATCCGCTCGATCTTCTCGGTTCAGTGATGTTCACATTTTCAAATGCAATTTTTGGATATTTAGACCAAAGGAAATGTAGAAATGAATGCTGAAAACGTTGCCTCGATGTCTCAAATAGAGTTCCCGATCGATTTTTTATTAATTTCGTTAGTAATTTCAAGAATTATTTCTGATTTCTTAGAGAGAGAAACTTAAGTTTATGAATAAAAAATAAAAGATAACGGCTGATCGCAGAAGGGCGAAAATTCCCGGGTTATATGTAATTTGATTGGTAAATATCAAGTTTCTGTGGCCAGCAGATATCGACCAGATTTTGGTGTCATTGTATTCACGAACCTTCCTCAACAACATTAGTGAAACCAACAGGTAAGTTCTGTCTAGTTTAGAAAATATGACCCCCAAAGTTCCAAAAATGTTCCATCTTCACGTCGCTTTTTTCACTATAAAACCACAAATTCACTGCTCCATTTAATCTACAATCACCTCGAACTTTCAAATAGCTAGTCGATTAGATTCATTTCAGGTATATTCAGTAATTAATGCAGAAACATCGAAATTTAGAGGTATCACATCCACAAATTCTAAGGAAATCCCGCGTTCTTGGTAAATTTGGCACCACTGCTCCGTCCTTCGGCAAGTGACATATCAATAATGGAGGGATTTACGGGAAGGCATCGTATCATATTCGCGCGAATGAATCTGCGGTAATGCAAATCTACCATTAAAAACGGCGGGCTTTCCTTAGAATTTGTGGATATGTGGTGCCTCTAGAATTCGATGTTTCTGCATTAATTATTGAATATACCTGAAATGGAACTAATCGAATAGTTATTTGAATGTTCGAAGGTGATTTATGGACTAAATTGGAGCAGTGAATTGTGTTTTTATAGTGAAGAAAGTGAAGTGCAGATGGAACATTTTTGGAACTTTGAGGGCCCATAATCCTAAACTAAGACAGACCGCCACCTGTTGGTTTCACTAATGTTGTTCAGGAAAGCTCAATGAATACAACGACACCTTAATCTGGTCGATATTCAAATATTCACCTTTGATTCTGTATCGCAAAAAATTAAAACGAAACATTGTGTCAAAAAACTCAAAAAAAAATCTCTTACAGAGAAATGGAAAGACAGAGACAGCTAGATGGGAGAAACAGCGACTTCAGGAGCTTCAACAACAAAGACAACGCGAACAAGAAAATGTATTGAAGCTCAAAGCTAAAAACCAAAGCCTAACGATAGAATTGAGCACCCTTAACGAACAAGTGAAAGATTTATCGCAAAAAATATGCGATACGCGATTAGGAGTCTCGAATGTAAAATCCACCATCGATGGAATGAGGACTACAAGAGATTCGCAAATGCAAGAAATGTCCCAGTTGAAAAACAAACTAAAAGAACAGAACGCTAAATTGCTAGCGCTTTCGCAAGAAAAGATCAAGTTGGAAGCTAAGAACAAGCAGAATCAAATGAACGGAGAATCGGACAGGGTGGCATTCGAAAACAGGGAGATAAACATTAAAAATCTACGAGAAAAAGTAGCAGATATGCAGATGCAGATACAAGGTAAAATGTCTGACATCGAGAACAATAATAATATCCTGGACAATTTGAAGAGCGATTTACAGAAATTAGTTGGGGAATGCGAAACTCTATACCAGACTTACGAGGAGAAGAGAGATATCGTACTCGAGATGAAGAAAGCTACGAAAACCGTTGATTACAGTTCTGCATGGAAAGACGATTCTGCGTGGAATGATACTACTAATAATCAGGTAGGACGTTAGTTGTAGAGTGTTGGTATTGTTCATGTCCATTATTAAAAATAATGTAAAAAATGTCGTGGCTATATTGGATCCTAATTGGATATAAAAAGAAAATTAAACCCATATGAACGTTTCGACGTTTCGGACATTTTCATTTCTGATAAACAGAATATTGTTGTCCTTCATCATGACCAAAGAAAAAGCAGCATGTGGTGATATAACTTACTAAGTAAAAACAAAATTACCTTATTCATTAATTTGCTTAAACATATGATAGGTAACAATCAAAGTCTACTTGTTCATATTTGAATGATATCGTAAATTCCTCAAAATTCTTTCCTAATGGTGTTATCTCGACATGCAGTCTACAAATTAAAATGCAACGATATTCAACGTATGTCTACTGTCAAGATGAAATATATTGTCCGTTCACGAAAGTTTAAGCGCATAGTAGGCGTTTGTTTATTTATCTGAAGTTGGCAGTATTTGCTGTCATAACGTAAAATAAAGTCAACGTTGCCGAATGTACCCGGCCTCGTCCGACGAGCTTGTGATTATCAGAGAACTCTATGCAATATTGACAACATTGTGTATCAATCTGACAAGAAAATGAACTACATAACCAAAAATTTTAATATACACAGTGGAATATGCCAAATTTCCATGGCCAACCGACGGCTCAACCTTTCGTGAACGGACTATACATCTTAATATATATATTTCTTGTGTGCGTGTGTATGTGACTGAACTCCTCCTAAACGACTGGACCAATTTTGATGAAATTTTTTGTGTGTGTTCGTGGAGATTCGAGAATGGTTTAGATTCACAAATCAGCCCGACAGGTGGCGCTGCAGTCGGTATCTAGGTTATTTATAATTTATAAGGCAAGAAACGGTTGCCGGATCAGCTAGTATACTTATAAACTTCTATACTGCTAACATGGATCTACTTCTCTATTACCAATTGAAGCAGCGATCACGTGGTACAATAACCTAATGAATTCACTGCGCATAAGTCAAAACATAACCTTGAATAGTTTAAATTATGACTTGTCAAATGAAAATAACTAAAAATCATAACCTCTAGTTTTCCATCTTGTCAAATTTCTAGTTTGCACATGCACAGATGATTGGAGGGGCCATCGGAAATGGCAACTAGATTGCTTCAACTTTTATTTCACGTTAGCAATATAGATTTTTTATAGATATATGGTTGTATAGTCCGTTCTCGTAATTTCGAGCTGTCGGTTGGCCATGGAAATTTGGCATATTTCACTGTGTATATTAAAATGTTAGGTTATGTTATTTATTTTCTTGTCAAAATGATACGCAATGTTGTCAATTTGCATAGTGTTCTCTGATAACTCGCAAGCTCGTCAGACGAGGCCGGGTACATTCGGCAACGTTGACTTTATTTTACTTTATGAAACTGCGATTTAAAGTTAATCTAAACACTGAAGAACTTTATAGGTTTTATCCAGAGTTGAACACTGCATTATTTCAAGTGATAACCTTAAGGTCAGCAATATTTCTTCATTATAAGCGTGAATAGGGAACTTTTAGATAGGTGTTCTTTATACGGAACGGTAGGTCCATTTGGGTTAACCCCATGCTTTCCATCTCACTCTAGAACTTGGTTGATTACAATGCAGTAGTACTATTCACGCTTAGGATCATCTCTATATTTTTCGCTCACATCATATAATATGTTATGTTGATTCAATAATCAACATAACATTTGAAAGCAAATCCATTACATTTTCAAAGTGAATTTCAATTGTTATTGTGTTTCAAACTGACAACATTGCTTCAATTATCTGACAGGCAAATGTACATAACCTCATAAATTTCTGTCAAAATACTTGGTATTTGTGAACTTCCCAAGGGCTGTCAACTGATTATGTTTGTTCCAGGCAAACGAATGGGCAACCGACAACTGGCAATCGACAGACTCCGCAGCTGAAACGGAACAAATCGGCAGTGTAGATTTCGCCAAATACAGGGCGTTGTACGAATTCGTTGCCAGAAATCAGGACGAGATATCTTTCCAACCCGGGGACATAATAAACGTACCAAAAATACAAAATGCGGAACCCGGATGGTTGGCGGGAGAGATCAGGGGACAGACCGGATGGTTCCCGGAATCTTATGTTGAACCTGTCGATGGGGTAGGAATTTCTGGGACGACTGCTCAACCAGCTTCCAGTCCTTTCTCTGGATTGTCTGAAAGCAAACCTCTCGAGTAAGTGAGAAATCTATTTAGAGTTTCATTAGAAAGGGTTTTTCAATAAGAGGTGTTATTTTGATATTCAAAGAATTATGCCATTTTTCAATATAAATGATCGGATGTTTATTTCATTATAAAGAAGAAGCTATTCCGTTAATAGTGGAAAATAACATCAGGTAAATGACTACCACGACCACGCGCCCAGGTCCTTTTATTGAAATTTCACATAACCAATTCGCAAAGTGGCTGCCCTATCTTCTCGATAGCCTCACGAATTCCTTCTTTGAGGTCTTGAATCGAAGCTGGGCTGTTGGCGTAGACCTTCTATTTCACGTGGCCCCAAAGGAAGAAGTCGCAAGGTGTGAAATCACAAGATCTCAGTGGCCAATTGTGATCACTTCTTCGAGAGATAACACGGTCCGGAAACTTTTCCCGCAAAAGATCAATGGTTGACGTTGTTGATGATCGGCCGGCTTGAGTTCTTGTGTTAACTGAACTTTATAAGCCTCAAGACCCAAACTTCATGCAAAATACGGTGTAATGTCGTTTGTGGAATGCCTAATTCCAAAGAACGACGAGGAATTGACAAACATGGGTTTTCTTCAACACTTTCTGCTGCAGCAGCAATATTCTCGACTGTTCTTGAGCGACGTCCGCGGGCTTTATTCTTCGCATCACTAACTTGTCCAAACAGCTCGAATTTTTCCACCACTTTCTTTCTTGCGGTCCGACAAGGTGCTTCACGACGACCCAAAAATGTTCAGAGTCTCTGCCAAATTTTCACAATTTTTTGCTTAGTCTGAAAATATGATCTGCGGAGCGAGCAAGATTATCTGTGACGTCATGACATTTGTTGTAGAGTGAAAATAATAAAAGAACGCTCAGGCGCAAAGGCTTGTCAAGTCAAAGGAATTCGTAACCTCAAAATTATTACAATTTGTTGTCTTTCGCTCTGAAACGGTGACTCTGCTTTCGCGGTACCACTTATTGTAACAACAAAATTAGTTTCATCTTTCGTTAAAACATCCAGAACATAAATAACTAACCTAAACTGTCCTAAACTACTTTTAGGTTAGAATTAAATGACATTTGGAAGAGCTCTCGCTTTTGAGCGGGAGCGAATATATCTGATCTTCTTGCTCGCTCTGATAATAAAAGATCACTATGCAGAATGAAGTGAGCGAAGAGAGCTTAATAAAAGACTTGCTGGGAGCAAGAAGTGCACGCCGAGCAGAATATTCAGACTAAGCATTTGTAGTGAATTTTAATAATTTCAATGCGTTCGTAGTTTCTACTTGTCAATTGTCAAAAACTGACAGCTTCAAACGTAACATCTACCGAAATAGCGGGCTATTCAAAATAACACCTCTTATTGGAAAACCCTTTATCATAATTGTCAGATCATCGAACCAACCCAGTGATGTTATGACGGCGACGAGCTCAGTAGTCCTTTAAATATCAACGAAAAATTGCTCCTAAGGATGCCGGACACTCGGAACTCGAAACGTCGAACTCCAAAACCCAACGACGGCCTAAACACCTGATAGACCACACAAATTCCTATGTTGGCCGCAAAAGTCTTAAACTATTCGTTAATGTTTGACATAAAGAGGTTTCCAATAAGAGGTGTTATTTTCAATAGACCGCTATTTCGGTAGATGTCACGTTTGAAGCTGTCATTTTTTGACATTTGACAAGTAGAAACTACGCCATTTATAAAAATGGAACGATACACGCTTCAAGAACGCATTGAAATTATTAAAATTCACTGGTGAAAATTTGGCAGAGACGGTTCGTAAAACTCGAACATTTTTGGGTCGTCGTGAAGCACCTTGTCGGACCGCTATAAAAAAATTGGTGGAAAAATTCGAGATGTTGGGACAAGTTAGTGATGTGAAAAAAAAACCCGTGCACGTCGCTCAAGGACAGCCGAGAATATTGCTGCTGTAGCCAAAAGTGTTGAAGAAAACTCAGTTTTATCCATTCCTTGCCGTTCTTTGGAATTAGGCATTCCACGAACGTCATTACACCATATTTTGCATAAAGATTTGGGTCTTAAGGCTTATAAAGTTCAGTTAACACAAAAACTCACGCCGATCATCGACAACGTTGTGTCTTTGCTGATTGGTTCGTTGGAATGCATGAAAATGATTCCATCGAAAAATCATCTTGAGTGAGGGGGCCCATTTCCACCTCATTGTCTTCGTAAACAAGCAAAATTGTCGCATCTGGGGCTCGGAAAATCAAAGAGTTATTGTGGAAAAGCCTCTCTATCCTCAACGTGTGACACCAAACAGTGGTGTGGTTTATCGTCCGGCGGAGTCATTGGACTTTACTTTCTCGGAAATGAGGCCTGAGCAACAGTTACGGTGAATGGATTGCGCTATCGAGAGATGATTAATGATTTTTTATGACCGAAATTGGATAGTATTGATCTGGCCAACTTTTACTTTCAACAAGACGGCGCTACGTGCCACACAAGCAACGAAACCATTGATCTTTTGCTGGAAAAGTTTCCGGACCGTGTTATATCTCGAAGAGGTGATCAATTGGCCATCGAGATCTTATGATTTAACACCTTGTGACTTCTTCCTTTGGGGCCACGTGAAGAAGAAAGTCTACGCCAAGACCTCAAATATGGAATTCGTGAGGCTATCGAGGACATAGGGCAGCACTTTGCGATTTGGTTATGGAAAATTCCATTACATAGAGCAGCCACTTTGCGTAAGCGTAGTCGTGGTGGTCATTTGCCTGATGTTATTTTCCACTATTAACGGCATAGCTTTATGATGAAATAAACATCCGATCATTTATATTGAAAAATATCATTTTTCTTTGAATATCAAAATAACACCTCTTATTGGACAACCCTTCATATTATTGTTTTCCCAATATTAACGAGAGCGCCTTTTCACATTTTCAATTACGAACTAATTTTAAGAAACGCACTTTCCGAAAAAGCTGTTAATATCCGATCGATCAATTACAGGGGAATAGCTGAGATCTCAGAAACCGTCGAGGCAACAATCGAGCCCAATAATGCAGATGTTATCTCACCGTCGGTGGAACCCGAAACTATAATAGATTATTATACTGCGAATTATCCATATCAGTCTCAAGAGCCGGGAGATTTAACCTTCAATGCCGGCGACGTTATAGCTGTGATAAAACAAGAAGGAGAATGGTGGACAGGAAAATTGAACAATAACGTGGGAATATTCCCCAGTAATTACGTGCAGAAAATCAATGTGAGTATTGTTCGATATTGTTTACTGGCTTCTTTTGTTCGTATTAGTGCTACTGCAATGAAATAAAAATCTTTCATTTTATACTTTCAATCTGTCAATTGACAGATTGATGGTGGTATTCTGCTTTCATATGTAAGTTACCGATACTGTAGTGTACGATTGATCTATAACTGGCCTACTTACAGATTCGTAAATATGTAATGCAATTCTAGAATGGTTGATTTTGATTGGAATTTGAAAATACATTCATTTTAATGTAGTCTGCGTTTGTTTCTTCCATCTAATAAATTGAAGACAGGAAAGAAAACAATATCTTGGTTAAAATTGCTGTAGAGCATTTATTAAGTTTATAGTACACTAGTTCTTCAATCTGAACATGTACCCAAACTGGGCATTCAGCATTTCTTCAATCTGAACATTTTCTGGGCATCCGGCATTTCAAATGGATTAATTCCTTCTAATTCTCATAAAGTTCCTACTTAAAAAAAAAATGATTTTCAGGCCATGTATATTGAACAATATTTTACCTGTTATGATATTCTTCCCATAACAATCCAAAAACAAAGCCATATTATTTTTATCCATCATGAATTTCTTATATCAAAACGTTGACGTTCGTCCTAAAATAAACAAACCATTCAATGTAACCTCACAATATGTCATTCGATAATGCTTCCGATTACCCGTCAAGTACTCATAAATATTCAACGCTTTCTGTAAGCAGTAACAGATCCCTTAAAGTGGTTCCAGAATTGCAATTTTCCTGTAAGCTTATGAAAAGTTACAGATGTAAGCAGAATACCACCATAAATCTGCCAATCCACAGACGAATAAATTTGTCAATTGATAGAAGAATAAATTTATTTCATCGCAGGGGCACTAACTATTACACCGTCTTACTTTTGAACAGGGCATTAACAAGCTTAATCTTTTTTTTTAGCTTAGCTGTGTTATTGACATTGAATACTGTTAGTTGTGTTTCGTTAATTAACTCTATTCAATCAGAAGACCCAAAATTTCTCAGGACACCATTTCGAATTGTTCCGAAGATAGTGATCGAGTTAAGACTATCCAAATTTAGAAATACTGTCATCAAAATTTCAGGAATTGGGAAAAAGTTACAATTTCTTCGGACTTAGGACAGACTTACGAAATGTAACGAAGACTTAAATCGATTTGGACATAATTAAATTTAGAAATAGACCTCAAAATTAAAGGAATTGGGGAAAAGTCGCAATGTTAGGTTAACCTTTCGCGACGTGAATCCATTTTTGAACAAATCGAAATTATTGTTGAATTTATGAACATTTGCATCAAATTCCAAGATGAGTGTCGTATTTAGTCGCAAGGAAATTAAAAATTTTATAATAAATAGAATTTCACAAAATTTTTGAATCCGTCTTTTCACACCCTTTTTCAGTAGTTAGTCATTATTTGAAATAAATATTTAAATACTTTTAGTCAATAAATTTTCTTTCTTTTTAAATGCCTTCTTCCTACGACAAATTCAGAATTGATTTTTTTATTCCCAAACCATTGCATGACTGAAGGAAGGACCTGAATTATTAGAGAGTTATAGAACCGAAAATTGAGGCCCAACTTTAATATAGTTTCCTTTATTTTGACATTTGCTCATGCACATTATAAAAAACATTAGGATGGACATTGATAAAATATATAGTCCGTTCACGAAAGGTTGAGCACATAGTAGGCGTTTTTTTATTTATCTGAAGTTGGCAGTATGTGCTGTCATAACGTAAAATAAAGTCAACGTTGCCGAATGTAACCGGCCTCGTTCGACGAGATTGCTAGTTATCAGACAACTCTATGCAATATTGACAACATGCGTATCCATCTGACAAGAACATAACCTAAATTTTAATATACACAGTGAATATGCCAAATTTCCATGGCCAACCGACGGCTCACCTTTCGTGAATGGACTATAGGCGTCTTTCAACTTAAATGAAGGACGGCCATATTTAAATAGAAGATCCCTTATTTTATACAGTTCTCTTATCATTCTGGGAAGACCCATTTTAATGCTCAATTTCGGTTATTTTAATGTGCAATCCTCATGGCAACCGTTCACAAAGTATTCAGAAGCACTAAGAGAAATGTCAAAACTCTACTGGAACATAGATACATAGAAATTTCATTATGTCAAATGTAAGTGTTGTAATCACTCCGTTATTAATCTAGCGACTAATGGTCTCGAACTATTAACGCGTTCGCCCCGCCCACGCTTTGAAATATATTGATAATTATTCGCTGTCTTTAAATAACCTAGTTCATTAAATAACTATTTCCGAATTTGTTACATAAGTAACTATTTCAATAAATAATCTCCGGTAACATGTGAATGGTCACAACTGTCAAAATAAAGGAAATGTCATAATATTGTTGACAGCAAATGTCAGACCAACGTTAAGGGATCATTAACATAACAGGATTATTTAATAAAGTTGGTTTCGATAACTGCCTATTATTCTTTCAAACTTCTACATACAATATTACTATTGAATACCACCAGGTCATGAAAAAATTTACCCCATTTTTCTATAGAGTACGACCTCGCCAGCTGTTCAAGATACAACTTCTTCAGTAATGGGCTCCACTCCTGAGGGATCTCAGGTAGACAATGAGGTTTCTCAAATCAACGAAGCCAAGTTTACCGAAATGCCTTTCGATTCTTCCATATCGTCTAACGCACAGGTCTGTGGTTCCCACTGTTTCTATTTAGATGTGTTCGGAGCATATAAGGAGATGATTCTTATATTTTATTGACATTTTTGAGTTTCAATTTTTTAATTGAAGATGAAGGTACGGTTGGGTGTTTTATACTTGGTCATTAGTAAGTTCAAATTTGAAAGTGCAATGAAACAAAAAGTTTCTCAAGCGTAAATAAATTCATTTCTTTCAGCGTAGATAAAATTCTGAATTGTCAGATTCGAAATAACCGGTGTTTCAAATTTTAACCGATAGATGATAACCAATTATAAGTGTGGAGTCTCCTAGGAAAACCGTCAACTTATGAAAAGGTTACATTTCGGCGCAAGTTATAGCTCTCGTATAGTAACGCAAAAAATACTCCATTGATCGCAGCGCATAAAGGTAGTCACAGTGTCAATTGACCACAATTTAATCAATCAATACCATCATGGACAGTTGTGCGAAATTAAAAAACTTTCTTATTGAATAAATTAGAACCCAACATATACGAAAAAAGGTTCTTCATGTTACACCTCTCAATATTGATAGACTCCTAGATTTTTATGGAATTAGTTGAAGGTCTACACCAACACAGATATTTTTTATTAATTCCATAGTATTTTTTTGTCGCGAGCTATTAACTGTTTGCTTATTTTCTGTTTACTAATTGCTGGTTCATGTTATAAACTAATGTTGAATTTTTCTAACTAACGTGAAAAAATTTTTACATATCTTAGCGAATTCAGTTGTACAGAAAGTTTGTATGAATAACTTGAAAAATGTAACATCTCGTAATCATCGCTTTCGTCTGCAAAAATTCATCCAAAATACTTCAAAACCTCTGAAGTAGTTGTATTAATTCTAGGAAGACATAATGCAAAATCAAAATAAGTTTTATTTATGGAGGTACGAAAAGAAAATTCATCTTGATAATTAATATACACTTACTTTCAAAAATATTGATGTACATAGTGATTGTGAGACCTATAATCACATATGGGGCAGTAGCCGGGTTTGCCAAGGCAAGTCAGGTATGTAAGTACAGAGGCTTGCTTATGCCCAACTAGGGCACTTGAGGTCATTATATCTCACCCCGCTACATCTAGTGATTGATAGGGTAGCCCATGAGGCTAAAAAATCAGAGAGTCTGGTCCTCTCTGAACAACTGCATCTCATCTGCGAACCTCCCTAATGATATAATCATCAAGAAAGTAAGCACTCAGAAAACTTCAGAACATTGCTCATTAAAAGAGAGGAATGTTAACGGGAATACACCGACTATAACCTCGAAGAAAATACCGTAAAATAGTATACAGACGGTTCCAAAACCTCTACAGGACAGTGTGCACTGTCGCTAGGCTCCTGTATGAGCGTTTTTCAAGCGGAAATCTTAGCTATTGAAAGATGTCTAGATATAAATCTATAAAAAAACTATCAGAAGTGCGATATAGCCATACACTCAGATAGTGAAGCTGCTATTAGAGCACTGAGCTTCTACGTCATCGACCCAAATATGATTTGGGGGTGCCGAAACAAATTCAATGAGATAGGCAAGAAAAATAAGATCTTTTTAATCTGGGTTCCCGGCCATTCGGGAATCGAAGAAAACGGGCGCACGAATGTCACCCATTGTCCCAGAACCCTTCTGTGGTATAGATAAATGTACCTATAAGAAGGAGAAAGCTGAGAAGGAAAAACTTTGGCGGAATCTCCAAGGGATGGATCGGTCCACTTAGTTCCTTCGTAACTTTGAAAAAACAAGATCCAAAAGATATTTCGATCTTAGTAAGAAACAATTACACCTCCTCACTAGCTTTATTACCGGACACTGTCGCCCCAGGAAGCACCTGTTGAGGATGGGATTATTGGACACTGACGAGTGTAGGTTCTGTGGGGACGAGGAAGGAACCCCCATTCACCTAGTCACGGAATGCTTTGGCATTGCGAGCCTGAGGAGAGAATGCCTTGGGCGAGAAACTTGGAAGAATGAGGAAATAGCTTTCACAGATACTGGGTTCCATCAGATCTCTGGAACTGGAAGGTAAAAGGTGTGGTCAGAATAGCTCTGTAAATAGGCACAACAGACCTTGGGGTCGCAGTGAACTGTAACCCCTTTTTAAACTATAACTATCGTTTTATTCAGTTGTCTAGAAGTTCCTTTTGTTGTCAGTAACAATATGTTGTGAATCTTGATTATTTTATCTCCACTACAGAGTGGGGGGTGCAAAACTTTTGAAAGTGAGTGTAAAATTGACTATTCAATGGTTAATCATCCATTGATTTGACTTTGAAATCAAAATTGCACATATCCGCTCCTTATCTTGCTCGGAACAATTTCGATCGACCATTCAGAATGTTTATTTCTCACATTCCACTTGCTTATGCTCAGATCGTCAAGTCGAAGAAACCAGAAATAGCATCAGTGATCGCCCCGTATCAAGCGACAAGTCAAGAACAGCTGTCATTACAAAGGGGTCAGCTGATCATGATCAGAAAAAAGACGGATTCCGGTTGGTGGGAAGGCGAGCTACAGGCCAAGGGTAGGAAGAGGCAAGTGGGCTGGTTTCCTGCTAGTTACGTTAAAATATTGAACAGTAGCGGAAGAGCTAGTGGAAGGACGACGCCGGTCTCTACCACTAGAATGCAACAGGAAATTGTAATAGGTAAAAAACTGTTAATTTAAATGCTTTGATATACGCCGCATTAGTAGTCTCGTCACACGTCAAAGACAGGGTTTCAAACAAACCTCATTTAAACTGGAATTTGAACTTACGATTGTTCTATCTACGATTTCGTCATGTTTAAGACGTTTTAAACATAAAAAGGGTTATTTTATGAATCATCATATCATTCAGATGAATATTGCAATTAAAAAGAGGGAAATCAAGCCAAGTTGAGGTTATATAATTATGTTTATTTTTTTACGTTGATTTTGTAGTTTTAATGAACTGATGATCCACAAAATAAGCCTTATTTCATCCTAAAAACGTTTTCAACAGGAGTAAATCGTAAATAGAACAATCGGTAGTTCGAATTCCAACGTTTGTTTGGTACTCAGTGACAGCTTGTGACGTCACACGAATCCGGCTTATTCACACCCAGTATGATAGTCATTGACATAATTTTATCTCACTTTTGCATCAATTTTGGTTATGATATCATCCTGCTCCTCTCACTCATACACTCTCATTATATGGGTCATTAAGACAGTCGACACTCATACTAAAAATGATAGAGAAATAAGAAGGTTAAGACAATTTTATCCATATCAAAGAAAACAAAGAAATAACAAACAGTATTAGTGATCTTCACATACCGATTTGGAAATTCACATCGAAACACATACGATATACAATGCATCAGACAGAGAATTTTTCCCTCCAGTTGCACAGATGAATAGGCGAGATAATCAAGTGCGATAACTGAATGAATTCAACTGTCTACTGCAAAAATCAAGTCTTGTCTCTCTTATCGCAGTATGGTAGGGAACCCGCACTGCACGTATAGAATTTTTAATTTGTCAGGCTGCCCGTAATACTCGATTCAGTATTTACTGTTGCCTACCATACTAAAGAATTACGCTCCTCTAAACGATAAGAGAGAGACAAGACTAGAATAATGAAGCAAGACAACTGAATTCAGTGTATTACAGCAAGTGATTGTCTAGACTATTCATCTGTGCAACTGGAGGGAAAAATTCTCTGTCTGATGCATTGTATATCGTATATTTCAGATGTGAATTTCCAAACCTGTATATACCGATGTACCTAATAAACTATCGGTGGTATCTAGGGTTTTTCATCTGTGTGTCCCATATTTCAGAATGTTTCATTTTTTATTTGAGTCCTCGGGTTAACATTATGAAAACGGCATCATTAGATATTTGGCGCTAGATTTTGCAGTAGTGTCAATAAGTGTGTTTACTTAAGGATAACGACTACACATAATTGCATATATCTTCCGACTTTGTTCTGTTTCATATTCATTAGGAGCTTTCTATTGGTTGGAAGGTTCCAAGGAATATTTAATTGATGTAAGTAAACCCTTCAATGATTTATATATTGAGGTTTGAGCCTATATCAAGTTTGATGTAATATTATTGACACAGTTATTGACATATGGTTTAAACTGAATATATTAATCATTGAAAGGTTTACTTACATCAATTAACTATTCCTAGAACCTCTTAAACAATAGAAAACTTCTAACGAATATGAAACATAAAAAAAATCGGAAAATATAAGCAATTGTATGCAGTCGCTATCCTTAAGTATACTCTTACATATACACTTATTGACACTACTGCAAAATCTCACGCCAAATATCTAATGATGCCGTTTTCAGGATGATAACCAGAGGAAATTGAACTTGACCCAAATAGAAATAAAACATTCTGAAATATGTCTACAGATGAAAAAACCTTAGATAGCACCAATAGTTTATTACATTTTTATTTCCTGTCTTCCATAACTTTTATCATTTTTCCAATTTCATATTATAATGATAATGTTTTCAATATAATAATTATTATCCCAATTTCTTTCCAGACAAAGTAATAGCGTTATACCCGTATACAGCTGGTAATCCAGACGAATTATCTTTCAATAAAGACGAAATAATCAGTGTTACCGCCAGGGAAGAAGAAGCCTGGTGGAGGGGAGAATTGAATGGCGTATCTGGCTTATTTCCTAGCAATTATGTGGCTCCACTTCAACAATGTGAGTAACATCATCAATATTCATTTTTCAAGAACACGTTTAAACCAGAAATAATAATTTATGTAACTGTGGATATCGATTCAAGGTCTATACTTTTCTTAAATACGAATTATATCATCAAATATGTAGTGGTAAAAAATTCCTTCATTTAAAATATAAATGCAAAAATGCGTTTTTTACTGAAAGGATTCTGAGAACCACAGCAGCTAGAAGAAAAGTGATAACACATTCTCCAGTTCTTTTTCCTGACTAGATTTCGAGTTATGAATGAAAATTGAGAAATAAATAGTCATTATCAATAATGCTGAGTAACTTGTATGGTTAAACTCGTAGCAATTTTTTTTAAGAGTAATTTAAATTTAATGCTAATGCCAGCCTACCTATTATTCAACATCGAATCGCAAAGCAGGAAATATACTATTTTCTCTTTCTATATTCATGTGAATCGACATGTAATACATATTCGAAGTCAGCAAAACTTTTGTAGCCATATGATAGATCTTTCAAATATAGTTTACATTCGAAAAACCCTTCTCATTTCTCAAAAAAGGCTGGACTAAAATAATAATCAAGCTATATTAGTTCAGAAAAGGGATTACAGTTCACTGCTACCTCAAGGTCTATTGTGCCACCTTACAGAGCTGTTCTGGCCACACCCTTCACAGCTAGCCTTCCAGTTCCAGAGATATAATAAAATTTAATATCTGTGAAGACTTCAACGAGGCTTGTTCCTCACTCTTACAAGTTTCTCGACCAAGGCATTCTCTCCTTAGGCTCGGAGTGCCAAAGCATTCCGTGATTAGGTGAATGGGGGTTTCTTTTTCCTCCCCACAGAACCTACACTCGTCATCCCATCCTCAACAGGTGCTTCCTGAGGCAACAGTGTCCTGTGAGGAAGCCAGTGAGGAGGTGTAGTTGCTTCCTACCGAGATCCATATACCTTTTGGATCCCGCTGCCTCAATGTTTCGAAGGAACTTAGTGGAATTATCCATCCCTGTGAGATTCCGGTAGAGTTTTTTCCTATCAGCTTTCTTCTTCTCCAGAAACTCCTTCTTGTAGGTACATTTACCTATACCACAGAAGGATTCTGGGCCAATGAGTGACATTCGTGCGCCCTCTTTGACAAGTGTATTGTCATCTTCGATTCCTTTGATTCCCGAGTGGCCGGGAACCCAGATTAAAAAAACCTTATTTTTCTTGGCTATCTCATTGAGTTTGTTCCGGCACTCCCAGATCATCTTTGAGTCGATGACGTAGGAGTTCAGTGCTTTAATAGCAGCTTCACTATCTGAGTGTTTGGCTATATCGCACTTGTGATAGTTTCTTACTAGATTTATATCTAGACATCTTTCAATAGCTAAGATTTCCGCTTGAAAGACGCTCATACAGTAGCTTAGCGACAGTGCATACTTGGCCCGTATATCCCAGCGCCAACGCCTGTAGAGGTTTTGGAACCATCTGTATACCATTTTACGGTATTTTCTTTGAGGTTATAGTCGGTGTATTCCCTTTCCCATTCCTCTCTTTTACTTAGGAATGTCCTGAAGTTTTTCTCAGTGCTTACTTTCTTGATCATTACATCACTAGGGAGGTTCGCAGGTGAGATATAGTTGTTCAGAGAGACCAGACTCTCTGATTCATCAAGCTATATTAGAATTTCCCCTAAAAAATTGCCTGTAGAACAACAAATTTCGACAACAAGTTCAAACAAGCAAGTTGTTCAGCATTATTGATGATGACTATTTCTCTATTTTCATTCATAACTCAAAATATTTGTACGATGGGCTGGATTTGTATTCCGATTAGTCAGGAAAAAGATCTCGAGAACCCTTCAGTGGACAACGAATTTTGGCCGACCCTGAACACTTTCAATCTCAAAGCCTTCAATATTCTCAATATTGAATAATATTGAAAAAAATAATATAGCAAAGATAATTAAGATTAAACAATACAGGGTGTAACTAAATAAGTGTAAAATATTCAAGGAGGTGATTCCTCATCGAAAAAAAGATAGGATCTTTCATATAAAGAATCTTCATTGGAGCATCCCTTGTTGAGATACAGCCCCTCAAAGGGAGTACATAAAATTTGTATAACAATTTTTTTCACAAGCACCAAAAATGTTACAATATTGAAATAAACCTGACGTTTCCTACTAGCAAAAAAAAACTTATCCAGTTATTTATTTGGTTTACCCCATGGTTGTAAGGGTGGGAAACGCAACCCCTAAAGTTTATTTCCAATGTAACTTTTTGTCTTATTATTTATTTACCATTTAAAAATTTATTTCCGATAGCCTGTTTCATTCTAAACAAAAAATGTCTCTTGAGTTTTTTGCTCAAAATAAACCAGTTAGCAGTAAAAAATTATTTTACGAACAACTACAGAGATAGATCGTCATAAATGCGAAACTAATCTATCTAGTAGGACACTTTTAGCGATAGTGACAATTAAATTAGTATAACGCTGTCAGTTTTATCTCTGTAGTTGTTCGTAAAGTAATTTTATGCTTCGAACTGGTTTATTTTGGGAAAAAACTCAAGAGACATTTTTTGTTTAGAATGAAACAGGCTATCGGAAATGAATTTTTAAATGGTAAACAAGTAATAGGACAAAAAGTTACATTGGAAATAAACTTTAGGGGTTGCGTTTCCCACCCTCACAACCATGAGGTAAACCAAGTAAATAACTGGATAAGTGTCTTTTTGCTAGTAGGAAACGTCAGGTTAATTTCAATATTGTAACTTTTTTGGTGCTTGTGAAAAAAATTGTTATACAAATTTTATGTACTCCCCTTGAGAGGCTGTATCTTAACAAAGGATGCTCCAATGAAGTTTCTTTATATGAAAGATCAAAGATCCTATCTTTTTTTCGATGAGGAATCACCACCTCAAATATTTTACACTTATTTAGTTATATCCTGTATATTCATAATATTGTACCACGTTTTTTTTTCGAACTATAACAAAATCAAAGAACTGAATCAGCTGTAACGACGCAAAAACTCAATTGTTATAACTGAGTTTTATTATTTCTAGGAACAGCACCATGCACCCATCCTACCTTGTGATGCTGAATTGTTGTTAGGAACTTAGAAAAATATAATATTAGTTAACTTGTACTATTGGCCGTTTAGAGAGAAGCATATAATTAATTGAAAATTAATATTTACCAGGTTCTTATGACTGTGTTTGAGTCTCGACATTCTATTATTATTTATTATTATCGAATATGTTGAATCATAAAGATAAATGATTTAACAAACAAGCAAATTGCAATTTTTTAATCTATACAATGATTTTTTAGTGTGATTTTTATTGACATCGAAAAGTATTATTATTTACTGTTTTTAATTTAAACTGAAAAATTTTAAATAATTTAAATATAGTAGAAAGTGAATTGAAATCCAAACACGTCTTATATCGTGAGAAACACTCAAACATTGTTTCATGAAACCGTTATTCTATATTGAAAAAAATTATTTATGATGTTAGAGATTTTATTCAAATTGATTCCATTCTATTATAAGTAATGTATTGTTATTTTGCTCATTTAATTTTAATTGTAAAATATCCGCTTGAAACAACTTGACGTTATTGTTTCGAGTGTTTTAAATATTAATTGTTGTAATATTTTATCTTTTCAGTGTTTGGTAGGGTGGGTGTTCAAATGGTAAGAGTCTTCAATTTTAAATTATACCTGATAATTTCTGAATCCACCCTACGAAACATCCCCTTTTTATTTATATCTCAAAAGTGTAATTTTAAGATCTGTTACAAACTAAAGATGGTTTAAAATTCTAATTGTATTATCACTTCAGAAAACGAATACTCTAAATGTAATTGTTCATCATTAAATGGACTTGGCAGTATAACATTCCTTTTTCATTCTCACTCTGCTGGTGTTTAATAAATTTATCAATTTAAGAAGTTGAATGAGAATATAAAATGTACGAATTCAAAATCCGAAGGTCTTCGAACATCTGCAAAGATGAATATGTATACAGGTTGTCCCGTAATTAGACCGACAAACTTCTAGTGGACGTTATAGATCATATTTCAGACACATTCGACCAAAATCATATAATGCTAAACTGCTTCGTTAAGGAGCTAGTGCCCTTTGAAGATGACGTCCTGTCCACACTTTTTGCCACATTTTCTCAAAACGGAGTCACATAAAGTGCTGAAAGTTTACACATTGGCTAATATGAACAATACGCATCTATTAGATTGAGTACATTTCTTTCATGTCAAGCACAATCGTATCATTTGGGGGGGGCGAAGGGTAATTTAGTTGAAACTTTTTTAACTTTCATTATTTCGCAAGATTTACATCATATTCATTAACTCTAGAGTGTGGAACCAACTTCCTGCCCACGCCTTTCCTCAGAAGGTTAACCTCCAGTCTTTTAAATCACGTGTTAATAGACTGAATCTGTCCCTCCTCCTCCGACACCCACGGTACACTAGTACTTAGGCCTGAGCCTTCGTGGTCTGTCTCAGATATAAAAAAAAAACTCTGATGTTTTTTCTTGAAAAAAGATGCCTAACCATTATCAAGTGAAAATAAATTCAAAAACAAAAGTGAACATTGAGTACTTGGTGAAGAGAGAGAAAATTTCACATCTATTTTTTCAGAAATGGTGCATCTGGGCGTTATTATACAAGAGCATCTTTATTCAAGAAAAAACATCATTGTTTATGAATATGATGTAAATCTCGCGAAATAATGAAAGTTATAAAAGTTTCAAGTAAAAATACCCTTCGCCCCCCCAAATGATACGATTGTGCTTGACATGAAAGAAATGCACTCAATCTAATCGATGCGTATTATTGATATTAGCCAATGTGTGAACTTTCAGCACTTTATGTAACTCCGTTTTGCATATATGTGGCAAAAAGTGTAGACAGGACGTCATCTTCAAAGGGCACTAGCCCCTTAACGAAGCAATTTTGCATTATATGATTTGGGTCGAATCTGTCTAAAATACAATCTATAACGTCCACTAGAAGTTTGTCGGTCTAATTACGGGACACCCTGTATACAGGAGTTCCCAAAAGTTTGTATATGCATTGCTCCATTGCCTTATCTGCAAAATTCCATATATATTGTCATTTCCGTTCAAAAAAATTATTCCAATCCTATACAGGATGTTTCATCTCAGACGAAACCTCGTATATTTCTTATCCCATAGTGAATGATTTTGATTGTGGGAAATCTTTTGACATATATTTGAGGCTTGAACGAAGCTTCCCTATAGGAGGGGGCGGTTCAACCCCTTCAAAATTGAAGAGGTATTGAGGGAAACTTCATTTGAAAAGTCTTTTACAACGGTGTATGAAAAACGTAATTTTGATGAACCGTTTTTGACAATAATCAATTTTTTAGCTTAAATGAGCCACATTGAATATTTTGGTTATCGGCTATTCGAAAAACATTGAATTGCATTTTTGGTAAATATTTGAATTTCGGTGATCAGCAGACATCGACCAGATTTTGGTGTCATTGTATTCATTGACTTTTCCTGGACAACATTAATGAAACCAACAGGTGGCGGTCTGTCTCGGTTCAGAAAATATAGACCCCCAAAGTTTCAAAAATGATCCATCTTTACGTCACTTTTTTCACTATAAAAACACAAATTACCTGCTCCAATTTAATCTCTAAATCACCTTCGAACATTCAAATAACTTTTCGATTAGTTTCATTTCAGGTACATTCAATAATTATTGCAGAAACATCGACATTCTACAGCTACCACAAATTCTAAGGAAAGCCCGCCGTTCTTCGTGGTAATTTTGGCACCACTGCTCCGTCCCTCGGCGAGTGACATCAAATGATGGCGGTAAATACGGGAAAACATCGTATCATATTCTCGCGAAAGAATCTGCGGCAGTGCCAAATCTACCATTAAAAACGGCGGGCTTTCCTGGATAAGTGGTGCCTCTAGAATTTCGATGTTTCTGCATTAATTATTATTATTATTCCAGATAATAGGATGAGGCCCAAGCCTATGAATCCTATACATAAATGACACTTTTTCAGGCATAAACAAACTGAAAACTATTCTAACAAAGATAAAGAGTCTAGTCGGTTTTTGAAGGAATTAACACTTTCCGCACTCACTACATCTTCCGACAAAGAGTTCCACCCAGTGAATACCCGGTTGGGCAGGAAAAACTGTCTTGCACGAGTTCGAAACACCTCGTGATAGGGTTTGAAGTAGTGACCACGAAGATTATTGTCATTTATAGTGAAGATGTTGCCGAGGTTGCCACCAATAAAATTATGAAGTACGCGATAAGTCATTATGAGGTCTCCACGCATTCTACGGTCGTGAAAACTGCCAAGCCCGAATATTTGAAGTCTTTCCTCATAAGATGGCCGAACTACCGAAAGGGATCCTAGTTGTGGCGCTGTATTCGTTCCAACCAGGATACACTCACACCGGTATGCCAGATTCGCAGTCTAAACTCGTCCGGCGCGCTCACCTACGTCATTGAGGAGCGGAGTTATATTATTATTGATATAATACCTGCATTCATGCCTAATTGCGCAGTTTTTGGCTGTAAGAATTACAGAAGAGTTAAAAGGGATTCAAAATAAGGTACTTTTGCTTTCCGAAGTCGAAAGTATCCCGTCAGTACTTCATTATCTGAGGAAAAAATCTTTTCAAAGTGTTAGAAGATAACATGGTTGCAAAACTGAAAAATGACGTTCAGATTTCATTCGATGTTATTCTTTGCTTGAGCACAATCCGTATCAACTTAGACAGGGATCTAAATGAGAAGATCAGTTTTCAGAATATGAAGAAAAAAGTGGACAAAAAACTTTTCAAATTCACGAATTATAAGTGAAATTCATTGAAATTTCCCTAGAAATGATGAAAATATTTTCACTTATTCGAAGTTTTTTAATGGAACCTCCAATAATTTATTCTGTAGTAACAAATAGATACTTTTCACTTACATTCATATTTATACAATTTCATTGATATATTTTAGAATCAACAAACAAAGACATCGGAGAAATTTCATTTGAAATTAATTGTTAGTTAATTGCATTTTCAATGAAACTTGCAATTAATTGCCTTATTCCAATTATTCTCTGGAGTTCTAACGCTAATGCAATGGAAAGGCACCGCAGTGACGTCACTTCTCGATGCGCGTCGGCATACCGGTGTAAGTGTATCGTGTTCCAAACGGTGTTGGTCAGAGAGAAGGTATGGGAACCGTGCAGGGCCAGCGTATTCCAAAATCGGTCGTATATATAGGCGTTTTCGGATACTTACTCGGGTTAAATCGATCCCTAACCTTGGCATTCGTTTACCTACCCCGAACATCCAACCGGTGTTCGGAAAGTACGGGGTTATTAACTCGATCACTGACCCAGGTTGATTTATCGTAACCCTACTCGAGAGTAGGGTTCTGGAGGCACACCGCATGCGCACTGCAGTTCAATTTTGTATTTGAAAAAAGCGGGAATAAGTCTTCTACTCTTTTCTAAATAATTTCATATATTCTATTCCCAAAAATTATGGAAAGAGAAGAGAATTTGGCTCATTGTAAAATGAGTGGTTCCTTGAGCCGAGAAAATAATGTGCAACAATTTCTTCATAACTTTGTATGCAGATCTTTCTGCGTAAAAGCTGAAGCCTTATTTACTTCTTTAATATAGGTAGGTACTCGAAGATAACATTGAACAAGTGAGGGCACACCAGAAATTATAAGAAATATTTTACAGAAGCCAATAAATCCTGCAAAGCTAAAGGAAATAAGTGAATAAATTGGAACTGAAAAAATAAATTCTCTACTTCTCAAGCATAGGTAGTCAAAAATGTAATTAAACATGGAAGGGCACACGAGAAATTATAAGGAATATTCAACAGAAGCTCATAAATGCAAGCATATCTAGAGACAATCCGAGAATAGACTGGGATCGAAAAAATAAATTCATTAATTTGTTTGGTTATGTTATTGATACGACTGTCACTTCAAATCCTAAACCTGATGTGTTCGTAAACACTGAACCCGGGTCCGAGACCCGAGTAGATCCGTCACGTGACTCGATGGATCGAGTTAGTAACCCTGAGTAAGTTTCCGAAAACGCCTTATGTGGTACTTATACAGGTTTGGAAATTCACATCTGAAATATACGATATACAATGCATCAGACAGAGAATTCTTCCCTCCAGTTGCACAGATGAATAGTCGAGACAATCACTTGCTGTAACACACTGAATTCAGTTGTCTTACTTCGTTAATCTAGTCTTGTCTCTCTCTTATCATTTAGAGGAGCGTAGTTCTTTAGTATGGTAGGCAACAGTAAATACTTGAATCGAGTATCACGGGCAGCCTGACAAATTAAAAAATTCTATACGTTGAGTGCAGGTTCCCTACCATACTGCGATAAGAGAGAGACAAGACTAGATTATCGCAGTGAGACAGTTGAATTCATTCAGTTATCGCACTTGATTATCTCGCCTATTCATCTGAGCAACTGGAGGGAAGAATTCTCTGTCTGATGCCTTGTATATCGTATGTTTTCGATGTGAATTTCCAAATCGGTATAATTGCCTACATGTATCCACTGAACATCTAGGAAACGCTCGTCGTACCATGTACAGGATCTTGTTGGCTTTCGATAATATGTTGCTAACGTGAGAAGTCCAGGAGAGATCCTCCGTTATGGTCACACCAAGATCGTTATGCTCTGCCGTCGCTTCAATTATCCTGCCATCAATCAAATACTGATGCCGTGGATTGCCCCTACCAAGATGAAGAACTCTGCATTTCTCTACGTTCAGGGGAAGAAGCCACCTTTGACACCACTGAGTCAGCAGTGTCAAGTCATTTTGAAGAACTAATAATTGAATCTATCTGAATCGGAACTAATCGAATAGTTATTTGAATGTTCGAAGGTGATTTATAGACTAAATTGGAGCAGTGAATTTGTGTTTTTATAGTGGAAAAAGTGACGTGAAGATGGAACATTTTCAGAACTTTGGGTTCCCATATTTTCTGAACTTAGACAGATCGCCACCTGTTGGTTTCACTAACGTTGCTCAAGAAGGCTTAATGAATACACTGACACCAAAGTCTGGTCGATATCTGCTGGTCACTGAAATTCAAATAATAACTGCAATTTCTTCTCATGTAATTAGAAATTCTTTCTCTCATTTCCTTGTGTTGCCTTCATTTTTTGTTCTTAGAGGGTTATCATCTTCCATCATGTGTTATAAATCAATTTGTTGAGTTACTACTACTTTGCTGATCTGTGTAAAATTTTAGAAATACTATTGAATAAGAAAAATTAATAAAAACTCATGAATATCTGACCAATTCCGTAAGCTTGAGTCTAAATTATGTTTTTCCATGAAAATTTAGCTCCTTTTCAAGGAACAAACCAAAGACAAGAATGCATCAGGGAATTGATTGATACCGAAAGAGCATATATTGAGGATCTAGCAATAGTATGTAGAGTGTTTGAGCAGCCCTTGAAGAAGAATAAAGTCATAACGAATAAAGAAATAAGTCAAATATTCCTGAATTGGGACGAAATTCTAAAGTGTAATGAAGATTTCTTGAGAGATTTATCACGGAGGCTGGATAATTCATCTGATGTTATTGGTGACATAATTCTCACACACGTAAGTGTTTTTATAAAAATTATGGTAATCCAGCGGTTTAGGCATGTAAGATGGAGGCGGTCCGCCAAGTGACAGCAACGTTGCCAGGTACGACGATTATTCTTGTATTTGAAGAATCGACTGAATTCCCTTTCGATTTGTTATATTGAGATTCCACTATACAATTCAAATTAATTTTTACTAAGTCAATTCAAGTGAAATAGCTTGCTTTAACTTTTGTCGAACAGAAATGTGATCATATATATTTTTTTAAACAGTTGGGTGATGTAGATTTTCTTTGCTTAGTTCCTTCTTTCCTTAGCATATATTAATATTAATATTATTTGCTTGGCAATTAGAACTAAACGACTCTAAAGTAAATCAATAGAATTGTTTTATTTCTTTTCATATAGTGAATATATGAAAATTCTAATTGAAAAAAACATTTATTAATTCCTTTATACCTATGTGAAGAATAAAATATATAGTGCAATTTCACATTATATTTCCGAATGTGGCTTGATTATATTTCAATTCAAAATTATTTGTAATCAGGTTGTAAAAAGGGAAGAAAATTCCGAACTCTATGAAAATTGGAAAATTCTGAGTAATAGCGTAATTTATTAATTTTTGGATACAACTGGTCGTGTTTATTTCCTTTTTAAATCTTCCCTTCAGTTATAATTGCTCAGATCATCTGAATAGACAATATTTGTTAAAACTAATTTCATTATTTCTTTTCAAAAGAATTCGTAAATCCTAGTTACAAGGCAACATTCAATTCCAAAGATATGGCTTTTGCACAATCTGGCAACCAGAAAGACGTTTGGCACTCTCTGCGCATGTGTCATTCTATTGTCAACAAATCGCCGCCATCTTAAATGCCTAAACCGATGGTTTACCAAAATTATTTTGTTGAAAACATGTCTAATGTATTTCTTTCTTCGCAGTTGCCAAAATTTACACCGTACATATTATTCTGTACGAATGAGTTGGATGGTGCTGCATTACTTCAGAAATTGTTAGAAAATTCTACAGCCTTCAAGTATTTTTTGAGGAAGGCACAACTAGATCCTTCAGTTAAAGGAATGCCCCTGTCCTCATTCTTGATAAAACCAATGCAGAGGATCACAAAATATCCCCTGATTTTAGGGAAAATTTTGGAAAATACGAATGAAAACCATACAGGTACATACCTACTATTATACACAATATATAGTGTGTTTGGTCATGACTTAGCGATAATTTAAGGGCATCAAATATACCTAATTTTATCGACAAAAACACCCACATTGGGGAGTTTACCCCCTCGGTTTTGGAGTGGCCCACATTTTAAATTTACTTTTTTATTTTAGTTGACCCTTCCAAATAATATCGATTTCTTTGGACATAAAGGTCCTACAGAATTAAAAAAAAATGTTTTTTGAGAGATGATACTACCACCTTTCATTAAAGTGAAACAATATAAAAACATTTAACTTAGAAATGTCATAAAAATATTCTTTAAAGAAATTTTTGAAAAAAAAGTACCGCAAATATCCGCAATAGTACAAGAACTAACACATTGAAGTATAATTTTTTTTTCAATGAGCTAACACGCAAGGATATTAGCTACAAAACGGTACCAACATAATTTCTGTAAGTTACATAATTAAAAAATAATTGCTGTTCGAACATGACCCTTATGAAAATTGATAAAATAAAGTAAAACTCAGTACTGTACTTTCGATAATTTTTAATGATCAAACAAACAAATTAATCATAAAAATTGCATAAATGGCCGCATCTGCTTTGTAGACAGGCAGTGGCCCTTATGACGCAAAAAAAGTTTGGGGCTCTTGCGTAGTGGTCATGTTCGACCAACAATATCTCAAATTATTTAACTTACAGAAATGATGTAGGTGTTGTTTTGTAGCTAATATCCTTGCGTGTTAAATCATTGAAAAAAAATTATACTTCAATATGCTAGTTCTTTTACTATTGCGGATTTACTAAGAAAATCAGTAAAATTTTTTAAAGAATTTTTTTATGCCATTTTCAAGTTAAATGTTTTCATATTGTTCTACTTTAATGGAAGGTTGTAGTATCATCTTTCAAAAAGCATTTTTTTCACATCTGTAGGACCTTTATGTCCAAAGAATTCGATATTATTTGGAAGGGTCAACTAAAATAAAGAAGTAAATTTAAAATGGAGGCTCCTCCAAAACTAAGATTGTAAACTTCCCGATTTGGGTGTTTTTGTTGATAATATTAGGTATATTTGATGCCCTTAAATTATCAAACACACTATAATTTAGTATATTCGAAATAAAATTGATTCACACCTGAAATGAATTTACAAAGTTATTGGTGTTACTTCAAAATAAGAGAACAGCATCATGAAATATTTGGCATGCTGATCTTTCAAATAACTTTAAAAATTATTAATTAATCCTGTGAGGTGTTTCTTCATTGATGTGAAAGACATAATGGTGCACTTTCTTTGATCATTTCTTGAGGAAAAGTATTTATAAATGAATGCCCGGAAATGCATAGTTTCCAAGACAGGGTATTGAAGTTTTACTTGAAAAACTAACTAGAAAAAGTGGTACGCCAAGGAGATATTTAAAACTTACTATTATTTCGGAATTCTTCATTCAATTTGTGAAAGAAGTCGCTCCTGCGTTTTTTTCGTATGGCCGCCGTTTTTATGAAAAAAATTTAATTCTTCACTACAAAATGTTTTGAAGAGACGAGAAATACGCGTTGGGATGTTTTATTTTCTTACATAAAAATGGCGCTCCACACGACAAAGGCATTGGAGATGAGATTTTTCTCAGGGTATAATATAAACCTAGAGTTGCCTTCACGCATTTGTTATGCAGCCGAGTAGATTCTGTTTATACGTGCGTATAAACTTCCAGCGTTGCGAAATCGTGCCGTATTGGAATAATTGGGTTATCGCTTCCCTACGCTGATACTAACGGCTTGCGTCTGTTACAGATAATTCTGTCAGTTTGGCAACATTGTCATTTAGTGTTTAGTTTCTTGATGCGTTGGGTTTAAATTTTCATTTCGATTTGACGTTCATAAACGGAATTATTTCAATGATTTGGTGACTGTTTATTGTTGCTTAAGGCTATTCCGTTAATTATAGCTAGGGCAAAATTACGAAAATGTTGTATTATATTCAGGAATTGGAGAAATCCAAATCTAACCAATTGTTTACTTCACCCCAGTGTGGCAGTGAAATGCTTTCCATCTCACTCTAATGCTTGGTTGATTACAAAGCAGTACTATCCACGCATCTCTATGTTTATTTCTTACTCAGAGAGAATTTAATTCAATAAATGTAAGTTTAAAATATCTAAGTGGCGTACCTACCACTTTTTTAAGTCAGTTTTCAAGTAGAACTTTAACACCCTATATCTTCGAAACTATGTATTTATAGACCTACATCTATGGAAAAATTTTTCATAAAATGATTTGAGAAATCACCCCCTCAAACCTTTTGCATCAATTCAGAAACACCCTGTACAATCCATTCAATTCCATAAAATCAGTCGCACTGCCATAATAGTTCGGCACATTTTTCTACTTGAAAAAATTAAAAGCAACGTTGTCAGTTCCACATAAATGTTGTAGAATTCACGTTTTTCCCACAATGGAAATTTATTTTGCAAAATAGAAGAATTTTAATTTCGAAAAGGTCATAGTCTCCAAAAAATTTGAAAAGCTAGAGAAATTTGAAAAGCCATTTACTGCAGTTGTAAAATTTCTGAAGATAGTTTGATTTTTTGAACTATTGCAGTTTTTGTAACAATAACTCTAAATAATTATTCCAAGGCCTCATACTGATTTAATTAGAGTGAAAAAAGTACAGGTTGAAAAGATTCTATAGAAATCTATCAAAAGATCTTTGCACATAAAACATTCACCTTCCTTTTCTTGAATTTATCATTTTCAGATTATATTCGTCTCAAAGAAGCTTTACAAGTAGCAGAAGAATTTTTGAACTGTATTAACGAAAATATAAGAGTCAAAGAAAATATGGATAGAATGGAATGGTTGCAAAAAAATGTACAAAATGATTTAAATCTAGTTTTCAATAGCAATACCAATAAATTAGGTCCTCGTAAGTTGTTACACTTTGGTGTTGTGAGCAAGGTAGGTTATAATATAGGGTTTTCCAATAAGAGGTGTTATTTTGATATTCAGAGAAAAATGCCATTTTTCAATATAAATGAACGGACGTTTATTTCATTATAAACAAAAAACTATGCCGTTAATAGTGGAAAATAACATCAGGCAAATGACCACCACGACCACGCTTACAGGACCATATCCTTTTCATGAAATTTTCCATAATCAAATCGCAAAGTGGCTGACCTATGTCCTCGATAGCCTCACGAATTCCATCTTTGAGGTCTTGAATCGACGCTGGGCTATTGGCGTAGACCTTCTCTTTCACGTGGCCCCAAAGGAATAAGTCGCAAGATGTTAAATCACAAGATCTCGGTGGCCAATTGTGATCACCTCTTCGAGAGATAACACGGTCCGGAAACTTCTCCCGCAAAAAATCAATGGTTTCGTTGCTTTTGTGGCACGTAGCGCCGTCTTGTTGAAAGTAAACTTTGTCCAGATCAATACTTTCCAATTTCGGCCATAAAAAATCATTAATCATCTCTCGATAGCGCAATCCATTCAACTGTTTTTCAACATTCTCGGATGTTCTTGAGCGACGTCCACCGGCTTTATTCTTCACATCACTAACTTGTCCCAACAGCTCGAATTTTTCCACCAATTTCTTTATTGCGGTCCGACAAGGTGCTTCACGCCAAATTTTCACCATTTTTATAGTGAATTTTGATAATTTCAATGCGTTATTGAAGCGTGTATCGTTCCATTTTTATTAATGGCGTAGTTTCTACTTGTCAAATGTCAAAAGATGACAGTTTCAAACATGACATCTACCGAAATAGCGGGCTATTCAAAATAACATCTATTATTGGAAGACCCTTTATTATTTCATTTTATCGCAACTGAAATGAAATATTTTAATTTTTCAGTTGAAAAGTGGGAAAGAATTGATAGCTTTTCTATTCAATGATATGTTTATATTAGTTCAACCCAACAAAGCGACTTATACACAGTTCTCTTTCCCTAAGGGTTCCAACAATAGTTATAAACTTTACAGACAGGTAATCGATTTATTGAATTTTTTTTATAAAATTTTCTTTTCCTGGATGCCAAATTCAAAGGTCTTTCTCAAAAATAAAAAATATGGGTTCCCTAAATTTTCTTCAAGAATGTCCTGTTATAGCCCAGTGCCTGTTTTTCATAATGATTACTAACAATCTGAATATTTGTGAGTAGCTTCATTTTGACGAGACGCCCAACTCTTTCCTCTACGAAATTCTCGATAGTAAGGGCTAAGGCAATATGGAGGCGTCAAAAGTATTAAATGGGCGAATGTTCAAATTTTATTACTAACCTTTATAAATTAAATCTTGAAACAATCTTATTACAAATTGAAAACAATAATTGTCCTACAAAAATGATGATTCTATCAAAGTGTCCCCCACTCCCACATATATCAACAACTAGGCCTAAAAAAATTATTACTAACCGGCTGTTTTTCACAGTTGCTTAACAAATATTTTCTTTATGAACTGGTCACATTGTCCTACAAATTGAGTGGTACGTTTTCCAGTCCTACGCTCGGAATTGTCAATGTTAGTTATGATTCTCAATTGTGGTACAATTTCTGAGGTAGGACTGGAAAAATGTACCACTCAATTAGGGACAATGTGAACAGTTCATAAAGGAAATATTTGCAAGCAACAGTGAAAAAATCAGCCGGTTAAGTAATAATTTTTTAGTCCTAGTTGTTGATATGTTGGGAGTGAGGGACACTATACAGGGTGTTTCATTGGGAAAGGGAAATACTTCACAGGTGCATAGGTGGCACCAAGACGGTTCTAGAGATACCCCATTTATTGGGTCTCACTGTCTTCGTAGCCGAGATACAGGGTGTTTATGAATTTTGCCCGTTTCTCCTGAGGCCGTACCAGACGAACCACCCGGTATATTTTTCTTCATATTTGGCAAATATGTTCCTAATTGAGAGCCCAAACATATCATGCAATAACCGCCTCGAATATCCAGGTGGGGTTAACAAAAATTCTGAATCGTTTGAATCCTCGAAACAACACCCTGTACATAGGAATTTTGAAATTCTGTTTTAATATTCGAAAACACCACTATACACTAAACTGAGACGTATACTCAAATTTTCGCGCAGAAAGTTTTACTGCACAATTTTTAAGGTGAAAGTGAAGTTTTTAGTAACTTGGATACCCGAAGTGGTTTGAAGTTACTTAACAATGAATTATCAACAATATTGAATCCATAATTATTTCAACATTACTCTGTAATTCATTTTTACATTGGTTTTCCTTTTTATAGCTGTATAATTGAAAATCCAGGTCCGGGTCAACGAAAATTATGAATCGTTTGAATCCTCGAAACAACACCCTGTAACTCGGAATTTTGAAAATCTGTTTTAAAATTCGGAAATACCACTTAAAACTGAACTGAGACGTACACTTCAAATTTTCGCGCAGATAGTTTCACTGCACAATGTTCAACGGAAAGTGAAGTTTTTAAGAAATTGGATACCTGAGTGGCTTGAAGTGACTTTTATTATCAAAATTTGAAATCCATAATTATTTACGTTATAATGCAACTCACTTCTCAATAAATGAAAACTAATGTGTGGAAATGAATCACAAAGTAATGATGAAATAATTATGGATTCAATATTGTTGATAATTCATTGTTAAAAGTCACTTCTAACCACTTTCAGGTATCTTAGTTCTTAAAAACTTCACTTCTATGTTGAAAATATGTGCATTGAAACTATCTGCGCGAAAATTTGAAGTGTACGTCTCAGTTCAGTTTTTAGTGATATTTTCGAATTTTAAAACAGATTTTCAAAATTCCGATGTACAGGGTGTTGTTTCGAGGATTCAAACGATTCATAATTTTCGTTAACCCGGACCTGGATTTTCAAGTATACGGCTATAAAAAGGAAAACCAATGTTGAAATGAATTACAAAGTAATGTTTAAATAATTATGGATTCAATATTCTCGATAATTCATTGTTAAAAGTCACTTCAAACCACTTTCGGGTATCCAAGTTCCTGAAAACTTCACATTTACCTTGAAAATCTGTGCAGTAAAACTTTCTGCGCGAAAATTTGAAGTATACATCTCAGTTTAGTTTTTAGTGGTGTTTTCGAATAGTAAAAACAGATTTTCAAAATTCTGATGTACAGGGTGTTGTTTCGAGGATTCAAACGATCATAATTTTTTGTTAACCCGGACCTGGATTTTCGAGGCGGTTATTGCATGATATGTTGGGCTCTCAATTAGGAACATATTTGCCAAATATGAAGAAAATATATCAGGTGGTTCGTCTGGTACGGCCTCAGGAAGAAACGGGCAAAATTCATAAAACACCCTGTATCTCGGCTACGAAGACAGTGAGACCCAATAAATGGGGTATCTCTAGAACCGTCTTGGTGCAACCTATGCACCTGTGAAGTATTTCCCTTTCCCAATGAAACACCCTGTATAGAATCATCATTTTTGTAGGACAATTATGTTTTTAATTTGTAATAAAATTGTTTCAAGATTTACTTTGTAAAGTAGTGTTAGTAATAAAATTTGAACCATTCACCCTTTAAACACTTTGACGCCTCCATACTGTATTAGCCCTCACTACGAGAATTTTCGCAGAGGAAAAAGTTGGGCGTCTCGTCGAAATGAAGCTACTCACAAATATTCAGATTGTTAGTAATCATTATGAAAAACAGGCGCTGGCCCATGGACTATTAAATTTTGCTTCAGATTTTTCGGGATTACAAATTTTGAAATAAGAAAAAGATAACGGTTTCAAAAGAAATTAACAAACTGCATCTGTTGTTGTTTTAGCCTGTATTAATTCAAAATCTGTCTATTAGTGTGAATAGTACAGAAAGTGTAGATAAAAACACAGACTCAAACAGGGTGCTAAACATAACAGACGAATCTACCAGGCTGTCATTTCTTTTATTGGCTCCAACAGTGAATGAATGTAGTTTATGGATCAAAAACATCGATGCTGCTAAATTGATATACACGAAAATATTCGAACTCAACGCTACTAATCGAAAACGAGTAAGTAAATCGGAACAAATATGTGAATTATTGAAATAACTTGTGCACACTGCAACATTTGAAATTTGTAAATGCTTCCATGTTATCCATTCCTTAAAGGGCCCACTCACTAAGAGGGAAGCGCGAAGACTTGAATGCGCGTTGTACGGGGTACAGTTAAAAGTGTGTGTGTGTATGGCGTAAATTTGGAATGCGCATCATCTCCGTCGTGTGGCGTGTGCATTCTTCACCGTACGTGGAAGAATGACCAAAAACGACTGTGTATGGGCAACAAGTCTCTGCACGTTTCATATGTTTAGCAACACAGTGTCGGGTTCGATATTTATACCTTGGACATTTTTTCCTTAATAACAACACACGCCACTGCCATTAACATCAGGTCTTTTTTCGACGTCATCTCACGCTTGTCGCACATCCAAACCAACACGCAAAAGTGTATGTGTGTGGGCAATATGAATGCACACGTTGCGTTACAGCAAACGTGCAGAGACTTAACTGCGCATTCTTCCTTCCTAGTGAGTGGGCCCCATTACCAATTAATAGCGGTTACTTATATAGGTTAGATCATATGTCAAATGGGATACATCCTCAGGGAGTTTCATAAAAAGGTGATTCCTTCTCAAGGATAGATAAAAAACTGAAAATAATGGGGGTTCGCTCAGTAAAAAATGTTTGTTTAAATATCTCTTAGGATTTTTCCGAAACTATTATTATTATTATTTATATCAATATGTATTGAAAGCTCTCATATAGGGCACTAGTTACACGATCCGTAGTGATGTGATGATCAAGAAAGTAAGCACTGAGAAAACCTTCAGGACATTGCTAAGTAAAAGAGAGGTATGGGAACGGGAATACACCTACCATAACCTCAAAGAAAATACCGTAAAATGGTATACAGATGGTTCCAAAACCTCTACAGGAGCTGGCGCTGGGATATACGGGCCTAGTGCCCTAGTACCAAGTGTGCACTGTCGCTAGGCTCCTGTATGAGCGTCTTTCACGCGGAAATCTTAGCTATTGAAAGATGTCTAGATATAAATCTAGAAAGAAACTATCAGAAGTGCGATATAGCCATACACTCAGATAGTCAAGCACTGAACTCCTATGTCATCGACTCGAAGATGATCTGTGAGTGCCGGAACAAACTCAATGAGGTAGGCATGAAAAATAAGGTCTTTTTAATCTGGATTCCTGGCCACTCGGGTATCAAAAGAAACGAAAAGGGCAATACCTTTGCAAGAGGGCGCACGAATGTCACTCATTGGCCCAGAACCCTTCTGTGGTATAGATAAATGTACCTATAAGAAGGAGTTTCTGGAGAAGGAGAAAGCCGAGAGGGAAAAACTCTGGCGGAATCTCCCAAGGATGGATCATTTCACTAAGTTCCTTTGGAACTTTGAGACGGTGGGATCCACAAGATATCTGGATCTTGGTAAGAAGCAATTCAACTCCTCACTGGCTTTCTCACAAGACACTGTCGCTTCAGGAAGCACCTGTTAAGTTCTGTGGGGAGGAGGAAGAAACCTCCATTCACCTAGTCACGGAATGCTTTAGCATTGCGAGCCTAAGGAGAGAATGCCTTGGGCGAGAAACTTGTAAGAGTGAGGAACTAGCCTTGTTGAAGCCTTCACAAATACTGGATTTCATCAGATCTCTGGAACTGGAAGGCGAACTGTGAAAGATATGGTCAGAATAGATCTGTAAGGGGGCACAGTAGACCTTGAGATCGCAGTGAACTGTAACCCCTTTTCAAACAATCTATTCTGGAGACGGGGTCAACTTTTTTTGTTACACCTTGTATTACGTTTCCGAATACTTTTATCCAGATGGAACTGAGCGAATCTAGAAGATGAAATATGAATAAAAAATATCAAACTAATGTTCGAGTAATAAATTAATTGTTATCCACGACTATTGTATAATCTACCCATTATAGGTCTGTATGCTCGGCCATAATAATACCCATTAATCACTAGTGAATAATGAGTCATTATTCACTGCTGTCAGATGCTTCATAGATTTAGCTTCATTATTATATTTAAAAACTGAGTTCTAAAGTTCTCCAATTAACAAATATGGATATATCTTTTTTTTGCAAAATATACAATGAGAAGTTCTCCAGAAAATTTATCATATGTCAACTTGACTTTTTCTAAACTTGTAATAAAAGTCCTTTCACGGTCGCCAAATGTTTAAAACTTCAAAAAATATATTCAGTAGTCGTGGATAAAGTATAGTATGCTACTCGAGTATAATGGCTGATATTCACTCGGCTATTTAGACCACTCGCCTATGGCTGGTAGCCTAAACTTCACTTTGTGAATAATAGCTATCATTATACGCTCGTTGCATAATATACTATTACCAAGTGTTTTTTATGTTAAAATACGAAAATTTTCCAATTCATATGTGATTTTTGTACTTTTTGAATTCGTCTGCTTTTTGTCCAACTGTTCTGTTCATGTACTGCTTTTGTGTGTATAGAAGTCCATATAGGACCAGCTTGTGGACGTCTACTCACCGTTGTGCAGAGGGGACAAAATTTTGTTCTTAATGGTAAGCATTAATGTACCTAATATTTTAGTTGATGGATGTGGTGTAGTTCTGTGTGTAACCATATTAGAAGCCACTGAAATTATTTCGACTAGTTGGAAATATAACAAGAATAAGTCTTTGAAAAGGAGAGGTATGAACACTTTTTATTGTTGAATTTTTAGTAGTTGTAAGTATTCCATAGTAGATTGAAAAACTATTTCGCAAATAATTCATAACAGTTATATTTGTTATCTCTGAAATGTTATTAGACATAAAGGGAGACGTAGAATATTGAATTTAGATTTTTATGCATCACTTATGACTGTAATGACCCCCAAATATGTTAGCTGGTTCTGCATTCTTGTTCATTATTTTTATATTCAATAATTTTTTTTAAATATCAAGATTTTCTTACAATTTATTCTTTTAATAAATCTCAAGGAATGAAAATGAAAATTTTTGGTTAAAAAAAATTCAGACTTTGATTTTCTAATATATTCACAGGTAAAAATCACGTGGACAATATATTCTGCAAAGTAACTCTTGGAGATCAAGAACAAAAAACAGATATCGCTAAGGAATCTACAACAACTTCTGTGAATGGTAATCCTCCAGTTTCTACATTGGTTTGGAATTATTCTATGCAGTTTCATCTGAAGAATATTAACGAAGAAGTAGTAACATTCGAAGTTTTCGAGCTCTGTGCATTTACTCCAAATGGTATGTATACTCCTTACAAATTTAGCATATTCATGCAAGTGTTAACAAACATTATGCAGTATTTAGTGCACATATTTCGAGCTTTCTATTTGCCTGAACAATTTGCGAAATCACTTCAGAGTTGGAAATGAAGTGAATTAGACAAATAGAACATGGCTTTTTTGGATGACAATCCGAAGGCTTGAAATCAGGCTAACAAAACAGAATATTGACAATAGTTCCGAATGAAATTCAAAAAATAATATGAATTATCCATTACTACCAATGCGGACCGAGGATAATAATTCAGTTTCAGTTGTGTTTAGAATTAAATTGTTAACTTCTACCAAAATGCTAAGTGAAGTTATTCTTATGATGAACTGAAGTTATTACGAAAATTAAATTGAGTGATGCGCATCAGTTCAAAATCACAACATTGTCAAATACGAGGGCAGTTCAAATATAAACGATAATTTTCGATTTTCAGACACAATAGTGGGGGGAGCACATTCTTGATTTTTTTGTTGTTGGGTAGGTTTGTCAGGAGTAAGGGAAGCACGTCGGATTGCCTCATCGACCCTCTTGGTGTCCACTGTGACGATGTTTGAGCAAGAGGTTCTTCCGTCAATTGCGCAACGTATTGTTCTCTCCACTCCTTACTCGCTTGTTTAGACTCTGGGGTGTAGTGGTGCACCCATGTTTCATCACAGGTGATAATGTGAGTGAGAAATTGGTCTCCTTGTTCCTGAGATCGTGCAAGAAACCGCCCACACACCTGAAAACGATGTAATTTCTGGTCAGCTGTGAGAAGGCGAGGAAACCACCTGGCGCAACCCTTATGATACCCTTGGTACTCTGTCAGTATGGAGTAGGTGCTCCCATAACTAATCCCCCTTGCAATTTCAGAATAGGCCAAGCAATAGAGATATTTCCTTGAGAAAAATACTACCTGGAAGCCACCTGTGCCATTCCGAGCAGGACAGTCCGTAGTTTATTCCCGCCATGTTTTAAACACGAAAATGTCATTTTTTTATTTGTTATTAACGAAAAACAACAAAAATACGCGTTCTTTTTAGTTTTTTCGTTGCAGAATGGAAACTATTGATGCAGTGATACCGTTGTAATGGGATGAATTGTAGAGAATTAAATTGTGAAGAGAATGATGGGTCAAACGATCCGATCGAACAATTAAAACTGGAGAAAAGCGGAAAAAACCGGAAAATTGCGTGTTTTTTCTTTTAACTCATAACCATAGACTAACTAAACGGAGAATAGATGAGACACTAGTAGAACAAGCTTCATCGCCATCTGTTTTGTACAACATTACTAATTCGTGAAAAAAGCTCAATTAAAAAGGAATCTGTATCGTAAAGCTGCCTCAAAAAGAATTCTGTAGTGCACATTTTGAATAGGTAGGTACTCCCATATACAAGAGGCAAAAACTTTTTTGAAATTCAATTTCCAAAAGAAAATCAGAAATGGATTCGTGCAAGTTATCGATGAGTGAGGAAATTTATGTTCATGAAAATAATACCTGCAACGAACTTTCATCTGATTTTCTTTTGGGATCGAGAAATGGGGATCAATAATCAAATTCTGGATAGAATAAAAATGTATTAACTGAAATAGGTATCACCAATTGGAAATACAGATTTATTTCATAATATCTAATCAATAAACTAATAATTGCATTGAAAACATTCTCAAAAACTAACAATAATGAATTCAATAATACAAAATATGAGTATTTACCTACTGAACTTATTCAATACATAAAAAACTTTTTTGAAAACTATCTTAATTCTTATAGGTAACAGAATATATATAATATATATTTATAAATACCTTCTTGCATCTCGATTTTCACATCCAATAACACAGCACGTCTTCAGCGCACTAAATTTTGTACACATATACGTTTCCCCTTGATTCGCTTATTTCCTCTCCACTCGACCGCTCTCGCTCGGTCGGCCGTTTTCCCTCATGTTCTCACTAGTTTTTAACACACTTAAACGCGTTTTATTGAAAAATCAGAATAGACGTTTTGTTACTGATCACGTCTTCTTTCCAAATCAATTTTTTTATTTCGATCGGACGACCTCAAACGCATCCAGCTCTCCACGAAAATATGTCCAAAAAAAATTCAAATGGGAATTATGTAAAAACTATTTATCCGACCGAATCCAATTTTGGCACACATGAATTGCACGTCAATAGCTACTATCGTGTGAAGTTTCAGTTCTTAATATTGCAAAATGGCAGAGTTATGGTTAAAAGAAAAAACACGCAATTTTTCGGTTTTTTCCGCTTTTCTCCAGTTTTAATTATTCGATCGGATCGTTTGACCCATCATTCTCTTCACAATGTAATTCTCTACAATTCATCCCATTGCAACGTTACACTGCATCATAGTTCCATTCTGCAACGAAAAAATAAAAAGAACGCGTATTTTTTGTTGTTTTTTGTTAATAACAAATAAAAAAATGGCATTTTCGTGTTTAAAACATGGTGGGAATAAACTACGGACTGTCCTGCTCGGAATGGCACAGGTGGCTTCCAGGTAGTATTGTCAAAAAACTAATCATTTCTAGCTCTGTGCTTGGCGTAGAAGTGGTACGACGTTTGTCGTCTTCAATAATCTGTCGAACACTACTGATGTTGTTCGCTGCGGTCATGGCTCTCATTTTCAACACAATCACGACCCTCCACGGACTGTTTATGCCATGCAAACACTCTGGCTCGCGACAGTGTCTCTTCTCTGAACATCTGCAGTCAATCTCCTCAAGATTTTGGCCAGTTTTACGCCTTCTGCGGTGAAAAACTTGATTACAACACGTTTCGCAATTGACGGAGGAACGTCTTGCTCAAACATCGTCACAGTGGACACTGAGAGGGTCGATGAGGCAATCCGACGTGCTTTCCTTACTCCTGACAAACCTACCCAACAACGAAAAAATCAGGAATGTTCTCCCCCCACTATTGTGCCTAAAAATCGAAAAGCCTCGTTTATATTGAACTGCCCTGCGTAGAAAGCGAAGCGTCTAGAAAGGTCGACCAGAGTCGTGCTTTTTTAGGGGTACTGAAAAGGGATAAATACCGGGTCCGGCGATTGAACTGTCCGTCTCTAAAAATTCAAAATTTCTGGTAATTTTCAATATCTATTCACATACTCTTTTGCATATGAAAGCAGAAAGTTCAAAGTTTTTCATGTGCTATTCGAAGGAATATGACCGCCTTTGGCCTTCACAACAAGCTTGAGTCTCTTTCTGATGAGTGCACGCTGCTCGAATGACGTCCTCACTTAAACGGTTCCATTCTCGCGTCAGCGACAACTTGAGCGATTCCAATGAAGTGTGTTTTTTTAGAACAAGCTTGGGCCTGTATGATGCTTCAAATACAGTAATCCAGCGGGTTCAAATCTGGTGAGGACGGCGGCCACATATCACGGTCTATCAAAACTGGAACGTTCGATCTCAACCAATTTTGCGTGCCATTTGCTTTATGCGAAGGAGCCGAGTCTTGTTGGAAAGTCCAATGCTCTGAACCGAATGTTTTGCGTGCCCACGGTATTAACTCAGGTCTCAAGATCTTGTCTCGGTAGATTTGTTCGTTTATCTTGACTTCGTTGCGACCCATTGGCAGGAAAACGAGTGAAGAACGGCCTTTTTCAGAGATCGCCGCCCAGACCATGATTTGGTCGGCTCCTTGTCGTCGAGTGACCCGTAAACGATCCGAATGATTGCTGGTACGTTTCTTCAACCAAACCCGATCGTTTTGTTTGTTCAAATATTGCTCAATGCAGAAAGTTTTCTCGTCAGAGAAGACAATGTTCGGAAGCATCCCACCATCGAGCAGGCGAATCAGCTCCTTCGATCGATCCAACCTCTTGCGACATTGCAAAGCTGTGAGTTCCTGAGACTTATGTTTTTTATAAGGCTGGACCTTAAGCTTCTTCTTCAATATGCGACGAACACTGCGGTCGCTCACGTTGAGGTCCTGGGCGAGCTGTTGTGCTGAGCGCTCCGGATTTCTTTCCAATCGATGACGCACCCTTTCGACGACTGCTGGTGCTGTTGCAGTACAGCGTCGTCCTCCACCGTAGCGTTTCTTGATGCTACCAGTCTCAACATATCGTTGGATAGTGCGACGCACAAATTTCTCATTCAATTGTAGTTTTGGCAGCGCTCGACGAATTTCGATATTCGATTTTCCTTCCAAATGGAGAGCAATCACCGCATTACGTTTCAAATCCATCGTCTAAATTGCAGAATGTTTTTCTCTCACATCAAAATCACTTTAAGTGTTGACAAATAACATGTCAGAGAATGCCCTGTCAAATTTTCGCTGCGTTAGGTTCAGTGGTTCGGATTTTATATCAGTTAGATGGAGACGGACACTTCAAAGGCCGGACCCGGTATAAGATCTTCATAAACTGAGATCAATAAGATTTTTTTTAAGTAATAAGAAGGATCCACCATAGGGTTATCATCAGCAGTACATCATGTAACTAATTATAGGTTTGCAGAATAGAGAAACAATTAAATCAATACCTTCTACCCATAATCAACCCACACTACTGTACCCAACTCTGGAATGTTGCTTTTCGTAAACAATCGTGTTTTTCACATGTCTTGCAAATAATACAGTAATAATAATAAAACATTAACCAAAATTAGGTTAATGTTTATAATTATAGAGATCTTGTCCTCATTTTTGCCTCTGTTTACATCTGAAAGGACCTATCTATGTATTTTATTGATTCAATAGCTTTAAACTCAATAAACATATCCTGAAAATATTAAATATCACGAAGGCCTGTGAAGATTTCAATAATTTTTTTTATTTTTATTTAGAGAGTTGATGGGATAAGGCCAGAAGAAAGGACTATCAATTTGATATTATGCCGACGTTTCGGTTTATTTAGAACCTTCCTCAGGGCTCTGGAGGAGCGATACAAATTCTTAGAATAAAAATATTCTTTTTTTCTGTGACGGGAAAAAAATATGACATTTTATATCTCTTGAAAGGTCACAAAGTATGACTTTTTACGAAATTACTTTTTTCTCTGTCAAAAAAATGATTCTCTATGTAGCGGGAAAAGTACTCACTTTTTTCCCGGGGAAAAAAGTAATTTTGTGGACAGTTATATTTCTTTCACTTTTAAATGGTCCTTTTTCCTGTCACAGAAAAAAATAGTGTATTATACACGGAAAAAATATTAGATTTTAGCTCTCGGCTTTTTGTCTCCCTCCGCTTTCGCGTCGGGAGACAACACAACCTCGAGCTAAAATCTACTATTTTTCCCTTGTATAATAAATAACTATTTTTCTGTGACGGGAAAAAAATGTGACATTTTATATCTCTTGACAGGTCACAAAGTATGACTTCTTACGAAATTACTTACTTAAAAAATGATTCTCTATGTAGCCGGGAAAAAAGTGAGTACTTTTTTCCGGGGAAAAAAGTAATTTCGTGGACAGTTATATTTCTTTCAATATTAAATGGTCGTTTTTCCTGTCACAGAAAAAAATAGTGTATTATACACGGGAAAAATATTAGATTTTAGCTCTCGGCTTTTTGTCTCCCTTCGCTTCGCGTCGGGAGACAACACAACCTCGAGCTAAAATCTAATACTTTTTTCCCTTGTATAATAAATAACTATTTATGTTTTCACCAATGTTGTCAAAGAAAGATCTCAAGCTTAAAATCTGGTAAACATGACTTCTTGAAATTATTTTAATGCCAAAGGTAAAACATTTATTGAAATCCTCACAGTTCTTCTTATGTTACATCTAATATTTCCAGGATATGCTTATCAAGTTTTGAACTTTCAAATAAAAGTTGATTTAAGTATTGCGCAAAAGAAAGGAAGTCTCTTATGGCACTCCTCTATTTCACCTACATCAGAGAAAGTTGTAGCAAATCTGATGGTTTCTGTAGGTAATACGTAAGGATCTTTTTGGGACCCTAGTGCTGATATAAAACTTTCTATACACTGATCCCGACTATCACCTCCTGAACTAAAGTACTGCTTTGAATTTGGTTAAAAAAAGATTTAATAGTTTTGATAATCATATTATGCATAATAATATTGTTCACAGTTTCTTTGGGGCGCAGTGAGCTGAAAATCACGGATATTTTGAGGGAAACTGAAACTGCTACAGGACCTCTGGTTAAAAAACTTTTACTTCGACAAGTTGAGTCTGGGGAACTAACTATTAAACTGGACTTACAATTGTTCAAACATTGAATGATCTTTATAATAAATCTGATCTGATGTTAGTTCCTGTGAGTGAACTCGGAAAGTATATGGTGTTCAAAAATAATTCCTCTTTTACTCTGGATTTACGATGTACAAATATTTCATCACATAATATTTATTAATATATTATTATTGAAAGTTTTCCTTTCATTATACGGGGTTTCATAAATGATTGTAACATTGTAGGTTGCTCTGGAAATTTTTTATACAAATTATTACAAATTCTCTACAAATTTATAATTCCAGTCACATTATTCAATTTCTTTCGGAATGACCAGCTTAATCTCACAGTATCGTTTGTTTAAAGTGAAGTTCTCATCAGAATATTAATATTTATAATAGTCCAACGCCAACTGCGCTGTTATAATCATTTATAGAGACCCTGTACTTCACTATAACGTGAATGTAATCATATCATGCCATTGAAACAATAGAAAAATTTAATGAAAGTTATGAAATATCAAATTTCTAGTCAAGTTTCACCTGATCTTAATGAAAAATCAATTTTTCTCCAACCATCAAAAAATGTTGACTTTTTTGTACTATTTTCAGGTGCAAAAGTCATAAATTCCCTTACCGTACAAAAATTTGCTCGTTGCTTAGCAACACTTTTAATCCTAGGATTAAAAACGCTACTTTTAATCCTTGGATTAAAAGTATAAATGCATTTGAAGTCTACTTGACAATCACTGTCATGATTCTGTGTTCAAATTCATAACCAAATTATGAACGATTTCTCACTAAAACCAATTTTATTGTAATTTTGACTTGGTTGGAGAAAAAATAGTATATATTATTCGGATTAAAAGTGCCTATTTTAACTCGCAATTCTGCATTCGCTCGGTTGCGCCTCGCAACTGCAAATATTGCTCGTAAAAATAATATGCACTTTTAATCCTTATAATATAATATACTATTTTTCAATGGCAAAAAGGATTATTGATATCACGTTCTTTCGAGGAAAAAAATATCATTGATTTGTGAACGGTAATTTAATGATGAAAAAACTTCAACATTACTGAAACATTTATGCTTCACTTTGAACTTTGAAATCATCGATTTTATTCATTTTTATGAAAGGTAGCCCAATATTTATGTTAGATATATCTAGTGTAGATCTTTCAACTGGTTGTGTCTCTCTTGAAGTACACTTGATAGAAAAATTTATATTTTCGCAATTTTTCTGAATTCTCTGAATTTCTGACGGTTTATTTCACAATCACCTATATGTAGAAAAAATACGCTATTATTGATAATGATGCCTATTCTGATTTTCCGGACACGACAAATTTTCACTCATTTCGTTTGTTCATATTATAAATTGTCAAATAATAGTTATTTAATCAACTAGGTTATTAAAGACTGGGACTAATGGTTGAGATATTTTAGTTTGCACCGCTCACGCGTTAATAGTCGCTCGATTAAAACCGAGTTGATTACAAGATTTTTCCGACGATCTCAATATGAATTGTGTATGAATTCTTGATTGAAATACATTCTCATTTTGCACAAGTGTCACATTTGACATAATAAAATTTCTATGTATCTATGTTCCAGTAGAGTTTTGACATTTCTCGTAATGCTTCTGAATACTTTGTGAACGGTTGCCAAGATCATTGCACATTAAAATAGCATAAAATGGGACATTAATGATCAATTTCGTACACATTAAAATCACAATTTTTTTCGAGATCGTCGAAAAAGAACGTTAATTTTATTTTCCGCCGACCTCGAAATAAAAGGTGATTTTAATGTGTACGAAATTGAGCATTAATTACCCATTTTAATGCTCAATTTTTTAGCCATTTTAATGTGCAATCCTCATGGCAACCGAACACAAAGTATTCAGAAGCACTACGAGAAATGTCAAAACTCTACTGGAAAATAGAAACATAGAAATTCCATTATGTCAAATGCAAAATGAGAATGTATTTCAATCAAGAATTTATACACTTTTCATGTTGAGATCGTCGGAAAAATCTTGTAATCAACACGGTTATTAATCTAGCGACTAATGGTCTCGAACTATTAACGCGTTCGCTCCGCTCACGCATTAAAATATCTTGACCATTAGTCGCTGTCTTTAATAACCTAGTTGATTAAATAACTATTTCTAATCTCATCATTAAAGACAAAAGTCTATATTGAGATATAGATTTCATAAAATTTCAATGAACTTTTTCGCAATCGACATATAACGATATTCAAGATCATTTTTAATAATCAACTTCGTAACTTCGCAAGTCGTGAACATGCCTTGGACCCCACATAAACCTTTTATCGATGATTATGTTTAAATTTAAAGTAAAATGGTCCAAATTATGTATAAAGAAACGTCAATAATCTGTAATCTCAAGATATAATAAATCAACTCGTTATCAATAAATATCTATATTTGAAATTGTTGTAGCGCTATTTGTCAAGTATTATATAAATATTATAACCCGTGTTTTATAAATTTGTAATGATGTTTGGAATATTTACATTTTGAAATCCGCACTTTTGGTGTGGATGTGAATTCTATTAATTCACTTTGCATTGTTTTTTAATGCTGAGATATATTATATTGTTACACAATGAAATATTTATCAAATTAATTGCAGTATTGTGGAAACTGTCTTCCTCCATAGATTTAATCTTATCTTGTTATTAACAATAATTGAAAAAATAATCACACAATAAATATTATAACTCGAATGCAGAATTTATTATTTATGACAGCAAGTACTGTCAACTTCAGTTAAATAAACAAACGCCTACTATGCGCTCAAACTTTCGTGAACGGACTGTATGTAATATGTAATGGCTTGTCTATTTAAATTGATATAGTTTCAAATTTTCTGAAAGATGAAGTTCACTTTTTGAAATATTCCCAAAATCTATAATTATGAATTTTTCAATATTTCTCTCTTCATTGGGACTTTTCTATTTGACTGCGTTACTGATTTTGCATCAGTTTGGAAGTGATGCAGCGTCAAACAGAAAAGTCGGATAGAAACACCAAGATTCATGTCAAACTCTCATAATACATCAAAGAATTTATTTGAAAAACTTCATAATTATAAAAAATATCAGTAGTAATAACAACACAAGAATGTAATTCCAAAGCTGGTGGAATCTGGACGGTGACCATAGAACAGTATATTGCAATTCATCCTTTTCTAAAAAAAAGAAATCACTGTGCTACTTCTACTTCTTTAAAAGGGAGTACCATAAAAGTGGCCAACTGTTTAGAAAACACCGATAATCACTTTCCCTTTTTAAAATCAACTTTGATTTGATAGTTTCAATTGTTTCAAACCATGGACCTATAATACTAACTGGACGTCGAACTTCCTAACTGTCACTTAGAAAAAAGCATGGACCTATAATACTAACTGGACGTATAATTTCCTTACTGTCACGTAGAAAAAAGTGAGGCAAATGGCCGCCATTTGCAGTTTGGGGTGAACCACAAATATTTTGATGTTTTATGCCATCTGTGCTCGAATTTTGATTGAAACATAAGGGGCGTTCGGCATCGACATCGGACGTGTCGGATCGATCTAAACCGTTCGTTTATTACATCCGGATTGAGGGGAATACACATCTGTACCGTTCGTCATAAAAATCTGAGCAATCGGACGTCGATCTTTTCGCTCGGTCTATTTCGACGGAGCAAAGCCATAGAGTTTTATGTTTTTATATATTTTTTTTGTTTTATGTTGAGTTTCCTGATCCGACAACCGATAGATTGAAAAATTCTAACAGTTTTATTCTTCTGTTTTCATTAAAAACTCAATTAATTCATAAAAATTTTTCAATATAGCTATCGTAGTTATAAATGGGCAGGAGGAGATATTGCTTTCCCGTTTCTTTTTCGTGTAATTAATCAATTGATTGATCAGGATCTTTCGGTACAACTATCGCCGTATTGAACGACCAGAAGGGGATATTGCATTACTCGTTTCTTTCGCATTCAGTGCCTTTGCACTTAATTATTTAATTGAGATTTTATGGAAGAGCTACTGAAAGGGTGAAAGTATCGTTAAAAGATGAGCATATTTCCCAAAATAGTGATCTTTGAAATCTCATAATCTATAAAAGTAGAACAGAGCAGTATGTTCTGTGGCAGATGCTCTGTACCGTTCGTTTATTCCCAGATATTTCAGATTTATCTGTACGATCTGTGGTCACGTGACAAAAAAATCCGTCCGCTCGCGGAGGTCAATTCCGAACGCCCCTATAGACGTTCCTTTCAAAGAAGTGATGAAAACGAACTCTATATATTAGTGTTCTGTGAACTCTGACATTTCGGTCTATTAAAATTATAAATATTTTCGATTCTTGTGATTAGTTATCAAACAATATTGGTAATCCTATCATTTTAATTCGTTGAAATAAAATAAATAAGGAGTATTGGTAATTCCAATTTTCAATTCATAGAAAAACTGACACCTCTCAAATCCACCCCAAACCTCAAATAGCCGCCGTTTGCCTCAAAAATTTTGACAGGTTCGCAATCTAGTTCAAAGATTATATAGTATACTCTATAATCTATGATCTAGTTAATATTATAAATCTATGTTTCAAACTCAATAAACATATCCTGAAAATATTAGATGTCCCAGAGGCCTGTGAAGATTTGTTGTTCAAGCTTAGAATCTAGTTTGAACGACCTCCAATGATGAGAAAATTGAAATCCTCAGAGGCTTTTGTGACATCTAATATTTCCAGGATATCCTTAATGAGATATCGAATGAAAGTTGATTTATTGCATTGCAGTGATTTTCCTCGGAGTAAAAAGTAAATATAAAGGGTGTCAAGGAAAAAAGTACCATGCATAGTGCCACACGATAGAGGACCATAAAATATGAAAAAAAAGGTCAAATGAATATATGTCCGAAACTCCTTCCTTTAACCCTTTCGAGACGGGGTTATTTTCTGAAGTCGTGCCTTATATACGGGGATTTTCAGATCCTTCGAGTTCCTTTGAGTATCCGCGCTTTTTAGCGGTGGCCGTCTTTTGGGACTGAGCAATATTCTTCTAAAACGGCTTCTTTAAGATTTTCTTATTTCTTCACTCCAACTTATAGTTTAAAAACTCACTACAATGACCCCTTTTTCTCACAACGTTAACCATTCAACGCTCTTTTGAGGAGTTCGAAAATATGCGTATAAGTAGCGGTTCCCGTCACGAAAGGGTTAAGAAATACAAGGTTTTAAAGTTCATTTGTTTTTGTTTTTTTTTAATAACTTTGGACACAGAATTTAAAATTGAACGAAATGTGATTGCGGGGGTTTTGTGGGATGCAGATTCCAAATATCCTATAAGTTTTCAGATTACTAATGGAGGGCGCCACATACAGGATTCCTCCACATTTTAGTCAACCCTAACTTTTTGTCTTACACTGTATGTCATTTTGGACTACAAAAAGTGATCCCTCCATCTTTTTTCCTTCAAAAAGGTATACTTTGTTGAAGTCGCTAGGACCAACGGTTTCCGGTAAAAACGCAATCGAAAAGTTATGATGCACGAAAATTGCCCAGAAACGCCAAAGTAACCTACTTACAATAACCAGGACAAAACATTTCCAGAATTAAATTTTAATAACAACAGCAAAAGACTGATCAATTAACAGAAAAACATTAGGTATTTAGAAGATGTTTGAATTGCTTGCCTTGTGCTTGAAAAATAAAATTTAACACCCTGTATTTCTTAAAGGAAACAGTTTCCGACATATACACTGCTCAACAATTGATAGGGATCACTTACTTGTTCTAAATTTATTTCTGAAATATTCGCTCCAAAATTATAAATTTAGTCAGATATCAGAGTATTTTCAGTTGATAATATGGTTCACTTGAGAAAAAAATGGAAAGTTGGAGAGAAAAAAAAGACTTTATTAGGAACACTCAAAATTCTGTGTTTGAATAACATAAAAATTTGATGATGAAACCACAAGAAGGCTGAAGTTTCGGTTAAGCTAGTACCTAGTTGGTCCCCCACGAGCTCGTCTCAAGCATTCTACCCTACGAGGCATACTTTCGATCAAACGAATTATAAAATTTTGGGGCAAATTCGTCCAAATATCCCGTAAAGCGTTAGAAAGGTCCTCCAGGTTATTGATCGGTTGTTCTAAGGTTGACAATTGTCTAGACATCTCAGACCAGACATGAGTCGGGCTTGGAATAGGTTCATCCAAAACGACTCAGTAGCTTATGTTCATGGAGGAGGTCGGCAGCGCAGTACAACAGCTGCCCAAGATCGTCTTTTGATCCTCAATGCTAGGAGAAATCCCACTTACCCGGCGTCGCGGCTCAATAGATCACTGAGAGTTGCAACAGGAGTTCTAATTTCGAACCAGACTGTAAGACGACGACTACATGTTCGTGGTTTGAGAGCACGTAGGAGGGTACAACATCCCCGTTTGAATAGGGAACACCGGGTTCATCGACGGCAATGGGTTGAGGAGCACCGCAATTGGACACTTGAAGATTGGAGCCGATGTTTATTTACGGATGAGTCTAGATTTCGTTTGGCCAACTCCGATGGACGTATTCTTGCTTGGAGGGAAAGAGGTCGAAGGTATGCAGAACAGTTTATGCTACCCACAACAGCTTTTGGCGGAGGTTCTATATGTGTATGGGGAGGCATTTGTTTGAACCAACGCACAGAGTTGGTTGTTCTGCAGAACACCACCATGACCAGCCAGAGATATCACGATATGATTATTGAACCCATAATTGTTCCGTTTGCGGCTGCCGCGGGCGAGAATTTCATTTTAATTGACGATAATGCCCGTCCACACCGTAGTCGTCTGGTTAATGAAGCGCTAGAAACTCATGCTATTGATAGGATGGACTGGCCAGCTCGCTCTCCAGACATGAATTGCATCGAACATGTCTGGTCTGAGATGTCTAGACAATTGTCAACCTTAGAACAACCGATCAATAACCTGGAGGACCTTTCTAACGCTTTACGGGATATTTGGACGAATTTGTCCCAAATTTTATCAATCGTTTGATCGAAAGTATGCCTCGTAGGGTAGAATGCTTGAGACGAGCTCGTGGGGGACCAACTAGGTACTAGCTTAACCGAAACTTCAGCCTTCTTGTGGTTTCATCATCAAATTTTTATGTTATTCAAACACAGAATTTTGAGTGTTCCTAATAAAGTCTTTTTTTCTCTCCAACTTGCCATTTTTTCATTCTTTTCTCAAGTGAACCATATTATCAACTGAAAATACTCTGATATCTGACTAAATTTATAATCTTGGATCTTTCAGAAATAAATTTAGAACAAGTGAGTGATCCCTATCAATTGTTGAGCAGTGTATTCATGGGACCTTTTTTCATATTTTATGGCCCTCTATCGCGTGGCACTATGCATGGTACTTTTTTCCTTGACACCCTGTAGAGATGCCCCTACACGTGAATAGTACTGCATTGTAATCAACCTCTAAAGTGAGATGGATAGCACTTTACTACTGAGCTGGGGTGAAGTAAACAATAGGTTAGCTTTTCTACAATTACTGAATATAGTAAAACATTGTCGTAGGTTTTTCCATACCTATAATTACCGGAATACCCTTTTGCAACAATGAACTGCCACCAAATCGGTCAAATAATTCAGTTTATGAACGTCAAATCGAAATGAAAATGTAAACACGACGCATCGAGCAACTAAACACTAACAGAACGATGTTGCCAAACTGACAGAATCCTCTATAGCAGACTCTAGCTGTTAGTACCATAGCAGGGAAACCATAGACCAATTATCCCAATACGGAATTAATATACGGCACGAGTTCGCAACACCGAATGTTGTTCGCGTTCATAAACAGATTCTACTTGGCGCAGCCAACAAATGCGCGAAGGAATATCTAGGTTTACTTTTTACTCTGAGTGATTTTCGTTGTTTTTTAGTCACTCTTATGGTACTGGTACTCCTCTATTTTCTGCACTCACCGATCACAGCATAACCAAAGCCTATTTCGTAAGTGCCCATTCGATATGAACATGTTGGCACAATGATCTCGTACAAATCAGTCAAACCCAGTGTGAATGTAAACACTTTGTTATCTTCGGGAGTTACAGGAACAATATGGCGATCTTGCATAAGCAAAGCATTTGTATTTATAATCATTGCTCTGTGCTTATGACCTGCAAATATCACTTGCGGTTGTAGATGCGTTATTGCCTGCAAATAAGTTATGTTTGTTATTATTGAGAAATAATTAATATCATATGTTTACAAATGGGTTGAACAGGGTGTTTCAAAGACAAGAAGGGTGATTCCGTCTCTAGGCTAAAAGCATTTTTGGTAAAACTCGAAAATGAAGGGACCGATCTGCCTCAATCTATATCTAGACAATTTTGGCTGTAATCAAAGAATTTCATGGTTACCTAATGAAAAAGCACATTATTTTTTATTAGACCAAGCAATAGAGCTATCGAAAGGTCGATTTCGTGACAAAAATACTACGGAAATCTGACTGTGCAGTCAAGCAATAGCAGGGCCGTAGCTAGGGGGGGGGCAAAATGGGGCAATGCCCTACCTTAAAAAATAGTAATAGTAGTAGTAAAGATCACATCGAGTAAAATTTTCCTACTTCTGCCCTATCCGTTACATCCATTGCCCTACCTTAAATTCATCTTTAGCTTCGGCCCTGAGCAATAGGTAGTTTCTACATGCTTTTCATGATAAATTCCACTCCTGAATCGTCTTAGGTTTTTTTTTGAGAAGCGAAAAATAGCCAAAAAAATCCAAAATTTTGCTTTTCGCTTATAAAACGTGAAGTATTGATCTGATCGAAAAGCTGTTTAGGCACTTTTTGTAGAGAATTCAAAAACAAAAAAAATGAGAGGTGACACGTCTCAAGCGGATAATTAGTTTCCGAGAAAAGTTCAAAAAACTGGAAAAAAACATCAATTTTTCGAAAATTCATAACTTGGTCAATTTCTGAGATGAAGCGTACTTGCTCTGAATTTAAGTAGTTATTAACATATACTTTATTGGTGCAGAATTACAAAGCTGTCGGATAAAAAGTTTTTGCACAATCGCAGTTTTCCGAATTCGACGTACTTTTTTCAAGAAGGTCGTGATACTCGGCTACTTGTCGGATTTGAATTTTACAAAAAGCATTTTAAAGAAGAAATAACATTCTTCAAATCGTTTACTATCTCGATACCGACCGATATGTTTAGTGGGTGAAAAACGGCGTCAAACAGGAGCAAAAAGGCTCGAATGCATCAAACTAGTCTCGGAGTGGGAGTCGCCCGCTATGCGACGCGCGAAAGATACAACCAGGGGGTGAAACGCTAGAAGTAAAATCTACAACACGGACATACGTCTCCCCATTTATTTTGGGGGCGGAGCCAAGCAGTGACGTATGTCTGAGCTAAATCCAAGTTATGTCAAATTTAAATGGGATGGGATGTCATTGTCAATGCTGCCATTTTTATTGTTTGTGTGTTGTTTTGTTTGAGTCGAAGAAGGAAGTGAAAAAGTTATAATAATTGTTTAAATATAGCCAATATGAAAGTATTTGTGAGGACATTGAAGGTTTTAGTAATCATTCTCTTTTTGGATGTATCTTTGCCTTCCGAATGAATCAGTGTTATTGTGTACTGTGTAGTGACTACCTATAGTGACTTAATTGACTTTTTTAAAACAAGTGTTGATGTTCTATACGTATTATATGAACAAATGCTTCAAAATTTGTCAACGATTGCTCGGAAGTTTTTCAACTGTACTCAAATTGTAAGACCTGTGGTTGATCATGAATGTTTGTTAGTTCAAAACATTCAATAGTAATGTACTGTACAATTGAGCCTAATAAAATAATTATTTTTATAATGTATATTTTCTTTCAATCTGCCTTTTTATTCCGAAATATTGGGAAAAGCAAATAAAATAAATAAATAATATAATTTATCTTCTTTCTCTCTCTTTCTGGAACACAGAGCATTGTCAAAATTCGGGAAGAAACCATAGAACCTCTCTCTTACAAAAAGCGACCACCCCTCAGAATCCAATCGCCCCATTTATTTTTGACGTTTCAAATGTCACGCGTGTTGTAGGGGTTTAGTAGGCAGATAGCACTTCTTATATTTTATGTTCTGTGGATACAACGTAAACAGTATTCCCCTCGCATAGCGGGCGACTCCCACTACGCGACTAGTTTAATGCATTCGAGCATTTTGGCTCCTGTTTGACGCCGTTTTTCACCCACTAAACATTATCGGTCGGTATCGAGATAATAAACGATTTGAAGAATGTTATTTTCTTCTTTAAAATGCTTTTTGTAAAATTCAAATCCGACAAGTAGCCGAGTATCACGACCTTCTTGAAAAAAGTACGTCGAATTCGGAAAACTGCGATTGTGGCAAAAAAATATTATCCGACAGCTTGTAATTGTGCACCAATAAAGTATATGTCAATAACTACTTAAATTAAGAGCAACTACGGTTCATCTCAGAAATTGACCAAGTTATGAATTTTCGAAAAATTGATGTTTTTTTCCAGTTTTTTGAACTTTTCTCGGAAACTAATTATCCGCTTGAGACGTGTCACTTCTCATTTTTTTTGTTTTTGAATTCTCTACAAAAAGGGCCTTAACAGCTTTTCGATCAGATCAATACTTCACGTTTTATAAGCGAAAAAGCAAAATTTTGGATTTTTTCGGCTATTTTTCGCTCCTCAAAAAAAACCTAAGACGATTCAGGAGTGGAATTTATCATGAAAAAAATGTAGAAACTACCTATTGCATGACTGCACAGTCAGATTTCAGGTAGTATTTTTGTCACGTAAAAAACCTCTATTGCTTGGCCTATATCCCAGAAAATATTTGCCGCAGGTGAACAACTCAAGATAACATTCCTATAGTCCATTCACGAAAGGTTGAGCCGTCGGTTGGCCATGGAAATTTGACATATTCCACTGTGTATATTAAAATTTTAGGTTATGTTCTTTATTTTCCTGTCAAATTGATACGCAATGTTGTCAAAATTGCATAGAATTGTCTGATAACTTGCAAGCTCGTCGGACGAAGCGGGGTACATTCGGCAACGTTGACCTTATTTTACGTTATGACAGCAAATACTGCCAACTTCAGATATATAAACGCCTACTATGTGCTCAACCTTTCGTGAACGGACTATACCTTGACTTACAGATAATTACAAAAACAATTCTGAAATTGAAAAAAGCATTGGCATACTATTTTTTCACTGAATTTATTCCATATGAAGTCTGTACGGGCGCCACTGCTGAAAATTAAAAATAACTCTGAATTGACAAACGAAAAAAAAATCGTGTGAGGTGTCAAAAACATTTTCGAAAAAACCATTTTTTTTTTAATTTGAACGTCCCATATCTAAAGGCGTTTTCAGAAACCTTCTCAGGGTTACTAACTCAATCCATTGGGTCACGTGACGGATCTATTCGGATCACGGACCCGGTTCTAAGTTTACGAACACATTAGAGGCGAATTTTGGCGAGCTGTGGTTACATGTAACTATCTAACTATCACGTGATGATTTGACAGAAAATACGTGTATTAACTGTCAACTATGTAACTATGGTAAACTGTGGTAAGCTGTAGTTACATCGCCAAAATTCGACTTAAGTAGTATTTGAAGTGTCAGACGTATCAATAACATAACCAAATAATTCATGAATTTATTTTTTCAGTCCCAGTTTATTTTCGGATTGTGTCTAGCTTTGCTTGGATTTATTGGCTTCTTTAAAATCCTTCTTATGCGGCGTTCCCACAAGGCGTTATTCACGACAGTGAACCACGCTTTCGTGAAATACACTTCTGTGTGAACGCATTCCTCACGAAAGCAAGTTTAACGACTATGCGTTCACACAGAAGTGTATTTCACGAAAGCGTGGTTCACTGTCGTGAATAACGCCTCGTGGGAACGCCGCATTATAATTTCTGGTGTGCCCTTGCATGTTCAATGTTATCTTTGAGTACCTATATGTTAATAAGTAAAGAAGGCTTTAGCTTTAAGTCTGAAGAACAAAGTTATGAAGAAGTTGTCTCACGTTATTTTCTCGGATCATGGAACCACACATTTCACCTAATTCTCTTATTACCATAATTTTCAGGAATAAAATATATAAAATTACTGAGAAATGAGTAGAAGACTTATTCCCGCCTTTTTCAAATACAAAATTGAACTGCAGTGCGCATGCGGTGACTCTACGACCCTGCTCTCGTGTAGGGTTAAGATATATTAACCTGAGTCATGGTTAGGACGGTGAGTTTCCGAAAACGGCTTTAGAAACAATGCCTCAGGGATCCATTGTCCATAAGAACTTTATATCATAAAATAATCTGAGGATTAAGGTCCTGAGTCACATTATTCTGAAACACCCTGTATAAATGGATTTGAACTCACCTTCTCTACAAATGCAGATGGTATGAACATCAATGGCACATGACTTAAAACAATGTTTATTTTGCTTGTATTATAAAAATATCCTTTTCTCTGTTTAGGATAAGTATGCATTAAATAATTAACTTTAAAAAACGTAACTTTCTTAACGTCTATCACATCTGACTGGTCGAAATGAGATTTGAATCGGTTTATTTTTTTCGGAGTTATTCTTTCTGAACCCTCTCCACCTATATCGTTGTCGCCTGGTAACCAAATTTGCTGAAACCATTTGAATATGCAATGAGTACAATTAGATTATGTTATCAATGGTGGAACTAAGCTCATACAGAATGTCTCAACGATATTTTATACAGGGCGTTAGTGAATGAGTGCGAAAAATTCTAGGAGGTGATTCTGCATGAAAAGATAAAGACATTATGCTGTAAAACTTTCGTTCCCAAATGGTAGTATAAAAAGTAATGATAATTTTTAGAAAAAAAAAATTGTTTGTAACATATACAGGGTGTCCCATTACTCGACGTCAACCCGGAACCGGGTGAAAAGGCAAGTAATGCTGGTTGTCAGAAAAATATAAAAAAAAATCTAAGTTGCATGATTTTAAAATAATGCGCATTTAAAAAAACACGCAAAATTCCACACCCTGTGACAGTCTTTTCGCTCCTGTTGGATACTAGCTGCTCTAGGTTTTATAAAAATAGGGCTTACTTCTCGGAAAAAATTCGAAATAAACAATTGCCTAGTTTCAACTGACTGTATTGAAAAAAAAATGTACTACGTAGGTTGGCATGTTTTTTCAAAAGTTGGCGCATTTAGTGAGGATTCCAAAATGGGATAATACTTGTTTAATTGTAGCTGCCGTAGTTCAAATTTATTTTCGATTGCCTTTGAATACACTTTTTCGTTAACTGCTTCCCAGTAATAGAGTCCAATGGGTTCAAGTCCGGTGAACGGGCCGGCCACGAGATTGGACCAGAACGTCCGATCCATCTTCCGGGAAAAAATGTTACCAGAAAAAAAATTTTCAGAGAAATTTCTCAGGAAAAATTTTTTCTGGAAAAATTATTTTCTCTGGAATTTTTTTTTCTGATAACATTTTTTCCCGGAAGATGGATCCGACTTTCTGGTCTAATCTCGTGGCAGGCCCCTTCACCGGACTTGAATCCATTGGACTCTATTACTGGGAAGCAGTTAACGAAAAAGTGTATTCAAAGGCAATCGAAAATAAATTTGAACTACGGCAGCTACAATTTACCAAGTATTATACCATTTTGGAATCCTCACTAAATGCGCCAACTTTTGAAAATACATGCCAAACCTACGTAGTACATTTTTTTTTCAATACAGTCAGTTGAAACTAGGCAATTGTTTATTTCGAATTTTTTTTCCGAGAAGTAAGCCCTATTTTCATGAAACCTAGAGCAGCTGGTATCAAAATTTTGATTACAGTTTAGACAAGCATTATTCAAGGTTACACAGCAAGAAAAAAGTTGGAAAAATTGATATTTGTGGCAACAGGAGCGAAAAGACTGTCACAGGTGTGGAATTTTGCGTGTTTTTTTAAATGCGCATTTTTAAATCATGCAACTTAGATTTTTTTTTATATTTTTCTGACAACCAGCATTACTTGCCTTTTCACCCGGTTCCGGGTTGACGTCGAGTAATGGGACACCCTGTTATATGAAAAAAACGATCAAATTAGTCTAGCTATTGGCCTAGCTATCTGACAGTTAAATGATTCTAACCTCAGAAAATAAAATATGTGAAATTTCCATGTCCAAGCGAATGATTTTTCGACAGTAAATGAAAAAAATGTTTAAGGAAGCTCTAATGCTTAGTCTGAAAATATGATCTGCGGAGCGAGCAAGATTATCTGTGACGTCATGACATTTGTTGTAGAGTGAAAATAATAAAAGAACGCTCAAGCGCAAAGGCTTGTCAAGTCAAAGGAATTCGTAACCTCAAAATTATTATTTGCTGTCTTTCGCTCTGAAATGGTGTCTCTGCTTTCGCGGTACCACATATTGTAACAACAAAATTAGTTTAATCTTTCGTTAAAACATCCAGAACATAAATAACTAACCTAAACTGTCCTAAACCAACTTTTAGGTTAGAATAAAATGACATTTGGAAGAGCTCTCGCTTTTGAGCGGGAGCGAATATATCTGATCTTCTTGCTCGCTCTGTTAATAAAAGATCACGATGCAGAGTGAAGTGAGCGAACTAGCGAAGAGAGCTTAATAAAAGACCAGCTGAGAGCAAGAAGTGCACGCCGAGCAGAATATTCATAAGCAGGTGCTTTTGAGCGCTCGTTCATTGGTGGAGCAATAATGCTACTACCTCTAAATATTGTATAGCACTTGAGATTGATACCAACCATATAAATGCAAAATTTCAGCACGATCGTAATAATATTCTAAAAATTATTCAAAAACTGAAATGTGTAAAACTTGAAAATTAAAAAATTCAATTCTATGGTTCTGCTGATGCGATCCTCTTGAAATTTTACATAAACATTCAGTATATTAATCGTCCTACACAAAATGAATTTCACTCGAATCGGATATCTTGTTATGGAAATATAGAGATTCTTATTTTCAATATTCCAATTGAATTTTCTATGGTTCAGATAATGCGATACTCTTGAAATTTTGCATGAACTTTCAGTATATCAATCTCCGTTCACAAAATGAATTTCACTCGAATCGGATTTCTTGTTATGGAAATATGAGGTTTGTTCTTTTCAATATTCCAATTGAATTTCACCCTGAAAATCTCAAGTCTCTAGGACAATTCCTTCGAAAGTTATCAAGCTAACGGACGGTCCCACGGACAGAATTGAATTAGACCACAAATTCGTCATCAGGAAGTCAAACCCTATCGTTTGAGACCACTACGGTTCAAAATTCGAAAATTACAGATACTTGGGCAAAAGGATATCGCACTTGTCTGAGTAGAACGAGCCCTCCAAATGAAAAAATAGATATGACGACTTTTCATTGGGTATTAAAAACGAAAGACCAATACAGGAAGTGGTTGTAAATAAATTCTGGTATTATACCTTATTGTCACCTTGTTTCGGAAAAATATGGAAGAAACGTTCAATGTATCCACCGTAATCTTCATCAGTTGCAGTTGATCCTTCATCCATCAAATCACCCAAAAATATGGTAACATCGGGTTTCACAAAATTTGAAGCTCGCCGATAAGTTTTTTTCAGGTAACTGCAATGAATTGCATTCACATTGAAATCGAAATCTGCAATTTCCATAAGAACATGGTCATTCCCAACTTTCATAAAACTCAATTTGTAGATTTTCATTCAGGAGGACTTCGATATACAGGGTGTCCCAAAACTCGACGTCAACCCGGAACCGGGTGAAAAGGCAAGTAATGCTGGTTGTCAGATAAATATAAAAAAAAATCTAAGTTGCATGATTTAAAATAATGGGCATTTAAAAAAACACGCAAAAATCCACACCCTGTTACAGTCTTTTCGCTCCTGTTGCCACCACAATATCAACTTTCACCAACTTTTTTTTTGCTGTGTAACCTTGAATAATGCTTGTTTGAACTGTAATCAAAATTTGGATACTAGCTGCTCTAGGTTTTATAAAAATAGGGCTGGCTTCTCAGAAAAAAATTCAAAATAAACAATTGACTAGTTTCAACTGACTGTATTGAAAAAAAAATGTACTACGCAAGTTTGGCATGTTTTGTCAAAAGTTGGCGCATTTAGTAAGGATTCCAAAATGGTGTAATACTTGTTAAATTGTAGCTGCCGTAGTTCAAATTTATTTTCGATTGCCTTTGAATATACTTTTTCTTAAACTGCTTCCCAGTAATAAAGTTCAATGGATTCAAGTCCGGTGAACGGGCTGGCCACGAGATTGGACCAGAACGTCCGATCCATTTTCTGGAAAAAAATGTTACCAGAAAAAGTAACATTTTTTTTTCAATACAGTCAGTTGAAACTAGTCAATTGTTTATTTTGAATTTTTTTCTGAGAAGCCAGCCCTATTTTTATAAAACCTAGAGCAGCTAGTATACAAATTTTGATTACAGTTCAAACAAGCATTATTCAAGGTTACAGAGCAAAAAAAAGTTGGTGAAAGTTGATATTTGTGGCAACAGGAGCGAAAAGACTGTAACAGGGTGTGGAATTTTGCGCGTTTCTTTAAATGCCCATTATTTTAAAATCATGCAACTTAGATTTTTTTTATATTTATCTGACAACCAGCATTACTTGCCTTTTCACCGGTTCCGGGTTGACGTCGAGTTTTGGGACACCCTGTATATCGAGAGGGATCAACTTTATTGATCTGGCAATAAAATGGCTTTTCCTGCCATAAATATCCTGTGAATTTCATATTGAAGACTTTTGATTTATGCAATCAAAAATTAGATAGAATACAAAACAGTTCACTTACTAATCAAGAACAGTTTCAACAATCTGATTCATTTTTAACAATAAAACTGCAAATTTTTTTCACAGAAACCATGTAAGATGAACAAAATATCAGAAAAGTTTTTCTTACACTGAGTGGAATGAGTGGATCTTCCAGCCAAGCCAGCAAATTTTATGAAAGTGAATAGAATAAACATACTTTTCTTCAATAAAAAAAGGAAAAACAATTAATAGCTTACTTATCAGAATCATATTTAGTGATGAAGCGTAAACGGTTCCAAATATCACCTCGTTCATGATCAATTATCTGAGGGTCAGAAACTAAGAGGATCCTCAGGCACTGAGTGGTGTTTGAACATCGTAAAGGGAACCAACTCTTCTCATAGCGAGCATATGAAAGTATTTCAGTATAAAAGATAAAAGAGAGCAACACTAATAGAACAAATAAAACTACATGTTTCTTACATAATGAGAATATTCTTCTGTGAAAAAATCTGAACGAAAACAATAAATAAATTTTAGAATAAAATGAATTGTTAGGACAACGATTGATTCGATGAATAACTAACAGTATATATATTAGTCATCACCTGAAATAAACCATTCTTCGTTATTAATGAAACTTTTTGTGTCATTATATTCGACATAATCATTCACATTGTGAAAAATCAAAAAAACAGAAATAAATTTTTTTTCAAATCTAACAAATTATCACAGGTTATATCACAGAATAATAGAATATTTAAGAAGATAAATATGTCAAATTTCACAGTGTTCTATGATTGCAATGAAACCACAGAACATTATGAAATGTTACATTTGTAAAGAGCTTATTTCTGTGATTATATTTGACGTTTTTCTTAATCTTTCTGATTATCTATGACAAATTGAAATATTCTTCTGTGTTAAATGTCATCCGATCTGATAAAATATTCTAACCTCAAATATTTCATTACCGATTTAGTTTTTGGTCAATAATGTTGTGCCAAAGTCCCTGATGTCCTATTATATTAAAAAATATACAAAAAATTCAGTATTCAGCTCTGTGTTTTCCAACAGCAGTTTCATTCAAGATCTTTCGTTCTAATCATTTATTCTAAATTTTTTCCAATGTTTTCTGAGTTGAGGAAGTGAACTTCAAATTCAAAAGTGATTTTATAATTTTATTTAATAAATATGGGTTATGAAGAGGTAATACACGCATTGGGTGACTTTGGAAGGTATCAGAAAAGGATATATTTCCTCTTATGTTTGCCAGCTATTTTGTGTGCTTTCCATAAGTTGGCAAATGTTTTTCTGATAGCAGAACCTCTTCAAAGGTGAGTGCAGCAAATTTAAGATAAATCCATTAATATACAATAATATATTTCTTCAATAACTTTGATTGCACTTTGATTCATAATTATCATGATATCTGTTGAAATTGAATAATTATTAATGGTGCAATATTTTTCATTCATGAAAAATTGCGCATTTCGTTTTTTCGAGTAAGTATAGCTTCTTCTAAGGAAGCAAAAGTACAGTCTATATTTTATGCAGCAAAAAGCGTATATATTTCATTTACCATGTCTATACTTTTTTTCAATAGGACTAATATGAGTTCATTATGATCTTACTATCATGTGAAAAATGTGGGTATCATTTTAATACCAGGATCTTGTGGAATAGACAAGTTTTCAGGAAAAACAGAATGATTTCTAATAAAACTTATTGAAAAATGTGTTTTCTCGAACAATACGCGCAACGATCTACTGCGTTGGCTTTCTTAGTTTGATAATCTTTTTGAGCGCTCCTTATACCTAAGCGTTTTGCCCAATGTCTGTAATTTTCTAATTTTGAGCCGAAAATGGTATAAAAGGATATGGTTCTCCTCCCTGATGTCGTCCACGGTCAAATTCCATTCTGTCTGTGGGGCCGTTTTCAAAAGAAGAATCTTTATATTTTCATAACAAGATATCCTATTGGAGTGATATTTATTTTGTGAATGAAGATTGATATACAATGTTTGTGCAAAATTTCGAGAGGATCGCATCATCAGAACTATTTATAGAATTTATTTTTTTCAATTATTGATTTTTTAAATATTTCATTATTTGAACTTTCTAGAATATTATTCCGATCGTGCTAAGATTTTGCATTTATATATTTAGTTTCAATCTCAAATCCTATACAAAATTTTGATTTGATAGCCTCATTGCTCCACCAATGAACGCGCGCTGAGAAGCACCTTCTCGGGGCTTTCTTAATTTTTTTTTAGATAGGTTTGAGGTTTAAATACTCATGCTAGTTGCGATTGTATAATATCGTTCATCATGAGTCATGAAATTGCCTCGGAAATTGCACTCTTTATATTTCACAAATTTAAAACTTTTGATTTTTTTGTTAAATTAATAAACATAGCGAAAATCACGATGTCAATTTTACTTCGGCAAATTGAAGAATTTTTATTTTTGGAAGTTCAAAGTTTTATCCACTCATATTTACCACGAAATGCTTCTGAAACGTTGGGATGAATGAATAATTTTTTCATTCAAATATGATAATTCCGTTAGAACATTGTTTCTGATTTTCGAAAATTTCAAAACTCTATCGATATGTTATCAATATAAAATGCAGCATCGCAGTTAGTTTAAAAAAAATTTAAGAAGACCCGGAGCACCTGAAATTCTGGAAACACACAGAAGATTTGATAAAAAACTATCGTAGCTACATATACTAGTACTAAGAAGATCAAAGCAGATAGCAGGAAAACAAGCAGCAAAACACGCTTATTTCGGGTATTTTCATAGCCTCATAAACTATGGATTACTGTTCTGGGGTGGTAGTACTGAAAGTGAAAAGATCTTCATTAAACAAAAATATGCCATTCGTATCATATGCGATCTAAGGAGTATGGAAAGCTGTAGAAGTCATTTCAAACAAGAAAAAATACTTACACTCACCTGTCTGTACATACTCACCTGTATTTTATACATCCACAACAACAACAAGACAACATAATACGAAATGGGGAATACCATAGCTACAGAACTAGAAATGCAGGGAATTCTCAACACCATATCACAGGTTGTCAGCGGCTCAACTCAGTATCAACCATGAAGCCATTCAAATTTATAATAAAATACCTGAGGCTTTCACAAAAAATGAGTAAACTAAAGTTGAAGAAGGAGATGAAAAAATCCTACATGAAAAGTGCTACTACACAATGGAATTCTGGTCTAGTCATGTTGAAAAGTGTGTCCATATTATGTTTGATATACATATTACTTATTTTCAATGTTAATTTATGAATTTTACGTTGTAGGTCCATATATGTAATGTTTGTGATATACCTTAAATGTTTTTTAAACCAGTTATTGACAGTTCTAATGCCTTTTAATATTGATTTGATGACTCCCCATGTAATATTTTGATGAGTCAAATTATTCACATATGTTTTTACTTGTATTTTGTGAATGAAGATTATTATTAATTATTAATTAACCCTTTCGTTCGAGACTTTTTTTTGGCTCAAAATCCGAAAATAACAGACATTTGGGCAAAACCATATAGCACTCGTTCAAGTAGAACGAACGCTCAAAAACGGAGCCCCACACGAAAAAAAAAGGAGAAGATATTTTTTCGTCACAAATTGAACAAAATAAAAAATAATAGTTAGTTTAGGATATCTCAGTGGAGTACCACCTTTAGTCAGTTTAAGTAAAACTTCAACACCCTGTATTTTGGAAACAATGAATATCCATACCTACATTTATATGACCTTTTATCATAACATGATCTGATGAAGCCCCCTTAAATTTTTTCGGTTTTATTCAGATACACCTATACAGGGTGTCCCATTACTCGACGTCAACCCGGACCGGGTGAAAAGGCAAGTAATGCTGGTTTCAGAAAAATATAAAAAAAAATCTTGTTGCATGATTTTAAAATAATGCGCATTTAAAAAAACACGCAAAATTCTACACCCTGTGGCAGTCTTTTCGCTCCTGTTGCCACAAATATCAACTTTTTCCAACTTTTTTCTTTGCTGTGTAACCTTGAATAATGCTTGTCTAAACTGTAATCAAAATTTTGATACCAGCTAATCTAGGTTTCATAAAAATAGGGCTTACTTCTCAGAAAAAAAATTCGAAATAAACAATTGCCTAGTTTCAACTGACTGTATTGAAAAAAAAATGTACTACGTAGGGTTGGCATGTTTTTTCAAAAGTTGGCGCATTTAGTGAGGATTCCAAAAAGGTATAATACTTGTTCAATTGCAGCTGCCGTAGTTCAAATTTATTTTCGATTGCCTTTGAATACACTTTTTCGTTAACTGCTTCCCAGTAATAGAGTCCAATGGTTCAAGTCCGGTGAACGGGCCGGCCACGAGATTGGACCAGAACGTCCGATCCATCTTCCGGGAAAAAATGTTACCAAAAAAAAAAAAATTTCAGAGAATTTTTCTCAGGAAAAATTTTTTCTGGAAAATTATTTTCTCTGCAATTTTTTTTTCTGATAACATTTTTTCCCGGAAGATGGATCGGACTTTCTGGTCCAATCTCGTGGCCGGCCCGTTCACCGGACTTGAACCCATTGGACTCTATTACTGGGAAGCAGTTAACGAAAAAGTGTATTCAAAGGCAATCGAAAATAAATTTGAACTACGGCAGCTGCAATTGAACAAGTATTATACCATTTTGGAATCCTCACTAAATGCGCCAACTTTTGAAAAAACATGCCAAACCTACGTAGTACATTTTTTTTTCAATACAGTCAGTTGAAATTAGGCAATTGTTTATTTCGAATTTTTTTTCCGAGAAGTAAGCCCTATTTTTATGAAACCTAGAGCAGCTGGTATCAAAATTTTGATTACAGTTTAGACAAGCATTATTCAAGGTTACACAGCAAAGAAAAAAGTTGGAAAAAGTTGATATTTGTGGCAACAGGAGCGAAAAGACTGCCACAGGGTGTAATTTTGCGTGTTTTTTTAAATGCTCATTATTTTAAAATCATGCAACTTAGATTTTTTTTTATATTTTTCTGACAACCAGCATTACTTGCCTTTTCACCCGGTTCCGGGTTGACGTCGAGTAATGGGACACCCTGTATACAAATATTGACGATATTCCTATAAGTCCAACCTAATGCAGTCCAAGCAACATAACTTGACAAAACCATTCGTAGATCTTCTATACCTAATTGATTTTGAAAAAGTGAAGGGAAGACGCATAAAAATATTTTTTTTTCAGGTGCCGTCTTCCTTACGAATCAAAGGATTCGGCTTACAATATTAACGAATCAATATTCAAAGAATATTACCCATACGATTCGGTGAATAAAAGATATTCAGAATGTGAAATAATTTTAGATAATCAAACACAAAAATGTAGTGAATATATTTACGATCATTCGATATATGGTTATACTGCTGTTATAGAGGTAAGTGAGAATTAATTCTTTCTAATGAAATATAAATGAAAATTTCGAGAAAAGGACCTGAAGAATGTTGACATTATGAAAGCTCAAAATATAGTCCGATGAAGAAATCAAAATTTTAACAATTTTTCCGAAAACCTCGAAGATCTTAACTGTTCAGTTTCTCATAAAAATTGGGCCTCTATTGAAAAATCAACTTTCTTCTATTTGGGAAATAAATAGGCCATTCCATTCGAAAGTATCCAATTTTGCTCAGTTGCAGGAACGTCCATTAAAATTTAAAGGTCCATTAAACCCTTAATCCTCCATTAGTTCCTTGTAATAATGGAGGATTAAGAGTTTAATGGACCTTTAAATTTTAATGGACGTTCCTGCAACTGAGCAAAATTGGATACTTTCATTATATTTGAAATTTACTCAAAAAAATAATAGATCAATGTAAAAACTTCTACGATTCTAATGATATCCGTGTTTATAAAATATTTCTTGATTGAATAATATAATTATTGAAATGCCATATCATAACAATTTATTAATAAGCGTTTTCTTTCAAATGCGATAAGAGTAATATTTGGATATTGTAATTTTCCGTTATCCTAGAAAAATGTTCTATTTATATAATCTTCACTGGCTTATTCAAGAAGAAGATATAGACATACAATTCCAGATGTAGGTTTCGAACGATATTACTTATTATTTGTTGACGTGGAATTCCTGACGATGGAACATTTATTGAAAAATTATTTCGGATATTTCCATCACTTTCGGTTCTTCTATTCATATTCACTTGAATAGAAGAATTGAAATAACATTTCAATAATGGGACAATTTTGTTGAAATGATTCATTAATTCTCAGAGAAATTCTGAACAATCAATATGATATACAGGGTGTCCCATTACTCGACGTCAACCCGGAACCAGGTGAAAAGGCAAGTAATGCTGGTTGTCAGATAAATATAAAAAAAATCTAAGTTGCATGATTTTAAAATAATGCGCATTTAAAAAAACACGCAAAATTCCACACCCTGTGACAGTCTTTTCGCTCCTGTTGCCACAAATATCAACTTTTTCCAACTTTTTTCTTTGCTGTGTAACCTTGAATAATGCTTGTCTAAACTGTAATCAAAATTTAATACCAGCTGCTCTAGGTTTCATAAAAATAGGGCTTACTTTTCAGAAAAAAAATTCGAAATAAATAATTGCCTAGTTTCAACTGACTGTATTGAAAAAAAATGTATAATACTACGTAGGTTTGGCATGTTTTTTCAAAAGTTGGCGCATTTAGTAAGGATTCCAAAATGGTATAATACTTGTTTAATTGTAGCTGCCGTAGTTCAAATTTATTTTCGATTGCCATTGAATACACTTTTTCGTTAACTGCTTCCCAGTAATAAAGTCCAATGGATTCAAGTCCGGTGAACGGGCCGGCCACGAGATTGGACCAGAACGTCCGATCCATCTTCCGGGAAAAAATGTTACCAGAAAAAAAAATTTCAGAGAATTTCTGCGGAAATTTTTTTTCTGGAAAATTATTTTCTCTGGAAATTTTTTTTCTGGTAACATTTTTTCCCGGAAGATGGATCGGACGTTCTGGTCCAATCTCGTGGCCGGCCCGTTCACCGGACTTGAATCCATTGGACTTTATTACTGGGAAGCAGTTAACGAAAAAGTGTATTCAAAGGCAATCGAAAATAAATTTGAACTACGGCAGCTACAATTAAACAAGTATTATACCATTTTGGAATCCTTACTAAATGCGCCAACTTTTGAAAAAACATGCCAAACCTACGTTGTACATTTTTTTTTCAATACAGTCAGTTGAAACTAGGCAATTATTTATTTCGAATTTTTTTCTGAAAAGTAAGCCCTATTTTTATGAAACCTAGAGCAGCTGGTATCAAAATTTTGATTACAGTTTAGACAAGCATCATTCAAGGTTACACAGCAAAGAAAAAAGTTGGAAAAAATTGATATTTGTGGCAACAGGAGCGAAAAGACTGTCACAGGGTGTGGAATTTTGCGTGTTTTTTTAAATGCGCATTATTTTAAAATCATGCAACTTAGATTTTTTTTTATATTTTTCTGACAACCAGCATTACTTGCCTTTTCACCCGGTTCCGGGTTGACGTCGAGTAATGGACACCCTGTTTTATACTGGTATCGATTGAAATATAGTCTGGGATGATTCTGCATTTCTAGAAAACTTTTAGGTTTTCACTCCCAGTCTCTGAAACAGAAATAATTAAAAAAATTTAATTAAGATGAAACGCTCCTGCTTAAATCTTTGCACTAATTTGTCAGGAGCAAATTAATTATTTCTGTTTCAGAGACTGGGAGTGAAAACCTAAAAAGTTTTCTAGAAATTATTTATGTACTGTTTTTGAGTTTGTTGAGCGCTCGTTCTACTTATACAAGTGATATCCCTTACCCCAAATGTCTGTTATTTTCGAATTTTGAGACCAAAAAATGGTCTCAAACGATTAGGTTCGACTCACTGATGACGAATCCGTGGTCGAATTAATTTGTGAAGCCGTCCGTCCTTAATCTCGATAACTTTCTACAGAGTGTCTTCGAAATTTTCAGGTTAGGTTCGGTTCCTAAATGCTTCGGTTGAGTTCGTTAACCAGCAAATTCGTACATGGTGTTCCCTTAAAATTTTTGTTCCTCAATATCTCAGACAGAACAGAACCGATCGAAAGGACCTTTTGCGGCCACATGCAAGATACCCTCAAGAAACCTCATATGAAATTTTGTAGCTATAGTGTTAACAGAACCATAGAAAATTAAATCGGAATATAGAAAAAAAATCCCCATATTTCCACAGCAAACTATCAGATTCCAGTGAGATTTATTTGGAGGGTGAAGATTCTTATACTGAATATTCATTCCAGAGTATCACATAATCAGAACGATAGAATTTAATATTTTTTTCCGCCGACCTCGAAATAAAAGGTGCTTTTAATGTGTACGAAATTGAGCATTAATGACCCATTTTAATGCTCAATTTTTTAGCCATTTTAATGTGCAATCCTCATGGCAACCGCACAAAGTATTCAGGAGCACTACGAGAAATGTCAAAACTCTACTGGAACGTAGAAATATAGAAATTCCTTTACGTCAAATGTATGTCTTGTGCGAATTGAGAATGTATTTCAATCAAGTATTTATACACTATTCATGTTGAGATCGTCGGAAAAATTGTGTAATAAACTCGGTTATTAATCGAGCGACTAATGGTCTCGAACTATTAACGCGTTCGCTCCGCTCACGCCTTAAAATTCTTGACCATTAGTCGCTGTCTTTAATAACCTAGTTTATTAAATAACTATTAATTATCCATTTTTTTCGAATAATTCAGAATTTGTCAATTCGATGAAGCTGAAATTGTTCAGTTAAATGTTCAATAACAATTCAAAGCAGCACGCAAACATTTTTGAGAGTTGTGTATACAACCATATACAGGGTGTCCCGGAAAATGTGGGAAATCTCTCGGATACAGATAGAACATAAAAAAATAAGATGACAAGTTCCCATAATTTTTTTTCCTACCGACCCTCCCTACGAAGATACGACCTCCTAAATGACGCCACTGGAAATTCATTTTAGTGGAATGAATTTCAATTACTTCTTTCATTATTTTGTTTTCGATAACGGTTCATTTTATCGACACTGAACAAGAGTACCTTTTCTTTAGCTTAATGTTCAAGGTATTCAAATTTGTTTTTAGCACCTTATCATACAGGGTTTCGAAATTGTAAGCATTAAAATGTACAACCCAGTCCGCCCCTAGTAAACTGAACAAGCTAATTGAAATTTGAGTGCGGTGATTTAAGAGGTCCTTAATGCTATTAATCATATCAAATTTTCATCAAATTATATCGAGTAGTTTGAACTTATTCCACTAAAATGGATTTCCAGTGGCGTTATTTAGGAGGTCGTATCTTCGTAGGGAGGGCCGCTAGGAAAAAAAATCATCGGAACTTGTCATCTTCATTTTTGATGTTCTATCTGAATCCGAGAGATTTCCCATATTTTCCGGGACACCCTTTAGAAGTCTTTAACTTTCGATTGGAATGAAATCGTGTTTGAGGATACAAATTGGCGAAGTGAATGATCTTACAAATTTTCAAAGTATTGTGAAATCAGAACCACAGAATTTTGATATTTTTAGTTATCGATTTTGTACATGTTTAATTTTTTGAATAATTTCCAGAATATAATTCCGATCTTACTGAGATTTAGCATTCATATATTGAGTATCAATCTCGAGTCCCATACAAAATTTTGAGGTAATAGCCCTATTGCTCTACTAATGAAGGTGCACTCAAAAACACCTGCATTTTTCCATGTTTACGAACAAGATTTAGACGAACGAAAAGCGATTCCATTAACGAAATGAATTATTTGATCGAAAAACCATACATTTTATTGAATCAAATCTGCGTTTTAATACTCTCGGAATCTGTCACAAGATAATTTCTTTTATCTCATTTATAGGGTTTTATTATCTTCTACGGAGGTCAATAATATAAATCTCCAGAATATCTAAGTTGGAAATGGCCTAGTTAAGAAGTCCTGATAATCTTGAATAATTATGTATTTCCTGTTCGACAGACTTAATTGGATAATAAAGAAATTAAAGAATGCATTTTTTAATCGGATAATGAGCACTGAGAATTATTCAGGTTCCTCTTGTACTGCCTTGTAAGTTCAAGAAATATGTTATAACAGAATCAGTTGAAATCATTCAGTTATTTATCCTTAGTAAAAACAGAGAGTTTAACAAACACCCAAAAGAATGTTCACAAATAAAGTAAATAGAAGTACAAAATTCAGCACAAAGTAAACTAAGTGATGAAATAAACGCAAATTTACAATAAATTAGATGAACCAGAAGTGGAATAACATAATGAACTAGAAAATTATTTCAATCAAGTAGAAATGCCCTCAAAAAAGTTGCTTAAAAGTCTTTATCCACGACTATTGTAAAATCCGTCCATTGCACGTCTCTGTGCTCGGGCATAATAATACCCATTAAACACAAGGGAATAATGAGATATTAATCATTGCTGTCAGATGCTTCATAGATTTAGCTTTGATATAAAATTCTTCAAATTGGTATTTCTACAGTATTCTAAGTACTCCAACTAACAAAGATGGGTAAACCTTGTCAATCGAGGGCCAAATCTACTTTTCAAAGATTATAGAGTATTAATCTTTGCTACTTTTATTATATCAATTAATACTTATTTAATCAACTAGGTTATTAAAGACAGCGACTAATGGTCAAGATATTTTAATGCGTGAGCGGAGCGAATGCGTTAATAGTTCGAGACCATTAGTCGCTCGATTAATAACCGAGTTGATTACAAGATTTTTCCGACGATCTCAATATGAATTGTGTATGAATTTTTGATTGAAATACATTCCCATTCTGCACAATACTTACATTTGACATAATAAAATTTCCATGCATCTATGTTCCAGTAGAGTTTTGACATTTCTCGTAGTGCTTCTGAATACTTTGTGAACGGTTGCCATAGGGATTGCACATTAATAAATTGAGCATTAAAATATGTCATTAATGATCAATTTCGTACACATTAAATAACCTTTTATTTCGAGATCTCGAAATGAAAGGTGATGTTAATGTGCAATCCTCATGGCAACTGTTCACAAAGTATTCAGAAGCACTACTAGAAATGTCAAAACTCTACTGGAACATATAAACATAGAAATTTTATTATGTCAAATGTAAGTCTTGTGCAAAATGAGAATGTATTTATATCAAGAATTCATACACAATTCTTATTGAGATCGTCGGAAAAATCTTGTAATCAACTCGGTTATTAATGGGGCGACTAATGGTCTCGAACTATTATTATTAAAATATCTTGACCATTAGTCGCTATCTTTAATAAACTGGTTGATTGAATAACTATTTATTACTAAATATACAATGACCAGTTCTGCAAAAATTTCTCATGTGTCAATTTTACTTTTTCCACTCTTGTAATAGAAGGGTCTTGTCACGGTCGCCAAGTGTTAAAATCTTCAAGAAATATATTCAGTAGTCGTGGATAAAGTAAATTATGCTACTCGCGTATAATGGCTATTATTCGCTCGGTGCATAATATACTATTATTTTCTCTTTCAGTCACTTCGTAACAAGGATATTTTCGAATAAACAAAGTACTTGAAACCTCATTTCGAGGCTTCTTATCGATTTATAGGGGAATGCCTTATCGAAAAATTCTTACTCTCGTTCAACGAGGATTTTAGGCTATTTTTAATATGCGATAAGACTTCTCGTGGTTTGACACGTATAATTCAAAAACCCTAATTTACGATTATTATAATAATAATTATAACTCACAGCGGAAATTTCTGTGAGTTTTGTAAGTTATTCTAAAGAAGATTTTGAGCTGGTGCAAACTGTTTTAAAAAACATTAAAGAAAAGTCTTGAGCAGGTGCTTTTGAGCGCTCGTTCATTGATGAAGCAGTAATGCTATTACCTAGTAGGACTTGAGATTGAGGCTAAGTATATGAATCCAATATCTCAGCACGATCGGAATTATATTCTGGAAATTATTCAAAAAATTAAATATGTAAAAAAATAAATACAGTGAATTTCCCTATAACGAAAGCGCTAAATCCGTAAAAAAATTCTTTATAAAGAAATTTCGTTATACAGAAAATTTTTTTCTATAGTCGGCAACATCGCGGTCGACTTCACTGATAAATTTAAGTTTATCATTCAAACTTAAGCACCTCCTTTTAGACATTGTCGCACAACTTTCTTCACACTAGCGTAATGGTTAGATTGAAACCAATCAACCAGGGGTGTATTTAAAACTGTTTCAGAAGGATCTCTCTGCCCGCCGTAATGATTTTGTTTAAGGTCGGGATTTATTACATACGTCCGGAAAAATTTCGGAAAAAATCCACCTTTATACCTTTATACCAATACCCATTCAAAGAGTGATGTTCTTTGAATATTTCGTTATAGAGGGAATTCACTTCGTTTTAGAGGGTGTTATAAACATGGAATTTGGCTTCAAGGTGCGATGTCTTGCACGAAATTCGTTATACAGACGATCGTTATAGGGAAGTTCCACTGTGTACAAAAAAACTAATTCTATGGTTATTATGATGCGATCCTCTTGAAAACATTCAGTATATCAATATTCACCAATTCACAAACTAAATTTCACTCAAATCGGATATCTTGTTATGGAAATACAATAAAAATTCTTCTTTTCAATATCCCAATTGAATTCTGTTCTGTTACCACTATTGACACACAATTTTGAATGAGGCTTATTATGAGCATCCTGCATGTGGACGCATAATTTCATTTCCATTGGTTTCGTTTTGTCTGAGATATTGAGGAACAAATTTCGAATGGTCATATTTTATGGAACACTCTGTACGATTTGGCTGGTTAACGAAATTAACCGCGGCATTTGGGAACCGAACTCACCTGAAAATCTCAAGTATCTAGGACAATCCCTTCAAAAGCTATCCTGCTTACGGTCGATGGCCGAACGGCCTACCGAACAGAATTGAATTTGACCACGGATTCGTCATCAGAGAGTCGAATCTATCTTTTGAGATTTTCGGCCCAAAATTCGGAAATTACAGACAGTTGGGCAAAACGATATAGCACTCGTTTAAGTAGAACGAGCGCTCAAAAAATGGATTTGACAACGAATTCTTCACCCAGAATAATTGTTCGAAACGTTTTCGCCTCAAATTCAGATCACTGAACTAACAATAATTGAAAGGTAGCAGGTCAACGGAACAGATAATCTGTACCTATATTATTTTATTCAGTTTAATTGCGGGTCTTCAAACATCACTTCACCTCACAATCCTTTACTTGCAATATTTATAATTGAAAATTACAAAGAATAAACCAACATTTCATTGCTATCGAAAAGATTCTATAAATTCAACAATGTCGCAATTGAAATTGTAATTTTGCATGCTCAGCGGTTAACCTTGAACTTCGGTCATATTTAATATTTGGGAAAAAGAATTAACACAATCCGCAACTTATAATTGGAAATTATTCAAAAATTTTCTTCAAAAATTAATTTCTCGTTGTATACTAAGGTAATCATTTTTTCTGAAGATTTCTCCAATTCCATAAACAATTATAAAAACAATAATTGTTGTGAAAATGAATATGGTTGCTTAAGTTTCGCCCGAATGTGTGTAATTTTCGAATTTTGGACTGAGAGTGGTTTGAAACGACTCGTTTGGATTCGATGATGAAAAATCCGAGGTCAAAACTGATTATGTTCGGCCGTTAACAAGATAACTTTCTTAAAGATGGAATCAGAGTTCTGAAATTTTCTGGAAATATTCAGGTTCCGAATGCCGCAGTTTAGTTCTTAAATGGGCCAAATCATTCCAGTAGTTTCGGAATTATTGACATTTGAAAACGTTATCGTGTTCATGATCGGCCATAGGCAGAATGTAAATTCGGTATCGTCTAGAAGGAATTATTCAAAACTTTAAACTTTCTCTGTAGATTCAAGATTTGAAGAAGGAAGTTGAATTCCTGAATAAACAGAACTAAACCGGTAACTATCAGTATTGTTATGGAATCGTGTATTTCTATTTCAATTTATTTGAGATTTTATTTGTTTGCGAAATTACACGACCCATACAATCTCTTGAACTATTTTGTATTAATTATTCGACTCTTTTCAGGGTGGATTCTAGTAAAAACATTTCGTGACATTACACTATTTTATTTATTTCTCACTGACAATACATTTTCCATAGAAACACATCTTAATTTTTTTTATCCTGCCTACTTACAAACTATTAAAATTAAAATTTCATATCAATTTCCATAACAAATTCCCCAAAATAAATATTTTTTCTGTGACGGGAAAAAAATGTGACATTTTATATCCATTGACAGGTCACAAAATATGACTTTTTACGAAATTACTTTTTTCCCTGTCAAAAAAATGATTCTCTATGTAGCCGGGAAAAAAGTACTCACTTTTTTCCTGGGGAAAAAATAATTTTGTGAAGAGTTATATTTCTTTCACTATTAAATGGTCGTTTTCCTGTCACAGAAAAAATAATGTATTATACACGGGAAAAATATTAGATTTTAGCTCTCGGCTTTTTGTCTCCCTCCGCTTCGCGTCGGGAAACAATATAACTCGAGCTAAAATCTATTACTTTTTTCCCTGTATATATAAATAACTATTATTCATTGAATGACTTAATGAAAAGGAATAAATATTATTGATTTTCGAACTAAATAAATTAAAAAAAAATTCTTGATACTTGACTATTTCTTTCAGCCGGTGATAGCATGTTCCTTTTAACTCATTAAATTTTCCACTGTACAATTCATTTTTAATTATCTTCTGTTGGGGAGATCCCCAAAAATATTTCAACATTTTCATTTTGAATGATTCAATGTCATCTAATTTTTCATTTTGTTTTTCTATTTTCTCTTCTTCTAGTGCAACTTTTTTGTTAATATCATTATTATTGTATTGTACTTCATCATGTATTTCTTTCATTTCTAATTCCATTTTATTCTCGAGTTTGTTTCCCTCATCAATATTTTGTATTGTGCTTTCTTTTCTCTCTCCCATTCTTTCAAATAATTCATCCATTTTCTTTTCCATTCTTCTTCACTTTCCTCCATTTTCCCTTCCATTCTTTCTTCACTTTCCTCCATTTTCCTTTCCATTCTTTCGAATGTTTCATTAATTTTCTTTTCCATTTTATTTTCGATCATAGTCATTCTGTCATTCAATTCCTTTGTAGTGTTATCAATTTTCTTTTCCAATCTTTCATTATTCTTTTTTCCATATCAATATACATGTGTGCGTGCGAGCGTGCGACAGCATTTCGTTCGCTCCTCGAATTATTTGAATCTGAGGTAGATATTGTTCTTCTTTTCTCGAGTTTCCATTTTTTCGAGATTTGGTGGGTTGAATTCTTGGAGTCTTGGTTCGTTTTCCTTTTCGAAACTGCTAGTTCAAAATATATCTTTAAGTATGTCGATATGTAAACATTGTAATCAGTTGGCGACAACACGGAAATCAACTAGTGTCATATGCGCGGGATGTCATGAATACTTCCATGTGAATGGAGTTTGCTGCGATGTTACAAAAAATCAGGTGTCGGTATTGAAGAATATGCCAGGTACAATGTGGAGGTGTACTGAATGCCGAGATAACACATCGGATCAGACCGACTGCACAGCTGTCCCAAAATTCACTGCCGGTTCCCGCGGTTCCTCTACTCCTCGGGATATCCTGCTGATGATGCTGGAATTGTTCATGAGGATGGTTTGAATACGATTAGCCGATTGGTTCAAGAGATCCAGAGACTTCGCGACTCCGTCAATTTTTGCTCTGATAAGGTAAGCGACTTTGAGATGAAGCTTAAGGGCTTAGCGAAATGGTTACCAAGGTGAACAGGTTGGAGAAGGAGAATGAATCTTTGAGGAAGGAGGTTTCTGTTCTTAATGGAAGAATGAGTGCAATGGAACAACGAACTCGTTCTAATAACTTGGAGATTCAAAATATCCCTGAGAAAGATAAGGAAAACCTTCATGATATCGTTCTGAAACTTGCTTCCCATATTAATGCCGACCTCAATATGTCAATGATCGATACGATAACTAGAGTTCAATCTAAAATTACCAATAAACCAAAAAATATTGTTGTCAGGTTCGTCTCTAAGTTGAATCGTGATAACTTTTTGGCTGCCTACAGGGCAAAAAAGCATAGCGATGGTGGACATCCAGGGATTTCTGTGGAGGATATTGCTGATAGGATCTATATAAATGAACATCTGACCATGGAAAATAAAATCTTGTTCAGGAAGTACGTGCTGCTGCGAAAGAGAGGTCCTATAAGTATGTATGGGTTCAGAATGGTAATGTCATGTTACGGAAGGATGATACATCTAGGATAATCCATGTTAATCGCGACTTTGATTTGTCCAGGATTTAGATTGGTCTATGTTTACACAGTTTTTGTTGTTTGATTTTTTTTTTCTGTGATTTTTTATTTATTCTTTCATGACCTTAAACCTTTATTATCAAAATGTGCGTGGTCTTCGAACTAAACTCAAGGATTTCAAACTTAATGTAATTGCTAATAGTCACGATATCATTTTTATAACTGAGTCTTGGCTTCATTCTGGTATTTTCGATTCGGAATTGTTGATTTGAATGAATATTCAGTATTTCGTCGCGACAGAGGCTCAAGTTCTAGCGAAAAAACTGAGGGTGGAGGTGTATTCATTGCAGTAAAAAACTATCTTATGCCCTCGCGTATTCAGGTTCCAGAGTGATGCTGAAGATGTGTGGGCTCAAATCTCCCTTGGCAATCATAAAATCTTATTATGTTGCGTTTACCTTCCACCAGGAAATAAACAATCCGCCGCATATTTTGCCACAAAACTTGAATCACTAAAGAAAAAGTTTGAGGTTGCTCAGTTTTAATTGCTGGTGACTTTAATTGTTCTTCGGTATCTGGATTCCCAGCGATGCTGGAGATTATTTGGAGGCTGCAAATGTTGAGCCTAAATATCAGAGTCTTATCGACCTGTTTTCGTTCTTAGAATTACAGCAATTTAATACTATTAGAAATTTAAAAGATAATACTCTGGATTTAGTGCTTTGTAATAAGAGTCTGATACGCACTGTTTCGCAATGTTGCAGTCCATTGACCCCGGAGGACACTTTTCACCCGTCGCTTGAGTTCTTTGTTCACACTGGTTATCACTGGAGAGATTTGAAAGGTAATGTGAGAGAGTGCCTTAATTTCAAGAGAGCAGATTATGATTTGATTAATTTTAAAATTGATAACATTAACTGGAATCAGGTACTGATTAGTGATGACGTTAATACTAATGTCGATATTTTTTATAAACATCTTCAAGATGTGATTAACCAGTGTGTACCTAGAGTGAAAATCCGCAGAAAATATCCCAGTTATTTCAGTCACAGGACAATTAAATTGTTGAAACGTAAACTGAAGCTTCATAACAAGTGGAAGGTGTATAAAGATCAAAGGCATTACATTGAATTTAAGAAGTTAAGAAAGCTTTGTAAGATTCACATTAAAGAAGATTTCAAGGAATATATTAACAAAATACAATCTGAAATTGTTGTTAATCCAAAAAAACTCTTTTCATTCGTTACCACTAAAGAAAAGAATGTTAGTTTTCCCAGCTCCATGACTTTTGACGGTGAAATCTCTAAAACAGGTCAGGAATCATGTGAGCTTTTTGCTAAATATTTCAGGAGTGTTTACGTTGAGGCACCTTCTAGCTCCCAGGTAGCATCAAAATTAACTGAGACTCTACATTGTTCTCGTAATTTTTGTGGTGTCCAGTTTTCTGTAGACGAGGTTGAACAGGCTCTGAACAAACTAAATAAAAATAAGGGGGCTGGACCCGATAACATTCCCTCATGCTTTGTTGTTCTTTGTGCTTCTTCGTTGAAGTATCCACTTACTTCAATTTTTAATCAGTCTCTACGAAGTGGTGTGTTTCCTGACAGATGGAAGGAAGCATGCATTGTTCCCATATTAAGACTGGAGACAGGACTAACGTTAAGAATTATAGACCGATAAGTAAATTATGTATCTTCGAAAAAGTGTTTGAGCAACTTATTCACATTTCACTTTCCTATTTGGTTGGTGATCAAATATCCAGGAACAGCATGGGTTTCAGAGGGGGAGATCGGTTGAGACCAATCTCATTGATTTTACTGAGTTCCTCCATGATTCTTTGGACCTTCGCATTCAAGTCGATGCCATTTATACCGACTTCAGTAAGGCATTTGATAAAATTAATATTGAACGTCTCGTGTCCGCTCTTGCTGGTGTTGGTGTGGGTGGTGTTATGTTGCGATGGTTTGAATCCTATCTGACGAAGAGACTACAGTTTGTGTCTGTTATAGGTCACTCCTCTGAGGTTTATGTAACCACTTCCGGGGTCCCCCAGGGTTCCCACCTTGGACCACTCCTCTTTTTAATATACAGGGTGTCCCGAAAACAATGGATAAACCTGCAACTATAGATAGACCCTGTCGAGGTCTAACTCATTTCAAATTTTCACCTTAATGAAAATTCCACACGGTTTCCGAGATATTCATGGTTTTCGTATTTTCAGAAAATTTCCAAGTGCGATTAGTTTTTCTAGTGCCATTTATACAAATGAAGATGTATTTCGATATGGTTTTTTTTAATTTCACATGAGATGGTTCAGCTATCGGAAACAAAGAATTAAATTCATTAAACTAGTGTAAAAAGTTAAAAACTCGTGATTTACAAAGAAAAATTGAAAACTAAATGAATTTCCTTCCTTCAAGTTTGATGAGCTACAGTGTAAAAAAATGTAGGACGCCCCTGGTACACATCATCTTAAAAACTTGCTCAGTTATTGCTGATTCCAAAAAGGTATCATAAGCCTAGGCATTCTGTAGTTTTTCATTCTCGCAACTACTTGATTACCAATAGTCGAAAATTTTCGAAAAACTGTTTTTGTTGTAATCGTTATTCTGAGCTCATGTGTTAAAGTCCGGAGGCCATTTTTGTTGGAATCTAGTGGAAAATTACGAAAATTATTTTTATTTTGAAAAAAGCAGTAGCGTATCGTTTCTCTGGTTGAATATAAATATGGCATTATTTGCATTCAACACCCTGTATTTCGAAAACCTTACCGGACCTAATATATTTGACAAAATTTCTTACATTCTGTACAGTGTTAAAAGGAAAGTATCAACTCAAAAAATACCCTGTGTTGCTACGATAGAGGTATGTGGAATATTCATTACAAATAAAATAAAACGGATTATTACCAAATTACTAGTCCATGGAAAAAATAAAACGAATTAGTACCAATTACTTATTCATCAAGAATTCGAAATGAAACAATGAGTTCAGTCATTCATAGCGTAAATTTATTCATAATAATATAACACTTTTGTGGACACTCGTTCACAGTCAGTCCCCTAGGTAATTTTAATTTTATTTAACTTCTAATGACAATAGTTTTGAAACTGACTGTGAACGAATTTTCATAAAAGTGTTGTTATTGTTCTAGTGTTCTACTGGTACTTTTCCAAAATTTTTTACTGTTAAATTTGAATTGACTAGCTTTATGATTTGGATATGTAATAATAAATTGTTACTGACTGTGAATGAGTGTCCACAAAAGTGTTATTATTGTTCTATGCAAGCAGAGTTTCATTTTTTATCAATTAATTTAAGCTATGAATGACTGGACTCATTGTTTGATTTCGAATTCTTTATTCATTTCCAATGAATAAGTAATTGGCACTAATTCGTTTTATTTTTTCCATCGAATAGTATTTTGGTAATAATTCATTTTATTTTATTTGTAATGAATATTCCACATACATCTATTGTAGCAACACAGGGTATTTTTTAAGTTGATATTTTCCTTTTAACACTGTACAGAATGTAAGAAAATAAGAAATTATGTCAAATACAATTTAGTCCGGTAAGGTTTTCGAGATACAGGGTGTTGAATGCAAATAATGCCATATTTCTATTCAACCAGAGAAACGATACGCTACTGCTTTTTTCAAAATAGAAATAATTATCGTAATTTTCCATCAAACTTGAAGGAAATTTCATTTAGTTTTCAATTTTTTTTTGTAAATCGCGAGTTTTTAAATTTTTATACTAGTTTGATGAATTTAATTCTTTGTTTTCGATAGCTGAACCATCTCATGTGAAATCAAAAAAAACATATCGAATACATCTTCATTTGTATAAATGGCACTAGAAAAATTAATCGCACTTGGCAATTTTCTAAAAATACGAAAACCATGAATATCTCGGAAACCGTGGAATTTTCATTAAGGTAAAATTTGAAATAAGTTAGACCTCGACAGGGTCTATCTATAGTTGCAGGCTTATCCATTGTTTTCGGGACACCCTGTATATAAATAATATATCAAAATGCTTCAAGAGTTGTAGATTTTTACTCTTTGCTGACGACTTGAAGTTGTTTATGAGAGTGAGGTGCATTGAGGACTGTGTTCGGCTCCAGCGTGAGCTTGATTTATTTTTAAGTTTTTGTATTGAGAATTACCTGGTCTTAAATATCTCTAAATGTCAGGTTATTACTTTCACAAGAAATAAGCGCCCTATCAACTACCCGTACCATCTCGGCGGTGAAGAGCTATGTAGAGTAAGCCAAATTCGAGATCTTGGAGTAATTTTCGACTCCAAACTGATTTTTGATGCTCACGTTGAGGCCGTTATAAATTCCTCTAATAGGCTGCTGGGGTACTTGATTCGTCAATGCCGCCCATTTAGTGACTTGAATACTCTCAGGCTCTCTACTTCTCCTTCATATTCTCCAAATTAAATTACGCTTCAGCGGTTTGGTGTCCTCAATATTTGACATACATAAGCCGTATTGAAAATGTTCAAAGGAGGTTTCTCAGATTTTTGAGCTTCAAATGTACGTTCCGCCTTGTTCCTGGTAATGCTGAAAACTATAATATTAGGCTTAAATTCTTTAACATGATCAGTCTTGATGATCGAAGAAAGGTTAATGATATTTTATTCTTTGTCAAACTAACTAACTTCGAGATTCATGACAGTTACCTTTTGCGGCAAATCGATTTTAATATACCTGATAGGAGACTGAGACGTTCTAATGTCTTTCATATCAAATTTCGAAATACCAGATGCGCCCAGAATTCGCCACTTCAGAGAATGGCTCATCTTTGTAACGATATAAATAACCATTTTAATCTATTTTTCTGTTAATTCGAATGCATTTAAGAAATCCTTGAAAAATCACTTCTCATTATAACGTTTCGATATTTTTTTTTGTATGTTTAAAAACTTTTTATAATATCTATTATTATTAATATTATTATATTGTATTATTTATATAATATTCATTTTTGGATTGGGTTCAAAGGAATTGTTTTCTTCAGTTGATTCATTCTAATATACCTCGAATTATGTATTTGTGAATGCAGTAGTGGACTTTAAATAGTCTGTTGTATTCCTTGTCTGTAATAAATAAATAAATAAAAAAATAAATTTGTTTTCTGTTCCATTTCTTTTTTATTCTGTTCCATTTTCAGAGTCATTTTCCTTATTTCTTTTAATATAATATTGAATTTATCACTTTCTTCATCTCCTTTTTTTCCAATCATGGTTTTGCTCCTAGTTTCCATTTCTAGAACTCCAGCCACTACGTTGGGCGCCATTTGTTATGGAATCGTGAATTTCTATTTCGATTTATTTGAATTTTATATTGATTGCGAAACTACACGACCCATACAATCTCTTGAACTATGTGTTTTGTATTGATTTATTAGACTCTTTTCAGGGTGGATTCTAGTGAAGCAAATTTCGTGACTTTTCTCAAATTTATTTATTTCTGACTGACAATACATTTTCCATAGAAACACATCTTAATTTTTTTTTTTATCCTGCCTACTTACAAACTATTAAAATTAAAATTTCATATCAATTTCCATAACAGTATATTCAAATATGATTCATCGTTTTCCCAATTATGCTTTTTTTTAAAGAATCAAAAAAACTTTTTTTACCGTATATAGGTTTTGATAATAATGCAGAAACAAAAATAATACCTTGAAAGATAATTATTCAGTTAACAACTGGAACTAAAAAATGATAAATTCAACTTTTTTTCTATATCTGCAAAAAATAAAATGCATTTTGGGTATCAACTTTATGGAAATGATTCACCGCCAGTGAATTATACAGTGCGGGTCAGAATTAAGGAACAAATTCATTTTTCTCATAAGAAAAATATTTGGGAGCAAAATCCTGAAACAGGTCAATTTCTGTTTCACTATTACCAAATTCGTATGGATTTTTGTTGCACCCTGTAGTATCCCTATAATTTTTTTTAATATGGAAAATGGGTCATGTGCTACTTTCTTGGCAATGTATTTCTATCTTTACAGGCGTGCAGAAATTTTAACGAAAAAAATTTTTTTTTTAAATTAGTTAGTTCAACACACTTGGAGACTGATGAAAACCAATGAAAATCAACCATTACAGTTTTGTTCATGCACAACTTTCAACCTCCTCAAGGGCAACAAAAATCCTTCAAAAATGGATAAAAATCTGGTAAAAGTGAAACAAAAATTGACCTGCTTCGGGATTTCGTTGCCAAATATTTTCTTATGAGAAAATTAATTTGTTCCATAATTTTGAACACACTGTATGATTGCTATTTGTGATGATAGCAATCAAGCAATCCAGAAAGAAAAATAGATTAAGTTGTGATATTTCACTCACGTTCGCATCTCATTTCAGTGGAACTTAACATGTTCGAAGACTTACCTGGTGGCCACAGGAAATGCTCTCTTCATGTTTGGTGTCATGCTTGATCTATTATTTTCGGAGATCTTTCTGACAGGTAACTATGAAAAACATAGTGAGTCAGCAGGTCAATGAATAACAGGGTGTTACTGAACTGATGCGAAAGATTTAAGGGGGTGATTTCTCAGATTATTTTATGGAAGTTTTATAAAGTTCTACTTGAAAACTTAAAACCCTGTATCTTGTAATTAATCTAAGATCAATAAAGAAAGATCGACCCTATCGATGTCAACAGAGGCAAAAAATAAGGAAAAGATCTCTATGTTATATTCCCCCTTTCTGTTTGTAAACATTAACCTAACTTTGGGTATTCTTGATATTTTCAAGCCAGTTTTCCGCGATCTACTTCAGAAAAATGCCGAAATACTATATTATTTGCAAGACATGTGAAAAACATGATTGAATACTAACAGCACTATTCCAGAGTTTGTTACAGTAGCGTGGGTTGATTACGGGTAGTGGGTAAGTAAATAATTAATTCAATAATGTTTCTCTTATTCTGTAAACCTAAAATTTTTAAGACAATGTACCATTGCTAATAATCATAAGGTGGACTCCACTTATCTCTTAGAATATGTCCTGGGGGGGATTATTGATTTATATCGTGTTCGCGAATCGACAAATGTCGACCAATTTAGCAGGGAAGTTGGTCGACAATTGTCGAATCGCGAACGCGACATTATTCAAGAATCACCCCCTGTTGATCTCGGTTTATGAAGAAGTTATATTATTTCGTTTCAGTACCTCTAGAAAACGCACGACTCTGCATTTCAAATGTCAGATTTCAAAACAAAAACAAACATTTGCTTTGTATATCTGATCCTGAAATTCATTCAACTGATATCGCGCTCGAGGCCTATCTATGTTTCTTTATTGATCTGATGCATTTCCGGAACTACATTTATGGGAACTTTTTTTCAATATTTCGTATGATTAAGAAACACACTCTGTAGATATGGTATGATATGCAAAAGAAAAATACGCTGTTCTTTTATTTTTGATACTTACTATCACCAAAAACTGTGAACCTAAAAACCAACCACAACTATAAAAAAATGGAATAATTAATGAAGAACATTTGGTTCTGGTTATGAAATATAACAATCATTGCATTACAAATTGATTGTCTATTATTAAGTCTATATTCTCGTTGTGATGCTAAAACTGACTGGAAATTTTCAATATATTTCTCTGATTTGATCAGGTATGGAAGGAAATTAATATTTTTTATATCTCTGATACTTCAAGTATCCGCTGGTATCCTTGCTTCGTTAGCACCAGAATTTTGGAGTTTTACATTTGCCAGATTAATTATTGGATCTACAACATCTGGAGTTTTCCTGGTAGCATACGTCATCGGTATGTAGATATTCATTTAATGAGTTTTCATTAAATCATATACAGGGGGTCCAGGAAAATGTGGGAAATCGCTCGGATCCAGATAAAACCCTTTCCACGAAGATACGGCCTTCTAAATGACGCCACTGGAAATCCATTTTACTGGAATAAAATATTAACTACTCAATATAATCAGATGAAAATATTATTTGATAAACAGTAATAAGGACCTCTCAAAATACTGCCCTTACATTTAAATTAGCTTCTTTAGTTTAAGACTTAGGTACATTTTAATGCCTACATTTTCAACACCCTGTATGATAAGGTGTTCAGAAAAACAAAGATGGATACCGCGAACATTAAGCAAAAGAAAAGGTGCTCCTGTTCATTGTCCATAAAATGAACTATTTTCGAGAAAAATCTTTCATGTTAAAAACATGGTCATGACTAGTAGTTAAAAAAAACTATTTAAATTTTTTTTTCAACAAATGTTTATTTTTCTCGAAAACCGTTATTTTTATAACAATGTAAAGGGGGTATCATCAGTTCTTCAGCATAATGGTTCAAGGTATCCAAATTTGTTCTTTCAACTCCTTATCATACAGGGTGTTAAAAATGTAGCCATTAAAATGTACAACCTAGTCCGCCCCTGGTAAACTAAACAAGCTAATTTGAATTTGAGAGCAGTATTTTGAATGTTCCTTAATACTGTTTATCTTATTTCCATTAAATTATATCAAATTGGCTGAAGGACCTAGGTCGATGGCCTTTTGCGTAAGCAATAAAGTACTGTTATTATTATATATCAAATAGTTTGAAATTGATTCCAGTTAAATGGATTTCCAGTGGCGTCATTTAAGGGGCCGTATTTCCGTTTGGAGGGCCGCTAGGAGAAAAATTATATTATATTTTATCTGAATCAAAAAAATTTCCCACATTTTCCCGGACATCCTGTTTATTACATAATATCGCTGATAAATAAAAGTTGTAATCGTTATACTTATCCCTGTCAAAATTAAAACTAGTTGAACTGAACAAAAGAAATAATTAAACCTTTCACAAAGATATAATAATAATAACACACATTCTTATTTAACCAACAAAAAGATATTTTTTGGCAAAATTGCTCATGCTTCTTTCATCGTGTTGAATAAATACAGCGGAACTTCCCTATAACGAAGCGCTAAATCCGCAAAAAATTCGTTATACAGAAAATTTGTTTCTAGTCGACAATGTCGGAATCGACTTTCCTGATAAATTTGAGTTTATCATACAAACTTAAGCACTTCCTTTTAGACATTTTTGCACAACTTCCACACTAGCGTGATGGTTAAATTGAAACCTAACAGTCAGGGGTGTATTTAAAAAGGTTTCAGAAGGATCTCTCTGCCCGCCGTAATGATTTAGTTTAAGGTCGGGATTTATTACGTACGTCCGGAAAATTTTCGGAAAAAACCCACCCTTATCCCTTCTTACCAATACCCATTCAAAGAGTGATGTTATTTGAATGTTTCGTTATAGAAAATTTACTTCGTTTTAGAAGGTGTTTTTAACATGAAATTTGGATTCAAGGTGCAATGTCTTGTACGAAATTCGTTATACAGACATTCGTTATAGGGAAGTTCCACTGTATTGAATTGGAAATAATATTTATTACAGTGTTTTCCTATTTCTTTGCTTATTCCAATTTATATTTCAGCTTTAGAAATGGTATCTGCCAATAAGAGACCTATCGCCGGAACCGTATGTCAGATGTTTTTCTCTGTTGGTTATATGCTCACAGCTGTCTTTGCAATATATATAGATAACTGGAGAACTCTGCAATTGGCTCTTTCACTTCCAGGTCTATGTTTCCTTTGTTATTGGTGGTAAGTATAAATGTTTTTTTCCCAGTTCTTTAAATTGGTTCTTGTAAAGGTTATTTGCAATTAACTACATAAAACAAATTTGTCTAATGAAGAGATATTCAGCAGGTACCTACTCTTGAGAAAAACATACGTCATCACTGATTTCCTTGATGTCACATTGGCGCGAAGTTTAAATGCACTTTTAAATGCTATACGTATAAATGCATATAAATAGACAATTTGCAATAACGTATTTATTTTAGGTTTATTCCAGAGTCAGTTCGATGGTTACTTTCGAAAAACAGAATTGAAGAAGCCAAAGAACTAATTCAACGTGCAGCGAAGGAGAATCGAGTTCAAATCACAGATGGCGTTTTGGATGGAATGCTTTCCAGTGAGATAGAAAAGTCGGAAGCCCCTGATAAGAAAGATTCGACGGTATTGGATATGTTCAGGTATCCAAATTTGAGAAAACGGGCATTAATTATATTTTTTGATTGGTAAGTTGTTTCTCCCATTTCTTCCGGTCAATTTATATATTAAGTATATTATTTTCTAAATACTTTTGTGTAGCGTGATTATTACATATGTTTATTACTCAGCGATCTAAAACACACAATACAGCGTAACGGATAGCAGGCGAACCGCTTAGCGAAGGAGGCTCGCCTCCACGAGTCGAGATTCGTTAGAATGTAACATTTCAAACTTCTTCAAATGAAGGGTACGGAACTACTCAAAATTCAAGCTGTAGATCTTCTTCTTCTTCTCTGTGCGGTGCCTTTCCGGCCGAACTAAGGCCTAGTGGCCCATTGTTCACCCGCATCGTTCTATAGAGACTCAGCTCCTCAGACACGAAGACAGAAATGTCGCGAGCCTGCCTGGAGTGGTCCCTCTCATCATAGGAATAGAAGGTGTTGGATTTCCTAGGTGTGGTGACCTTAACTCAGTAAGGTTCCCACAGTTGAACAAAATATGCTCGACCGTTTCATCAGTACTCCTGCACCACCGGCATAGGGGAGCAGCAGCTCGTCAATCCCATTCTCTTCAAATGCTTGTTAAACAGGTGACCAGTCAATGCACCAGTCACCAGACCGAGTTGTTTCCTCTCCAGAAGTCTATGACCCCAGATCGTGAGGACGGTCTCTCAATGAGAATCCTCGACCACCTCAGGCCCACACCTGCGCTCCATTCGAGGAAAATTCCCTGTTCAGCCAGTTCCTGAAGAAAACTTCTGACAGATGTGCGACAGATTGGCTGCGCAGGCTCCGGACCAACAAATGCTAATCCGGCTCCCCGCTTAGCCAATTCATCTGCCTTGACGTTACCAGGTATATCCGCATGAGCCGGACACCAGATTACTTTCAAAAGTATCAGAGCCCACATACGCAGAGCTTTCTTGCATTCTTCTACCAAAAGAGAGTCAACTCTAACATCGATAGAGAAGAGTTCCCTGGCTGTCGCAACATATGTAAATGTGCTGGCCAGAGTATCCCCTGCGAATATTTTCTGGTGCGCATAGAAGAACGCAAATAAGCTCAGCCTGCACAATGGAACAGTCCTTACCCAGAGGGATAGCCGATTGAAGTGGGGGACCCACGATTCCGGCACCAGACCCTGTTGCTGTGACAGAGCCATCAGTGAACCAGGTGGGACCTTCAGGACTAAGAAGCCTGTTTGATGAAGACCATAGGTCTCTGTCAGGAACAATTACCCTGTAGGGTTCGTCGAAGTAGAACTTAGTGCCCGCGCGGTCACCTCTTTGGAAGCTGTAGATCACTTGTCGGAGGCCCGGCTCCGTGGTATTATTTTCGCTTCTAGGCGATCGACCTCAGCTGAAACTGAACGTCCGATCGGCCCGAATCAACCCTGGCGATCGTGGATGGGGAGAACAGCTGTTCTTTTGATTCCCCTCCTTTTTATTAACGAAGTATTAATCCTCTCAGCGTGCGGTTTGTGGTTTTGTGACATTTTTCGGAAAAGTTTGAAGATTAGATTTTAATATTTCAGCAAGAAAGATGGAAACGGAAACAAGAAGTGAGAATTATAATGCAAGTAGTGAACTAAAAGAAACGCAAGTTCCTGTAGATTTTATTTTATATAATAAATTCAGTGAAATGCCTTACGATAATAAATTTTTCATAACTCAAGTAATTAAGACACCTCTACCAGTAATGCCAAATTTGATTATCAATTATGCCAGTGGCTGACAAGAAGCCCAGTTCAAAATAAATAATTTTGTTGATTGCGTGATTTCGGGCATCCTCTGATTGAAATCTCACGAGCCGCCACTGAAAATAATGAACGCCAAATCGAACTTAACGACTAATTGAAAAACTAAACAGTTACAAACGATTTTGCCAAACTGACAGAATTGTCTAAAGTAAACTCTAGCTGTGAGTAACATAATAGGGGTGCCATACTCAGAGTAAGAAATAATGTTTATTTCTTACTCTGAGGTGCCATATAATACGGAAAAAAGATACGGCACAAGTTCGCTACGCCGAATGTTGTTCGCGTTCATAAACAGATTCACTTGCCTGCGTGAAGTCATCTCTAAGTTTAGTTTTTACTCTTATGTTCTTAGTGCCCATTATGAATGATGAAGTAATAACTATAAATTATTCTTATGTGTAGGTTTGCTTGTAACATAACCTACTATGGTTTGTCCTGGAGTACAAATGCTTTGGGTGGAAACCCCTACATAAATTTCGTGTTGTCTGGTCTGGTTGAAATACCAGCATATACGTTCCTTATTCTGGTCCTGAACAAGTGGGGTAGGAAGAGGGTACAATGTGGATGCATGATTGTGGCTGGGATGGCACTTCTTTCTTCACTCATAATACCACCTGGTAAGATTCGCTCTTTCGTCCAAATTCATAAACGGTAAATATTTGGATGTCATTGTACTTATTTAGGACCCCTGAACAACATAAGGGGAACCAAAACAGGTGACGGTCTGTCTTTGTTTAGAAAAAATAGGTCACTTTCTCCACTAAAATTACACAAAATTTCTCCCCCAATTTAGTCTATAAATCACCTTTGAACATTCACATAACGATTCGTTGGTTTCATTTCAGGTATATTCAATAATTAATGCAGAAACAATGAAATTTTAGGGGTGACACATAATATGTGTCACTATATTATAGTTCGTTCACGAAAGTTTGAGCGCATAGTAGGCGTTTGTTCATTTATCTGAAGTTGGCAGTATTTGCTGTCATAACGTAAAATAAAGTCAGCGTTGCCGAATGTACCCGGCCTCGTCCGACGAGCTTGCGAGTTATCAGAGAAATCTATGCAATATTGACAACATTGCGTATCAATCTAACAAGGAAATAAACAACATAATCTAAAATTTTGATATATACAGTGGAATATGCCAAATTGTCATGGCCAACCGACTGCTCAAACTTTCGTGAACGGACTATGATTACAAATTCGAGGTAAACTCTACTATTCTTAATGGTAAGTTTGGCAACCCTGCTCCGTCCTTAGGCGAGTGACATATCAATGATGGCGGGAATTACGGGAAGGTATCGTATCATATTCGCGCGAAAGAATCTGCGGCAGTGCCAAAGCTGATCGGGTTTTTATTTCAATATAAAGAAGAAGCTATGCCGTTAACAGTGGAAAATAATATCAGGCAAATGACCACCACGACCACGCTTAAAGGACCATTTCCTTTTAATGAAATTTTCCATAACGCAATCGCAAAGTGGCTACCCTATGTTCTCGATAGCCTCACTAATTCCATCTTTTGAGGTCTTGAATCGACGCTGGGCTATTGGCGTAGACCTTTCTCTTTCACGTGGCCCCAAAGGAAGAAGTCGCAAGGTGTTAAATCACAAGATCTCGATGGCCAATTGTGATCACCTCTTCAAGAGAACACGTGGTCCGGAAACTTTTCCCGCAAAAGATTGTTTCGTTGCTTGTGTGGCACGTAGCGCCGTCTTGTTGAAAGTAAACAAAGTCCAACAATGTAATGACGTTTGTGGAATGCCTAATTCCAAAGAACTTCGAGGAATGGACAAACAACCACTACAGCAGCAAATCTCGGCTGTTCTTGAGCGACGTGCACAGGTTTTCTTTTTCACATCACTAATTTGTCCCAACAGCTCGAATTTTCCCACCAATTTTTTTATTGGGCCCGACAAGGTGCTTCAAGACGACCCGAAAATGTTCGAGTTTTACGAACCGTCTCTTCCAATTTTCACCATTTTTATAGTGAATTTTAATAATTTCAATGCGTTCTTGAAGCGTGTATCGTTCCATTTTTATTAATGGCGTAGTTTCTACTTGTCAAATGTCAAAAAATGACTGCTTCAAACATGACATGATCTACTGAAATAGCGGCTATTTAAAATAACAGCTCTTATTGGAAATCCCTTTACCATGAAGAACGGCCGGCTTTTCCTCGAATTTGTGATTATGTGGTACCTCTAGAATTTCGATATTTTTACTGTAATTATTGAATATACCTGAAATTAAACTAACGGAATCGTTATTTAAATGTTCAAAGGTGATTAGAATTAATTGGAGCAGTCCTTCTGTGTCCTTATAGTACAAAAAGTAAGGTGAAGATGGAACATTTCGAGAACTCACAACAAATCTCCTTTCATGCATCGCGGATTGGACTAAAGCATTGGACTCTGGATTTCCGGTTGATGTGGTCTACCTAGACTTTTCGAGGGCGTTCGACGGGGTACCTCACAGACGCCTTCTTACTAAGTTGGAGCATTTGGGAATAAGGGGTAGATTGTTGGTTTGGATTAAAACATTTTGTCCAATCGTAAATTTCACGTCAGAGTTGGCAATGCATACTCTTCAGCCCAGAGAAGTGTACTATCTGGTGTCCCACAGGGCTCAGTTTTGGGTCCGATTCTTTTTCTTTTGTACATCTCCGACTTACCTTCTTTATTAAATCCATTTTATCTTCCTTCGCTGACGACGCTAAGCTCTATAACCTGCCACTCCTCTACGCCCCATTCTCCAGGAGGACCTGGATGCTCTTTCCAGATGGTGCCATGAATGGATGTTACCTCTGAACATTGAAAAGTGTTGCGTTCTCCACATGGGCAGAAGCAATCCGATGGTGTCCTATTCATTGACGGTCATCAACTACAGCGTGACTCGTCACGTCGACCTCGGAGTAACTCTTACCTCCGATCTCAGCTGGTCCGCTCATGTCGAGTCAGTCACGGGAAGGGCGAAGCAAATAGTTTACATGCTTAGTAAAACTTTCAAGAACTCCGATAAAACAACCTGGATGTTTCTATACAAAACCTACATAAGACCTATTATCGAGTATGCTGGACGAGTATGGTGGCCTCAACCAGGTATGAAGAAATTCTCCTGGAGTCTTTTCAACGCTGGATTACACGTCTACCATACTCGTATGTGCGTCCAACCTACGAGGATCGTTTACGCATATTTGGTTTACAAAGTTTTGCTGAACGCCGGACTAGGGGGATCTCATTTTTACCTTCCGAGCCCTTCATGGCCATTTCGGTGGAGAGATCCAGGACATGTATTGCCTCAATACCAACAGCTTGCGAGGGCATCGGTATAAGCTATCGAAGGAAGCCTTCAAATCGACACCTCGGCAAATGTTTCTCCCTAAGAGAATATTCGGTTCATGGAATAATCTACCCACGGCGATTGTGGAGGCCCCTTCTGTGAACGCTTTTAAGAACAGGCTGGACGGATGGCGTCGAAATTAATTTTTTATTTTGTTATTTACCATTTTTTGTTTCACAGTACTTATAGTTCCTTTAGTTCCATTATTATGAATGTATTTGAGTTGGGTTTATAGATTTAATAATCTCAACCCTTGTCATTATCTAAATAAATAAATAAATAAAACTTAAGGGGCCCATATTTTTTAAGACAGACCGTCACCTTTGGTTTGACTAATGTTGTTGAGAATGCCTAAAAGATTCAATGACACCAAAATCTGGTCGATATCTACTGGACACTAAAAATCAAATACGACAAGTACTGAATAATAATATGTTTTACAGATCAAACTTTATTGGTAGTGATTTCGGCCATGATAGGAAAACTTGCAGTCACTTCAGCGTATGGAACAATCTATATATTTTCTACTGAACAATTTCCTACAGTTATTCGTAACGCAGGTTTAGGTGCTTGTTCCACTTGTGCTCGAATTGGATCGATTATGGCACCTTATATAAACGTACTGGTAAGTTAGCAATATTCTTGATGGTGGTCATAATTGTTAATAAATAATTTTTACTTTAAGACCAAGGTTTGGCAGCCTTTACCACTAGTTATATTTGGAATTATAACCTTAGTTGGGGGAATGTTGAGTTTACTCTTACCTGAGACTTTGAATAAAAACCTTCCAGAGACCATGGAGGAAGGAGAGACTTTCGGACAGTAAGTTTTACTCTTATATTTTATTTTATAATCAGTTAACTTAATTTTTTTATAAATCATTCATCTGAAAGAATGAAGTGGGTATTCAATGTTGGGTAAAGAATTCAGTGTTTTGCTTGAGCTAGCGTAAATACACAGTAAATAGGTCTATAGTCCGTTCACGAAAGTCTGAGCCGTCGGTTGACCATGACAATTTGGTATATTCATATCAAAATTTTAGGTTATGTTGTTTATTTTCTTGTCAGATTGATACGCAATGTTGTCAGTATAACAAGAAAGATGTATAAATCGCGGATTCTCACAATGTCAATTTACATCTGAGAATTGATAACGCAATTCAGACAGTTCTAAATACCTAACGACAAAAGATTGAAATTTCACGTTACAGATTTACTACTTGAATTGAATAAAAATATCAATATTCGAACTGTGAAAACTAATGGTACCTATCTTAAATGTATTCGAGAGTTATCAGTTTCATTAGTCAGTAGAAGTGCAAGTCAAATAAAGAAAAAGTTCTGAAACAAACATTATGTGATAAACATACACATTGTATGTTAGAGACAAATCAAGATATATCTGGAGTAATAAATGAAGATAACTCGGAGTTATTTGGGAAAATAGTAGTTACTCTCATGCATTTCGTATTTCACCTAGAGAGTTTGAAGTTTCCTTTCAAACATTCATCATCGTTCATTGAATGATTTGATTTCTTCATAAGATATTCTGATGAATCGTGGTTCCAAAATATCCTGATTTGAAATTTAGGAAGCATCTCTACCTACAGCTACATGCATGTTATACTCGATAGATGAGAATTGTTATGATTGTTGTGAATTGTAAACAAGATCTCTTTCGGACTCTCGACTCGAAAACGCGTCGAACGGCAAGGCTACGCGTAGCCATCGTAAACTAAACGTTAGTTTACGATGACTACAGGCTACCAACCTAAGATAATGAAACCAAGGCCTACTTTGTGTTCAATAATATGTGAACGGAACACAACTAAAGAGATTTTTATTATATCAGTTATAAGTGACATCAGCTTTTATATTTTGTTAGGTTTATTTATTGCAATATTTTTTTTAATTCATTTTCAATTATTTCCAGAAAGAAAACAGAAATTCAAGAAATGGAAGAAGAACCAATAAATAACATCAAAGCTTAAAACAGCAACATCTTTCTCTTGCAGTACCTAAAGAAATTTTAGTACAAATTGTTTATGAAAAACTGGATGACCTTGAATTTTCAACTGGAACAATGAATTTTATATATGCTCATAATTTCTAGTCACTTATGCAACTTTTTTCACTGGCCTTTCGGTTGTGCTCCACTCTTTACTGAAGATTCCATAATATTTTATTCTGATACCATCAGGGAGTAATCAGAATATGAATGAATAACCTCAATTTTCTTCTTCGTGGCTAAAATGAAAGGGAATCAAAAGAATTTTTTATCATAAAGTTTACTAAATACTCATTTTATTCTGAAAGATATTTTAACTTTCTAGAAATTCTAGATTTTGTTTCATAGAGAACAATGAATAATATGAAGGTTGAGTAAGTATTCAATATTTGTCCATAATTTGTTATTATAACTTATAACTATAAGTTTTATGGAACATTAATTCAATATATGGTATAATGGTAGCTGTGGAATATCATATGTACAGGGGAAAAATTCTCAGAGTAAAAAGTAAACCAAGAGATGCCTTTATGCATTTGTTGAGGCAGCTAAATAGAATCTGTTTATGAACGCGAACAACATTTGGCGTTGCGAACTTGTGCCGTATCTTTATTCCGTATTGGGATAATTGGTCTGAGGCTTCCCTACTATGATACTAACAGTGTCAGTTTGGCAATATCGTTCTGTTACTGTTATTTGAAGCGTTGTGTTTACATCTTCGTTTCGATTTGACGTTCATAAACTGAATTGTTTTACTGATTTGGTGGCAGTATATTGTTGTTTAAGCGTATGCCGGTTATACTGTCGTGTTAATTCAAAAGGGTGCAACTGCAATTTTCCTTTAAATAAGTATCTATCAAGAGTATGATACTTTTGAATCTGTTTTGTATGACAATTTTCAATAGGAAATCTTACACTTATTCGGATATATTCACCAAATGAGTATCATGACATTTTGAGAAGTCAAGATGGCCAATATCGTAACACAAAAGTCGCATTTTCTCAATTCAACTCACTCAGATACGCCCCTTTGAAATAACAGGGCAATATAGTAAAGGCAAAATTACGAAAATGTTGTATTATATTCAGGAATTGAAGAAATGAAAATATAACAAAAAATACAATTCGCGAAATGCAAGAACGCTTCAGTCAATGCGACAAATGGTAAACATCTCGCTACTTCGTTCAAGGTTCATGCTATGGAAGAAGGTTTTCGAATGGAACTGGAGATGTCGTCTTTGGTATATTTATACCTTAAAGAAGATGCCATTTCGCTGTAAGTTCCAAGAAATACCTTGTATCATTCAGAGCTATCCTGTGCTGGTGAGTCCTAATAAGGACGAAATGGCCATCCATGGGTGCTCTTTTCTATACCACTTCCTTGCATTTTGTCTTGAACAAGGACGAGATTAGCTCCGAAGTATGAGTTTAATATTGGTTGATTTCAATCGATGAATACTATTCTCTGCTTTCACTATTTTGAAAATATAACCTATTGATTACCTGCTTCACCCCCAGTGCAGCAGTAAAATGCTTTCCATCTCACTCTAGAGTTTCATTGATTACAATGTAGTAGTATTCACGCATAGGGGCGAGATTCGTACTCTGAGGTGGTATGCCTAACATATTTTGTGTATCATTGCAGTTTCATTTCTTCAACCATCGGATATAGTCTAAGTTTTATTTGCATATTTTTAAAACTGTATTCATAATATTCTACCAGTTACTATTATGTCATATATACAATAAAAATGTATGTTACGTTGAACTAGAGCGCTCATATGGATCTGATGTTGTGAATATTTTCGTTGTTTACAGTTGAGAATTTTGTTAACCTAGCTTAGTTATTTAAATTTGCTCAAACAATTTTAACAGATTCTAGTCTTATTAATTATGATTTCGAAATGATTGATTAATACTGGGTCTTTACAAATTATTGTAACATCGTAGGTTGCTTTGGGAATTTTTCATCTTATCGTTTCTTATGCAACGTCTACAAATTTATAATTCCAGTCACATTATTCAATTTCTTTCGGAATGACTACAATAAACTTCCTTTTTTAAATTAAAGTTTATATCAGAATATAAATATTTAAAATAGTCCAACGCCAACTGCGCTGTTATAATCATCTATAGAGACCCTGTACAATACTTGAGCCGTAAGAATTAATGTACTTCTTTTTCTCTAAATTATAGCTAGCATTTGATACTTTTATAGAAATATTCAATAGTTGTGCTTCGTGATATCTTCATAATGAATTTATTATAAATATTCTGAATGAACTGATGGAACCACCATCAAGTAGATTTGATTATAATTCAAAAAACATTTGATACTGTGATTTCATATATTATTGTTATTCAAATTTTTTTATTGTCTGTTTTCACTCATTAAAATTGAATTTCTCATAAAATGAATTTGTATTTTCGAATTGTTTTCTCAAGTTTAGATTTATTTTTCCTTTTATCACCAAACTGTAATATACACATATATTTATTTTTTTTAGTTCAAAATGTATGATTCATATTTAAATTAACATATTTCCAGTTCGGTATCAGTTTTGCTTCTCCCAATCCATTTTTAGTACCCATAATTCTGTTTTTATTAGAGTTAGATTTTTTGTAGATTTATACTTTAGTATATAAAGCTTACGTGAATCAATCAACGAGTTGAACAAAAATCATTTTATATATATATGTAGTTTTTTTGGATGTCAAGAATAATGCTGTAGATATATTTCATCTTTTGTTCATAATTTATTTCTTAAAAAGATAAAAATTTGAATAAATAAGTGTTCTCTTTATTTTATTTATTTTGTGTAAACAATATTTGTATATGCTTGGGTTATATAATTTACTGTAATAAAAGAATTATGATAATGACAATTATTTATTGAACAAGTTGGTCAAGTGGTACTTTTTTGGCAAGTTCTTTGGTTCTTTTGTACAGGCTGCAGAAATTTTCAAGAAAAAATTTATTTATTTAGTATGTTTCTTATTGAAGTTGAAACACACATGATAAACTAGCTATAGTGCGTTCATAAAAGTTTGAGCGCATAATAGACCTGCTCAAACTGAAGAATGAAGAGTTAAGGAAAATAGGAATTTGGACCTCTCAAGGAGGAATCAACATTACCGACCCAAGTGCCTTTTATGAGAATAGAGCTCCTAATATAACATTGGTCGTGATGACAAGGGAGGTGAGTCGAGCACACATATAGTCCGTTCACGAAAGGTTGAGCGCATAGTAGGCGTTTTTTTATTTATCTGAAGTTGGCAGTATTTGCTGTCATAACTTAAAATAAAGTCAACGTTGCCGAATGTACCCGCCTCGTCCGACGAGCTTGCGAGTTCAGAAAACTATAAAATATTGACAACATTGCGTATCAATCTGACAAGAAAATAAACAACATAATCTAAAACTTTAATATGCACAGTTGCCAAATTTCCATGGCCAACCGACGGCTCAAACTTTCGTGAACGGACTATAGGTTGAAATTTTTTTTTAATTGATCTTAGTCTGGTATTCATAGTTCGCCCTTGAGGGTGAGAGTTTGTATCGCCCTTATAAATACTAACCTTAAGGTGACCTCAACCTTCACTCACCCTCAAGTTTAAACTATGAATACAACTCTTAATTGATTTTTAACTTCTGAATAATATCCACTAATAGGGAAAAAACTTTATTCATTTGAAATGTTCAATTTATTTTACATATTTGCAAAATAACAAATTTAATTTCAGATTTTTATGAAAAAAATATATTTTAAAATTGATATCATCCACAACTTTGCTAAAAAGAGAATGACGATGTTAAATATAATTTTTCCAATTTATTTGTACATAGAATAAATACTATACAAATCTGAAAGAAGCATGTTCAATTGTTGCCATTAATTATGTATACACAGGAAATATTAAGTTAGCTATAATTTTGTGTCAAATTAAAATAAAAACAATGCAAATGATCTTATTTATGGAATCATTTATTTATACAATTAAATAACTCGCCCTTCGTGAAGCGATCATCACCAAAGAACAGTGAATAGACTTTTATCTGTAATATTGCTGAGTATTGTTCCACTGTGGAGGAGGAGCTGTTGTATAATCAAACTGTGCCGCAGGTCTAGCTTGTACAGGAGTCGTTGAATAGGCCGGTGTAGGCTGTGCTGCGGTAACAACATAAGGATATGTATGCTGTTGCGCAGGACTGTAAGCAGGTGGCGCTGCATAATATTGAGTCTGTTGGGGAGGCGGTATATGCATGGGTGGTAAAGTCTGTCCATAACTTGTAGCTTGAGGATACTGGTTATAAAACGCATGGGATGCAGATGGCGCTTCATGGATTTGAGCTTGCGGAGGCGCAGTATCTTGGATTGGCACTGTTATTAGGTTCGTTCTCACCCCCCCACTCTGCAATGTTGCAGGTCTGGATCTTGTCAATGGGGGAATAGCAATACCACCTCTAGGATCACTCTTAGTTCTTGTTTGTTGAGTACGTTCAGCTTCATGTGTTATCTCTGTCGTCTGCGGAGGATGTTGAGTAATAATATTAGAAACATGACGATGATTAATATGAGCTTGAAGATCGCGATGAGACAGATACGTTCTCCTACATCCTGACGTTCCATAACGTGTACCTCCATGAGTGCACATAAACACTGTACCTAATCCAGTTTGTTCGACTCTTGAAACTTTTTCTAGACACCTAGGACACTGCTTTTGGTCTTGTTTTCCACAAGCAAGACAAAAAACGTGTTTACATGGGATCATTCTCCCATATATCAATATAGGCTTCAAGCACTTATCACAGCAGTGGATCATGGGATTCAGTACTTTTTCTCCAATCAAGTTAACTTTGTGATTCCAATCTAATCTCAGCATAGGCTCTGGTGGGCCTCGATTGATTGTTGTGAAGGTGGGAGCCTCAAGTTGGGAAATATCTGCTTCCAAATCAATTTTTGGTGCTTCGTTCTCGATGTTTTCTTCTTGAGTTTTGTGTTCATTATTGATCTCTTCAACAGGCTGTAGCTGTTGTTCAACTTCTTCATCACTCTCAATTACCTTCACAGTTTTTTTTCCTCTTCCGCGTCCCCGTCCTCTGCCTCTACCTCTACCGCGACCACCACGTCCTCGACCTCTACCTCTTTTCGGTGGTCCTTCATCCATAATTTCAATAATTTCTGATAAGTTCGGAAATTTTTAGTTTTGGTTTTATTACTTTTATTGACGCAATTTGTGGGGTTAGATCACAGAACATAGATAAATATTTATCTATGTCACAGAATATCATAATATTAACATCAACAATTTATTTATACTCTCTTTGTTGGGCTTAACTTTTAGTCCTGTAACCAGCTTGTTATTTTTCACTCCTTTTCAGTGGCGGCTCGTGAAATTTCAATCAGAGGAGGCCCGAGACCACGCAACCAACAAAGTAATTTATTTCGAACTGGGCTTCCTGTCAGCCACTGGAATTTATTCTATGCAGAAAGAAAGATTATGAGCAGAATTAATAATTGAATTTGGCATTGCTGATCGAGGTGTCTTGATTACTTGAGTTATGAAAATTTTATCATCGTAAGGCATTTTTCTGAATTTATTATTCGAAATACAATCTACGGTAATTATGTAGATCTAAAAGAACTGTGCTGGAAACGTGAAAAAAATCGTACTCACTAAGTTTGGGTCCCAGATTACGAAAATGATAACGAGAAGTCTGCAATCCTCTTAGTTTTTTAAAAAAAAATCCAAAGTTTCAGTCAGGTTAGTGAGGTTAAGCATAGTTCTAGCCAATTTTCCTCTATTTTCTCAATCAATACTCGTTGGAAATGTTTTATTTACCATTTCCTGAAAGTATCCTGCAAAATAAAGCCTTCGTTTGGTCGAAATCGACGATTTTATTAATTGTTTATTATCTTCACGGCAGCCATGATAATTTGCCCTTGGGCTGTCAACCGGCGCGAATTGCGCAACGTTGCCAATGTTTCAAACTTGTAGTTAAATTTAGGTTGCCTAGTTCGAATATTGTTTCAAGAATGTGTTATGTGTAAGATTCATTTCGCACCTTTTTTTTGTGAAACACTCGGCAAGAGTGAATTTGCTATACGAGTCCTAGGGATAATATTCCAATTTGAGATCCGGCAAATTAATATGTCCCGTGAAAATGAAAAAAGAATATCTATTAATGTTAGTATGACAGAAATTATAGAATAGCTTGAGTAGGTTAGGTTAGGTTAGGTAAGATAGGAACAGTGCAAAGTATTAATAGGAGTGTGAATCACTCAAAAACACTTATTTAAAAAAAAGATTTCGTTCGTATTAAGAGAAATGGTACTAAATTATTCCATTCATAATTCAATGGCCATTTCTCTTCCTACGAGCCTTTTTTAGTGTGAAATAAGTGTTTTTGAGTGATTCCCACTCTTATTAATACTTGGCACTGTTCCTATCTTAGCTAACCTAACCTAACCTGGCAGCCTAACTCAAACTCTTTTATAATTCCTTTCATACTAATATTGGAAAAGTTAACAAAAATGGGCTTCCCAATCTCATCCTAATAATTTGAAAGTAACTGGTTCTGGTTATACGATTTGAGACATTGGCAACGTTGAACAAATCGCGACCGATGACAACCGAAATACGCCGAAAGGCAAATATCATGGCTGCCGTGAAGATAATAAACAATTAATAAAATCGTCGATTTCGACCAAACGAAGGCTTTATTCTGCAGGATACTTTCAGGAAATGATAAATAAAACATTTCCAACGAGCATTGATTGAGAAAATAGAGGAAAATTGGCTAGAACTATGCTTAACCTCACTAACCTTACTGAAACTTTGAATTTTTTTTTGAAAAAACTAAAAGGATTGCAGACTTCTCGTTATCATTTTCGTAATCTGGGACACAAACTTAGTGAGTACAATTTTTTTCACAATTCCAACACGATTCTTTTAGATCTACATATTTACCCAATCTACAGGATCTTGCCTTTCTTTAAGTTCACTAGTTGCATTATAATTCTCACTTCCGTTTCCATATTTCTTGATGAAATATTAAAATCTTACCTACAAAATTTTCCGAAAAATGTTACAAAACCACAAACCGCACGTTAATAAAAAGGGAGGAAATCAAAACAACAGCTAATCTCCATCCACGATCGCCGGGGTTGATTCGGGCCGATCGGACGTTCAGTTTCGGCTAAGCTCGTTCGCCTAGAAGAGAAAATAATTGCGCGTATTCGGGCCTCTGACACGTGATCTACAGCTCTAATTTCAAATGGTTCCCGCACAGTCCATTTGAAATGTTACAATCTAACTCGACTTGTGAAGGCGTGCCTCCTTCGCTAAGCGGTTTGCCTGCTATCCGTTACGCTGTATTGTGTGTTGCGGATAATGTATGAATGTTTTAGATCGCTGAGTGATGAACATATGTTTATTACTTTTGGATTTGGATAGTAGATAGAATGATGGAAATAATACTGATATAGAATAGTGATAATTTTTCATTTGAACTTGAATTTAAAATTGAATTAAACGCAGTAAAATTAGGGGAGGTTCGGCCTCCTCTGAGCAGCCGCCACTGCTCATTTTCTTACATATAGGACAATTTTCAATAAAGACGTACTTAATACTTAGGATATTCTCAACCTCCCATTCAACTTTCGGATAGAATGTAACTAATTTCGGCTTATTGTTGTCAGCGTCCTCTTGAGGCTTGATTTACAACTAAGTTTCGTTTTTCGAACAATTACTTAAAACACAAGGGGCATTGTGATGAATTCTACCATCTGTTATGAAAAAAGCTTACCTAACCAAATACTACAGGTTTGGAAATTCATATCGGAAACATTAATACAATGCATCAGACAGAGAGTTTTTCCGTCCAGTTAAACAGATAAATAGTTGAGAGAATCACGTACAATAACCTCAGATCAATGAAATTATTGATCTGTGACTCTAACTGACTGAATTAGCCTATTCGTTTGAAGAATTTCGTCCTCCTGAGTAACTCAAAAGCTCGAAATACGGCTCGCCATTGGTTGCGCACAAGCACTGGTACAGAGCTCAGGAGCTCGAAACTCTAAAAAAACGAACACTAGGGGCGTTCGGCATTGACCTCCGCGAGCGGACGGATTTTTTAGTCACGTGACCACAGAGATCGTACAGATAAATCTGAAATATCTGGGAATAAACGAACGGTACAGAGCATCTGCCACAGAACATACTGCTCTGTTCTACTTTTATAGATTATGAGATTTCAAAGATCACTATTTTGGGAGTCGAGGAGAAAACCCCCCTTCACCTAGTCACGGAATGCCTTGGCATTACGAGCCTGAGGAGGAATGCCTTGGACAAGAAACTTGTAAGAGTGAGGAACTAGCCTCGTTTGAAGTCTTCACAGTTACTAGATTTCATTAGATCTCTGGAACTGGAAGGCGAGCTGTGAAGGTTTTTGGCCAGAACAGCTCTGTAAGGGGGCACAATGACTTAAGGTCGCAGTGGACTGTAACCCCTCTGTAAACTATCAACTATTTTGGGAAATATGCTCATCTTTTAACGATACTTTCACCCTTTTAGTAGCTGTTCCATAAAATCTCAATTAAATAATTAGGTGCAAAGGCACTGAATGCAAAAGAAACGAGTAATGCAATATCCCCTTCTGGTCGTGTTGGCGATATTTGTACCGAAAGATCCTCATCAATTCATTGATTAATTACACGAAAAAGAAACGGGAAAGCAATATCTCCTCCTGCCCATTTATAACTACGATAGCTATATTGAAAAATTTTAATGAATTAATTGAGTTTTTAATGAATAAATGAAAACAGGAGAATAAAACTGTTAGAATTTTTCAATCTATCGGTTGTCGGATCAGGAACTCAACCTAAAACAAAAAAAATATAAAAAACATAAAACTCTATGGATAAAATCGCTTTGCTCCGTCGAAATAGACCGAGCGAAAAGATCGACGTCCGATTGCTCAGATTTTTATGACGAACGGTACAGATGTGTATTCCCCTCAATCCGGATGTAATAAACGAACGGTTCAGATCGATCCGACACGTCCGATGTCGATGCCGAACGCCCCTACTATAAATCACGTCGTCTGATTGCAATAATGTAGTCTTGTCTCTGTCATCTTGGGAGTGGTAATGTGGTAGGGAACCAGCAGTAAGCGCATCGAATTATGTAATGTTTCAGGTTGCCTTAATACTTGATTCAAGTACTTGCGGTTGCCTACAATACTGAATGAATTAAGCCCCTCCCAACGATAAGAGAGAGACAAGACTACATTATTGCAATCAGACAACGGTATTCAGTCAATTACAGCACGTGATTTTCTCGACCATTCATGTGTTCAACTGGACGGAAAAAACCTGTGTAAGACTCTACACTGGACAACCTACAAGACTTCTGACTTTACCTACAGAAATAAAGTGTTGTAAAACCATTGTTGATTAGATTTTAGCGTTTTGACAATAATTTAGATCTAGAAGATTTTCCATTTAATTTTCATTCGAAGTAATGGTATTTACGGTTTTTCGGGATATTTCCATCACATGTGGTTGTAAAAAATGAAACTCACGTAGTCTATTCAATTTATTACTTGTTTGATATACCTTCAAGATTAATCGAAAAATATTTTCATACCTAATAATATACTATATTAACATTATGAATGAATTATTGTGGTAATTATGTACATTGTAAATAACAAATAAATACTTAAATTAAATAAATAAATTAGATTTCTTCGTTCACAACCCATTGTGAATAATAAATAAGTCAAAGTGTCCCAACATTCTTCGAATTTCACTAAACATATATTAATATACTAGAAAATGACTTTAAGTTGAATAAAGTCTTATCTCGTACTATCGTTGATGAATAGAATTATGGTTACTTATCATAAACCCCACCATCTTGCCCTAATATCTTTGACCCATGTTCTTCAGTAAGAGAATATATAAGTTTTATATTCCTACTGAAATTTCCCAATCCTTCAAAAACGTTTTAAACCTCGTATTTCAAAGTTTACAACAAATAACTTCTTAGAAAACTATCAAGGAAGAATGAATCAATAACTTCAAGTGAAGTACAAAATCAGAAAATTATATCATGTTCAAAAATAAAGAGGCTGCAGCATACAACAAGAATAAATACTGCAAATAACATCTGGTTACAGATAAAAAAAAATAGTATATTATGCAACGAGCGTATAATAATAGCCATTACACGTGAGTAGCATACTATACTTTATTCACGACTACTATATATACTATACTTCATGAATTAACATTTGGCGACCGTGACAAGACCCTTCTATTACAAGCGTGAAAAAAGTCAAGTTTACACATGAGAAACTTTTGAGGATTGTCATTGTATATTTTGTAATAAATAGGTATTGCTTTAATTGATGTAATAAAAGTAGATAAGGTTTTCGATTGAAAAGGTATACCGATATTTTTAGATGTAGTACTTTAGAATACCGAGAAAATATCCATTTAAGGAATATAATATTAATTTAAATCTATGAAGCATCAGACAGCAGAATAATGACTCATTATTCACTTGTGATTAACGTATAATGGGTGGATTATACAATAGTCGTGGATAAAATTTTTTATAGAGAAAAAACAATTCTCCAGGTTAATTTTTTAGGATATCTAAAATGTCCCGGTGACCAGTCAGCTTCTTTATTTCTGAACACCTCTATAGACTATATTATGTCTATGGTGAACACATTGATAGTGTAGAACTAAAGCAATAGTGTACAAAATCAATTCTATGTATCCGCATTAGTTCAGTCTATGTAACTTGTAGAGAGCAGTTTAATCAAGATAAATCTGAGGTTGATATGTTGAATAAAACTGTGTTTATCTCTGAAAAAGATTGCTCTGAAATATTTGTGAAATCGGTATTCCAGTACAACTTCTGTAATAATCAGTCTTATATATTTCCATCAACTCATGACTTGAACTTGATGGAATGCAAAGGTAATTATTTTTATTCATGAGTCGAGATGGTTAGTATAGTACTGGAAATAATACTCATTCTTGTCTCTCGTCTACTTTGGTGTTTGCATCCTCACTTCGGAAAGTGTATATTGGCCTAAATCCACCCTCAAGTTGAGGCTTGAAGTGTTCAATATCAAACTCACTCGTTGAAGCCTGTGCCATTGTAGTTGTCTCACTTGTCTCAGTGTTTTTCTGTTGCGAATCACTTCGTCTTATAACCGACCATCCTTGTGACGGGGAATCTACTTTAACACTAGCTTGGAACGGAGCTTGGAAGTCTTGCTCTGTTCTTACATTAATATTTTCATTAACATTTTCTTCAGTTCTATGATTAGATAAGGAATGAGTATTCGATGGAGAATTAGGAATTTTTCCACCTTCTTTCTCAGCCGGAATGTAGTATACATTGGAACTTGGGGATTCAGAAGGACTTATGAAAAATTCATTTCCAATAATTGGTTCTGAAGGTTCGGTTGGAGTGTACGCCACTGCTATGGGTTTCTCTGCAAATATGTGATTATGAACTTTGTTACCTGTAACAATTCTTGATTCGATATTGCTATCTATCGTGTTCCACTGATTATTAGATACGAATGTTCCTTCATTTTCTAAATGTGATATATCCTCTGATCCAATACCATTATTGGTAGCATCCGGCACAGGATGTAAAACTGATATATCTGGTCGTTCTAGAGGATAAGGAAAATCAGACTTTACAGGAAAAACTGGAGGCCGCGATTGAGGTTTCAAAACAGGAGAATCCTTCCTATCAATCATTCCTATAATTGGATCCTTTTCTGGTATGAAATCTTTATTAATCTCCGATGGTGGCAGAGGAAGTTCAGCTCTTGTTCCAATAACAACACTTTCTCTCTTATTAGAATCTATCACATCTAACTTTATTGGTGGCGTATTAACTGGGTACACAACATATACTGGTTTTTCAGTCTTATTAGTTTCTTGAATTATGCTGTTGACAGGTTCTTGGTACAATTCTTTCTTCTCTGATTGTTTAGCTTGAAGCATCTGCAAAGTTTCAACTGCGCCATCTTCTTTCTTCAGGTTCGTCATCACTTTCGGTGGTTCTAGAATTATCTTTGTCGCCATCGGTGGTTTTCTAACATATTCTTCACCTTTTCTATCTTGAGCTACTGCCGTTCTTTGTTCTAGATGCTGAGGAACTTGCGGAAGAGGGGGAATTTTCCTATAGTTGTGTAAATTTCTTGGAGGTAATGGTGGAGGTTGCAACTTTTCATAAAATTCTAATGGGTGGTTCGAAGGCCTTTCAAGCAGAGGTTCCCTATGCAGTCTGTTATCATAGAAGTTAGATGGTCCACGATGCGGTCCGTGTGGAACACCATGTGGATGATGATTGACTGGTCCGTGCGATTTCATGTTAGGTCTGAATTGGGGCAGAATGTTCGGCAGAGTATCTATTCTCTTATAAGCCACATCAGGGAATGGACGAGGAGGACGAGAGTATTCTAGATTACCACTAAAGAAATGTCCTGGCCTTGGATCCCATGGAGGTCTTGGAGCCTCTATTCGGCTTGGATGTTTCCCTTCTTTTTCTTTCGGTGGTGTTAAATCACTAGGAAGCTGGTGGTACATCGGTTTAGACGCTAACTTAAGAATTTCTCTATCCTGACCTAGTACTGGAGGATTCGATGTTGACAAAGGCGGAATATGACTAGTCAGGGACACTTCTTTCTCGTTGGGAAAAACTACTTTCGAACCGCTGCTAGGAAGTTCCAAATCTTTATTATCTAACTCCAGTTTGGCATCCATAACTTTTCCAGGAATTTTTTTGATGTTTTCAACTGGAACTCCGATAGACAAAGAAGCTTCTGAATTCGTATTGGTCTGTATAGTGACGACACTCCCACTTATTTCATGATGAGGTTTCATCTGTGGCTGTTGAAATATCACAGAATCTGGCGAGTTATTGTATATTATATCGTCCTTTTCGTAAGTTCCTTCACCAAACAATGGCTGAAAATAATTCGAGCTGAAGTCGTTTTGAGACTCTATTGTTGAATAAGAACTTCCGTCTGTCTTTTGATGATGGCCTACAACGAAGGAAACTGTATCCTGGTCTGGAGCAATATGTATACTACTAGAACTAGGAGCATACTGAGTATGCACAGCGAATGGTTTCGGAACTACTCTTTCATTATTGAGCTGGTCCCTCAAATTTTGGGTTGCAATTATTATTGGGTGATAATTGTTTGACTCTGGTACCTGTTGATTTGTAGGCCACATGGGAGTTTTTGGAGTAGTTACATGGTTATCTCCGAGAGGCAATGATGTCACTTTGGAAAATGGATTGGTCAACAATTCCACTTTTTTTGTAGTTGTAGGAGAGTAAGATTCTTGGTAGCTGTGGGAATTGTATACCGTGGAAGGTTTAATTGGCAAACGTGTTGTAGTTGTTTTTGGGTACGGTGTTGTACTTGTACTTGTGGTAGTAGAAGGAGTTGTACTTGTAGACGATGTGGTTGTTGATGTAACATGGGGAGTACTCGACGAATGTACTTCTGTGCTTTTCGGATTGTTATAGTAATAATCATCGTATTCCTCATAGAAATTTTCCATTTCCATTTTGGAACCAGTTGCGACGTTCGCAACAGTTGGGATATTCGAAGTAGACTGCGAAACAGTTGTTGATTCTTCTTTTAGTTGCTGTGTGTTTTGTATCCTATTCGGAGGCAGGTTACTGAACATTTGGGGGACGACTGTTTTTTCTGTAGTTGAAACAGTCTCGTCATATTCACCGAATAACTGTTCAAACAAACTTATTATTTTTCGAGTTGTGCTTGAGGGGGGTGATGCAGTAGTTGTTAGGAAATTATTCGAAATTTTAGGTGTTGTTTTATAAGTTTCCTCAGGTTTGGAATCGTATTCATCCTTCAATTTGTCATAGTAATCATCAGAGAAATCTTCGCTAAAACTTGGATAACCAATGGGTTTAATGGCTAACTTATAATCTTTGGTGGTCAAGGGTGACTTAGTTGTAGTACTGGTGGTGGTGGTGGTGGTAGAAGACGTATCCTCATATTCGAAAACATTGTAAGAATTAGAAGAAGAAACATGATGGCCATTGGATGGTTTGTATGTTGGATATTTGGAAATATGCGTTTTATGATTATGGTATTTGTTGACATTTCCTTGAACTTTGGTGTTTGCATAGCTGCTTGATATCAAGGGATAAACATATTTGTCAGGATTATATTTGATTGGAAGGTTGAGAAAATCATGAAAGTTTGGCGATAGTTGGTTAATATCGCTGGGTCTGTGGCTCCCTATGTTTCCATCCTTCCGATCTATGTTGGCTTTGTCGTAAATGTCATCAGATTGGTTCTCGCCTTCTTCCGAGTAATCGTAAAATTCGTCGTCGACCTGAGATAGCGTTTTATTCGTGAAATCTATTTTTCCGGTTAACGGATCTTTTTCCATATAGAACGGTTTTCCTTTGTTGAAAATATTTTCTGGTAAATTGTACCCAGGTATTACGAGCGGTGATGGGTCCGGAATTTCTTCTGAATCATTCGTTGCAGATGAAGGACTCGAAAAATATCCATCGGATGAATAGTCCTGTAAAAAACAATATTTTACATATTTTTCTTCAATACTACTCAGGCGTTCAATATAAAGCGAGCTTTGCAATAGGTGAAAAAACAAATGAAAACTCGAATTTATTTTCAACCTTTGTCATCCTTCAAACATCTTACTGCCAAAGTGGACTTTTTATTCTGAGTGTCTTATGGGTCGATTACATTGAAATAATTTACATGCTGCTACTGAGCGAATTTAGAAGCGAGTGAATTATCAGTTTAATTAACTAGTGCAATAAAAATTATCGAAAATTTTTGGGAAATATGCTCGAATGCAAGTTAAGTTGAAAAAGAGCACGAGTGCGCGGAGCGCTCGAGTGCCTTTTACAGTTTAACTTGCAAGAGTTAAATTTAATAAGAAAATTTTGTGAATCCATCAAATCGTATTGTGTCGCTGTAAGTTGCTGTCACATTGCCGTTACTCTAATAAGTAATAACGTTCATAATTACGTCTGCATTTATTTTAAAGGACCTGATAATTTTGCACAAGTGCGAATTATCGATAATTTGCACTAATGCAAAATTATCGCCTAATTGTATGCTCATTGGCTAAAACAACAATAAAAAATCAGTCGGAACATTGTTGTCTGTCGAATTTGACAGATGATAAAATTTTCTTGTGAGATTGTGATGATTACACACAAAACTGTCTACTCGCTGAGTAGCCACAATTTAGCGTTCCATGTAAGGTTTATGTTTGTATCGTTGTCAAGGATATAAGTTTAAATGTCAAATACGTTTTCAAATTTAAGAACCAGGAACCACCGAGTAGATGAGAACTCACAGATTGTTAAGTAGCAACTGTGATTACACACGGCTTGTTTACATGCCAACAAGCCAAAACGCCAGCGTGGAAAGTAGCCCAGCTTTCAACTTTAGTCGCAGCTTTTTTACAATCAGATTGTTGGCTTGTGAACATGATTACACTGAGCGAATTTACAATCAGCTACTAAATTCGCCCAGAAGCAGCTTGTGAAGTATCTCAATGTAATCGACCCATTAGCAAATTTTTAAATAGCTGATGACACTGTAGCATGTGCGTCTATGGCTTGAAACTTAATGTAATCGACCCATAAACAACAGCATTTAAACGGTGGACAGCTGAATTTAGACGTGGTCGTACGACCATTTCTGAAAAAGACCGACCAGGTCCTAAAAAACAGGTGACTACCCAGGAAATAATCGAAAAAATCTACGATATTGTATTGGACAATCAGGAAAAAAGTGGGTAGATAGCTGACACCGTAGGTGTCAATTTTGCATAAATATTTGGGTATCAGAAAGCTAACCGCAAGATTGGTGTCGCGTTTGTTGAAAATCCATCAAAATGTGAACGTCTTCTCAGCATTGTTTGGTCATTTCAAACGGTGATCGGACTGATTTTTTGCGCTGATTGTAACTATACTGATGGACAAAATTAGCGCACACACCAAAAATTTCCTTAATATTTAACAATTGATATCTTCCCAATCTTTAGTCAGATTTCAATATTTTTTCTTTCAATTGTAGCTCTGTTATTGTCGAATTTCCTCCGTTAAACAGAAGTCCAAAAAATAAAAAGTTCATGTTGTACAGGGCATTTAAATCATGTCAATTTTTATAGTCAAAATGTAACGTCTTCTGTGGGCAATGCCAGGTTGCTGAGGAATATAAAAACAATAAAGCGTTGTAGCCTTGTATCTCTTGAGTATTTTGTTTTTTTTAACCAATTTATCTTGGAATCGTCCAGAGATATTCAACGTTTTATCACTCTTGTATTAAATGCATTAGCCATGAATGTCTTCGCAACCATTTGTCCGATTTGAATGGTTTTTTTTCAGTTTTAGCTCTTTTATTGGCAAATATCATTCTATAATGAGATGTTCAAAAAAGAAATGCATCATGCTGTACAGGGCGTTTAAATGTTCGGGTTTTTTCAGTACAGTTTAACGCCTTCTGTGGGCAATACCAGATACCTGAGGCTTCTAAAAACTACAGTGATGTAGCCTGATGTTTCCAGAGTATTTTGCTTTTTCAAAAAGCAATTCAACTTGTACCCTTCCAGAGAATTCACATTTTTATAACATCTTGCATTAATTCAGGAAACATCAGGCTACATCACTGTTATTTTTTACAAGCCTCAGTTATCTGGTATTGCCCACAGAAGGCGTTAAACTGTATGAAGAAAACCAGAAAATTTTAACACCCTGTACAACATGATGCATTTTTTTTATGAACATCTAACTGTAGTATGATATTAGCCAAAAAGAGCTACAACTAATAAAGGAACATTGAAATCGGACAAATGGTTGCGAAGATATTCGCATGGCTAATGTATAAAATACAAGAGTTAATAAAATGTTGAATATCTCTGGACGATTCCAAGATGAATTGGTTTTTTGAAAAAACAAAATACTCAAGAGATACTAGGCTACAACGCTTTATTCTTTTTATATGCCTCAGCAACCTGGCATTGCCCACAGAAGACGTTAAAATTTGACTCTAAAACATAACATTATTTAAACGCCCTGTAGGACATGAAGATTTTATTTTTTGGACTTCTGTTTCATGGAAGAAATTCGACAATAACAGAGCTACAATTGAAAGAAAAAATATTGAAATCTGACTGAAGATTGGGAAGATATCAATTGTTGAAGTTCAACGCTAATTTTGTCCATCAGTATATTACCTAATGATAATGAGTTTCCAAAACCTCTACATCAGGAACTGGCGCTGGGACATACGGGCCAAGTACCAAGTGTGCACTGTCGCTAGGCTCCTGTATGAGCGTCTTTCAAGCGGAAATCTTAGCTATTGAAAAATGTCTAGATATAAATCTAGAAATAAACTATCAGAAGTTCGATATAGCCATACACTCAGATAGTCAAGCTGCTATTAAAGCACTGAGTCCTACGTCATCGACTCATTAGGTAGGCAAGAAAAATAAGGACTTTTTAATCTGGGTTTCCGGCCATTCGAGAATCAGAGGAAACGAAGAGGCCAATACACTCGCCAAAGAGGGCGCATGAATGTCACTCATTGGTCCAGAACCCTTTTGTGGTATAGGTAAATGTATCTATAAGAAGGAGTTTCTGCAAAAGGAGAAAGCCGAGAGGGATGGATCATTCCACTAAGTTCCTTAAGAACTTTGAGACAGCGGGATCCCAAAGATATCTGGATCTTGGTAAGAAGCAATTATACCTCCTCACTGACTTTCTTACAGGACACTGTCGCCTCAGGAAGCACCTATTGAGGATGGGATTATCGGACACTGACGAGTGTAAGTTCTGTGGAGAGGAGGAAGAAACCCCCATTCACCTTGTCACGGAATGCTTTGCATTGCGAGCCTAAGGAGAGAATACTTGGGCGAGAAACTTGTAAGAGTGAGGAACTAGCCTCGATGAAACCTTCACAGATATTGGATTTCTTCAGATCTCTGGAACTTGAAGGCGAGCTGTGAAGGGTGTGATCTGTGATCAGCCTGTGTGGCGAACAATAGACGTTGAGGTCGGAGTGAACTGTAACCCTTTTTTTTAAACTAACTAACTATACTAGGCTAACGGCAAGATTGGTGTCGCGTTTGTGAAGTCTTCTCATCAGTGTTGGGTTTTTCAAACGGTGATCGGACTGATTTTTTCGCCGAATAGTAACTTGAAACATCAGAATCAAAGAATCAGTAAAATTATGAGTGTGACTAGGTGGAATCTCTACAAAGCATGCAAAGACTCAACCATCGCTCAGGTAGGTTATTGCGTCTGTATTTTTCATTCTAGTTGCAAATGTTCATCGACAATTTAGAAAAAGGGAAAACAATCAATAGCGATAATTACTGCGCATTATTAGACCGATTGAAATCCGAAATCACAGAAAAACGGCCACATTCAACGAAGAAAAAGGGATCTTGATACTGAAACTCACTCTGTTCATTAAGGACATGTTTCACAACGTGTTGATGAAGTTACTGATCGGATATAAATAACACATGGGCTGAAAAGTACCGGGCCTAACAAAGGAAAACACGGTTTTTTTTGGTTCAAAATTAGCTTTCTTCATCAACGCTATCTCCATAAATAGCAACGCAATCTTTCCAGCGCCGTTTTTTTTAACATTTCAATGCCACTTCTTGTAGAAACGATTAATTGTTGCTCAAAAATAGGCTCAGTTTCAGCGACAACTCTTCATTCGTGCAAAATTTCTACCGGCGAGCCTTTTTTCAGGTCTGTAGCAGCTGTGTAGTCGCTGGAAGCCAAATCTGGCGAATAGAGTGGATGTGAGAGCAATTCGAAGTTTAATTTACGTACTTTTGCAATTGTTTGATTGACCTGTAAAACGGTTGCGTTGTCGCGATGGAACAAATTTTTTTCTTTGCCATATGCGTCGTTTCTTTGCAATTTCGACTTTCAAACGCTCCAAAACGCTATTAATATTACGTTGAGTGTTGTTGGTATTTCGTCTCTCAGATAGTCGATTAATGTTACACCACGCACATCCCAAAATACAGAAAGGCCATACCTTTCAAGCCGATTGTTGTGCTTTCGGGCGCTTTGACTAGTTCACCAGTTGCTGTATTCTCAGATGACGATCGTTTGCTCGAAGTGAAGTAGGTGGATCCATGGTTATCATTGTCACATATCGAATCAAAAATTCCGGTTTGTAATGTTTTTTAAATGGCCAAACACTGTTCAGAAGCATCAAAAACTTTCTTGTTTTTGGTCAAACAGTGAATGCAAACGCGGGCACCCACTTTGAATAGAGCTTCTCATATTCAAATTGCTCATTTCAATATAGAGCCAACACGTTCTTTTGATATTTTTACGAGTCAGCACTCACGCAAGTACACTTTCAATCATTCAAAACGTTTTGTGGATTTTTTTGTGATTTCTGGGTTTACCGCCTTATTTGGACGTCCACTGAGTTCTGCATAATCGGTATTTTAATGTTGTTCCTGATGGACCGGAGTCCCTATCACTTTTCAAGCCATTGATTCGCTTTTGAACGGTTATTTTTTACCATCAAGACAGCAGTTGTAAAATTAAACCACGAAACTGTTTTGATCCATTGTTTGAAAATGAAAATGGAAAAAAAACTCTTAGCACATTTAACTCGCAAACAATGAATAGAATGTCTTGAAATTTTAACAGATATTTTTGAAGGTTAGCATTACTGAAAAAAAGCGACTGCAGCAAAACTGGCCGCAATCTATGTGTTAGCCACGGGACTTTTAGCCCACGTGATAATGTTGAAATGAATTTATCTGCATTTACAATACCGAAATAATTTCATGTTTTGTGAAACATAATCAATTTCATAAAAAGAAAAAAGGAATATTCATCCGACTGAAAAATCTGAAAGGCACCATTTCAATGAATGAAGCTAATATATTCATTTAGATGATATCTGATAGTTATCAGCAGTTATAACATCAAGTGGAGAAACATGGCAAAATAAAATTAATTAGTTGAAAATAAAATCTTTAGTTACCAAAGTATCTCCTGGTTGTTCTCTGCTTTCACTGTCGACTTGAATATGAAGAAAATCTCGTGTACTATTTTTGTTATCCATATATCCTCCCATCAAAGCTGCACCATTCACATGGAAATTGCTCGGTACCGATATTAATATTTTAACGATTGTCAGTACTATATATTTCAGCTCCATCCTGAAAATAATAATATTATTTTTATTGAAATGGATTGAGCTATGTCCGTTGAGGTATGAACGCAGCATTTTAATGAGGCGGGGTGCCGAATAAAAAAATTAAGAAAAACCCTGAACAGGAGCATTTGAGCGCTCGTTCATTGGTGGAGCAATGAGGCTATTACCCGATATTTTATATGGGACTTGAGATTGATACTAAATATATAAATGCAAAATTTCAGCACGATCGGAATAATATTCTGGAAAGTATTCAAAAACTGAAATATGTAAAAACAACAAAGTTAAAAAAAATTAATTCTATGGTTCTGATGATGCGATCCCCTCGAAATATTGCATGAACATTCAGTATATTGATCATAATATAAAAAATGAATTTCACTCGAATCGGATGTTTTGTTATGGAAATATGAAGTTTCTTCTTTTCCATATTCTAATTTAATTTTCTATGGTTCTGTTAACACTATGCCTTCAAAATTTTGCATGAGGCTTACTATGATCATGTGGCCGTATAATTTCATTTGTTTCATCTGAGATAAGTATTGAGGAACAACAATTTTGAATGGCCATATTTTGCGGAACATCCTGTACCATATGGGTGGTTAACGAACTTAATCGAGGCATTTGGGAACCGTACTCACCCTGAAAATCTCAAGTCTCTAGGACAATTCCTTCAATAGTTATCGTGATAACGGCCGGACGGCCCTACGGACAGAATTGAATTTTACACGGATTCATCATCAGGGAGTCGGCCCTATAGTTTGAGACCTTAGACAAAGGAAGTGTCTAAGTTTGAGACATTTCCGGCTCAATATTAGAAAATTACAGACATTGGGGCAAAACGATATAGCACTCGTTTAAGTAGAACGAGCGCTCAAAAAGAAATATAATTAGTTATGTGCAAGTATCGAATACTTCTAAAAATGAATAACTATCAAAAATCGAGTGAATACTCGAGAACGGAGAACACTATTTATTATCACTTATTTTTAATACTTTTCGTTACTACAAACGCTCAAAACGAAACTTGAGTCGTCAACAATTATCCTATATGCTTTTTTGGAGTTGTTATTTCTCACCCCTAAGTAGGGGAAGTATGCCTATGATGGCATCCTGCTTATGATGGCACACTTCAAAGAAGTCTGTTAACATCAACTGAACAAACTTATATTTACTGAGTTTGTAAGCCAGATGGCATTTACGCGTGATATACGTAGTTACACTTTGAACAAGTGGCAATTTGTGACTTTTATAAGAGTTCAATCATTTCGGTAGGTGTTGATGTATGATAGTTATTCATTCTTTTTCGTTTTATTCGGATATTAAAAAAATCTGTTTAAAAAATGATTTTACTTTCTTTAAGCACTCTATAACAATGCTTTAAGTGTGAAAGTTTTAGGTTTTTTTCGTCTTTTTAGTACATTTTTCGCTTTTTTGAAAAATATATATTACTACTATTATACTACTAATACTATATTACTATGCTTATGATGGCATATCCAGAGTGTTCCTATGATAGTATAGGGTGCCATCATAGAAAAAAGAATCAAGATCAAGAGACGATTCCTCCAAAGCTTGGTACTTCGCAAGAAATATTAGAGGTATCCGAAAATAATGAAAATGGTTTCAAGTGAAGTATCGAGATCATTGAAAATCATACAAGAACTCTCACCACTGCCAACTGCCGTTGCAGAATCAAAAGTGAACAGTGGAAGAAAACGAGGAAGAGTAAAAGAAATCCTCAATACAAACACTGACATAAAAGAAAAGAAGTTGGAAGAAGAAGAGAAGACAAAGAAAGAGAGAGAAGCTAGCTAGAAAGGTCAAAAGACAGATTAAGTTCGTAGAAGAAAGTGAGGAAAAAGAAGAAAGACATTATGAAGATGATTCAGATGCCGCTTGTCTTTATTGCTATAAGCTGTTGTCTATGTCTAGACCAATGGAGATTTGGTTGCGTTGCCAGAAATGCGCCAGCTGGTGCCATGCCGAGTGTGCTAGTGCAAATCATATTCGTATGTGAATTGTGCGTATAAAAATTAGATTTTTATATTTTGACGATGCAAAGAATGTAAATTCACACTTATTATTTTCATTTCAAAAATAGGACTGCTATTTTCTTCAATAAAACATTTCAATAAATAATATCATTTTATTTTCAGTTATATGCCATCAAAGGACATACGTGATCTTATGATGGCACCCGTGGCCAAATTTTAAAAAGTGCTATAATCCAAATTTTCAAAATTATATTGAAACTATGTATATAAAAATGCATACTACATACGAGTAGCAGTAAATCTGTACAATCGATGACATGGAAAAATATTCCTTTAATGAAATATGTGAATAATCCGTTAAGGGTGCCAACATGGGCACACTTCCCCTATACATTCTTTTTTCAAATTGGAAGATATGGATTGTGATACTTCAAATGAAAGTTAATTTTAGTACCTATTCTGTAATATGGCTAAAAGTAGAATTGGTTGTGCAGTTTTTGAGCGCTCGTTCTACTTAAACGAGTGCTATACCGTTTTGCCCAAATGTTTTAATTTTTCGAATTTCCAGCTAAAAATGGTCTCCAACTATAGGGTTCGACAACCTGATGATGAATCCGTGGTCAAATTCAATTCTGTCCGTGGGGCCGTTGCTTTATACAGCCAAATCGTACATGGTGTTCCATAAAATATGGCCATTCGAATTTTTGTTCCTCAATATCTCTGACAAAACGAAACCAAATGAATAAAATTTTACGGCCACGTGCAAGACTTTCAGTTTAAGTTTAATATTAGGATATTCAAATTTGAATAATCACTTATTCTTTTTTCTTCATGTCAGGGATTTCTTCGATTGTTTCATCGTTCAACTAGTGACCCTGCCTTCAATCGAGTATTTGTATCACAGTTGGCAAGTCAGTGAATGCCGTTATAGTTTTCTTGAAGTGTACCTACCTATACCTTTCAACAACAGGACTAATGTTTATGTAAACGAAGAGAACGTACAAGGTTGTTGCATTAACGGACTGCTCTGAACAATGATACATTCAATTATTTCTTTTTTAAATCAATCAAATAGAAATTGTAAAATGTACCAACATGTTACCTAACTGTGTATTCTTCAGTTGCACTGACGCTGAGTCTGCAGCAGGAATTTATACAGGGTGTTTAGAAAATGTGGAAAATCTCTCGGATTCAGATAGAACATAAAAAAATAAGATGACAAGTTCCCATAATTTTTTTTCCTATCGGCCCTCCCTACGAAGATACGACCTACTAAATGACGCCACTGGAAATTCATTTTAGTGGAATAAATTTCAATTACTTACTTCTTTCATTATTTTTTTTTCGAAAACGGTTTATTTTATGGACACTGAAGTAGAGTACTTTTTCTTCAGCTTAATGTTCAAGGTATCCAAATTTGTTTTTTTAGCACCTCACCATACAGGGTGTTAAAAACGTAACCATTAAAATGTACAACCCTGGTAAACTGAACAAGCTAATTGAAATTTGAGCGCGGTGATTTAAGAGGTCCTTAACACTATTAATCATATCAAATTTTCATCAAATAATATCGAGTAGTTTGAAACTTATTCCACTAAAATGGATTTCCAGTGGCGTCATTTAGGAGGTCGTATCTTCGTAGGGCCGCTAGGAAAAAAAATTATGGGAACTCGTCATCTTCATTTTTTAAGTTCTATCTGAATCCGAGAAATTTCCCACATTTTCCGGGATACCTGTATAGTATGAAAAAAAATTGAAAAAAGCCGTGAGCAGGTGGGGTATGTTGAACCGAAAATGGTCTCAAACGATAGGGTTCGACTCCCTGATGACGAATCCGTGGTCAAATTCTATTCTGTCCGTAGGGTCATCCGGCCGTTAGCACGATAATTGTTGAAGGAATTGTCCTAGAGACTTGAAATTTTCAGGGTAGGTTCAGCTCCCAAATGCCGCGGTTGAATTCGTTAACTAGCCAAATCGTACAGGGTGTTCCATAAAATATGGCACTTCAAAATTTGTTGTTTCTCAGTCTCTCATACAAAACTTAACCAATCGAAATGAAATTTTGCGGCCACATGCAAGATGCTCATAAAAAGCCTCATTGAAAATTTCGTGACTATAGTGTTAATATATACATAGAAGATTCAATCTAAATATTGAAAAGTAGATATTTTCATCATGAATCTCAAATCCTATACAAACATTGTGGGATATATTTATATTCTTTTGAATTGAGAGCTAACAAGATACAAAACCTACATAAAACAAAAAAGTCCCTAGCTGAGGTTAGTGCAAAACGGGGTACCATACTAGTCTACGTAACTCAGGGAAAAACCTCAGTTGAAAAAACCCTGTCTCGCCGTTTTTACAAAATTGAAACCTGAAACTATTCGAATAAATACCTTCAATATTTAGATACAAAATACTTAATTCTTACTCGGGACAGGAGGGTGTTTAAAACCAGATCTGGCCTTCCATGTGATGATTTTTCAAATCTTCTGTTCTTCTAAGACCACTACAGGACCCTACTGAAGGTTAATCATCTTCCATAGTTTTGAACAGTGGTATTTCATTCTAAATATCGAATTCAATTTCGAAACAATGATAAAAAACGTGTGACAAACTTATTTTTTGGGGTAATAGCATTATTGCTCCACCATTGAACGAGCCCTCTGAGGCACCTGATCAGTAAGTTGTCCTCGATCAATTCTAGTGATCAATAGTTTTTCTTTCGTTTGATTTTCTACACTCGATCGCTATGCAACGCGAAACACGCAATTTGACCCAAGAGGAATGTGCCCAAGTGGTAGTTTTGCAAGAAGAAGGGTGGACATACACAAGAATTGCAGAAAGGTTTGGAGTTTCCCATACAAGTGTGTCCAGAATGTTGCAGCGATTCAGGGAGACAGGTATGAATGAAATCAGCGTGAGCAAACTCATGAGGTGCAAATTAGCACTCAGACAACAAGAAATCACCTCATAGAATATGATTTAAGGCCTCGTGTCGCGGCAAGAGGCCCAGCTCTTACCCCAGCCATCGAAGGGCGCGTTTATATTTTGCGAGAGAGCATATCCATTGGGAAGGGGCTGATTTGGAAAGAGTTCTCTTCACAGATGAGTCTATATTCCGCCTCTACCATTCTGATCGACGTTTCCTTGTATACAGACGTCCACATGAAAGATATGCTCAGTGCAATTTCCTGAATACTACTGGTATGGGGTGGAATATCTTTGACTGCTCGCACAGACCTAGTGGTCGTTGAAAATGGAGCTATGAATGCTGATAGGTATATAAGGAATATTCTTGAAGAGCATGTAGTGCCACATACATTGGTGAAAATTTCATTTTTATGGACGATAATGCCAGACCCCATCGTGCGCGCATCGTTCAGGAGTACCTTGAAGAGGTTGAAGTCTCTCGAATGGAATGGCCAGCATGAAGTCCAGATCTCAATCCGATTGAGCAGTTTTGGGACAACCTCAATAGAAGGCTGAGAAGTTCAGAAAATCATCCAGCTACTCTTAATGACTTAGGAATCCAACTCAGAGAAATCTGGGAAAGATAAGATCAGAACATTTTAAGATAACTCATTTTGAGTATGAACCGTCGTTGCCGAGCTGTAATTAACGAAAGGGGTGGAAATACCAAGTATTAAATCACTTATCAGCATTCCAGTATTTTGAAAGTTGTTTATTTCCCTTCTTTCACATAAGATTCGGTGAAATCCTGAATTTTTCTTCCATTTAATGTGTCTTGTTTCGTTCAAAACCTTCCCGAGAGAACATAAAAAATAAGTAATAAAGTCAATGTAGAGTTAACTTTCATTAAAATTGAGATTTTCAGAATATGCGTTAATTTTTTTGCGCAGTGTAGAATAAATACTGACTTATTACTTTCGACAATATTCAAAATCGAGACACGATCATTTTAATATTCCTTGTTCCGATTCTTATCTGAAGAGTGAAGAAAAATGTAATTAGATGCAGCTAAGGTTCGTTCAACGACCCCAGGCATTCCATCAAACCGAAAATGGCCTTCACCTCGATACACTGCCCCAGAGTACCATGATCTGTTGACTCAGACCTGGTCCTACCCGAACAAACCCACAACAGTTCGAATAACAAATAAAATGATGTTCCACAAGATGCTCAAACTGAACTGACCTAAATAAACCATATTAAATTTTCGTGTGGCACAAGTATTTGGAATTGTAGGTGTCGGATATAACGGATCTCGTTGGTATGCATTGATATTATGATCTTAGCACGCATACCACCATTAATAATATAATCAGGTGGTATGGTAGCATACAGCGGAACCAGAAGAGAGCATCGCGCTTGGTCGTCCACCTTCTTTGTGATGATGAACAGTGGCGGCTTGTCCTGTGAGGCAGGTCAAGCAGTTCCTCACCAAATATATTACAGAAATTACTAGTATCAATCGAATTAAGGCAATATTCTATTAATCGATTCCATCATTCTAAAGAGTTTTCCCATAAAAGGTGTTATTTTGATATCCAAAGAAAAATGCTATTTTTGAATATAAATGATCGGATGTTTATTTCATTATAAAGAAGAAGCTATGCCGTTAATAGTGGAAAATAACCTCAGGCAAATGACCATCACGACCACGCTTACAGGACCATATCTTTTTAATGAAATTTTCCATAACGAAATCGCAAAGTGGCTACCCCATGTCCTCGATAGCCTCACGAATTCCATCTTTGAGGTTTTGAATCAAAGCTGATTTATTGGCGTAGACCTTCTTTTTCACGTGGCCCCAAAGGAAGAAGTCGCAAGGTGTTAAATCACAAGATCTCGGTGGCCAATTGTGATCACCTCTTCGAGAGATAACACGGTACGGAAACTTTTCCAGCAAAAGATCAATGATTTCGTTGCTTGTGCCGTATTGTTGAAAGTAAACGCAAAGATAAATACTATCCAATTTCCGCTATAAAAAATCATTAATCATCTCTCGATAGCCCAATCCATTCACCGTAACTGTTGCTCCATCCTCATTTTCGAAAAAGTAAGGTCCAATGACTCCGCCGGACCATAAACGGCACCAAAAAGTCACACGTTGAGGATAGAGTGGTTTTTCAACAATAACTCTTGGGTTTTCCGAGCCCCAGATGCGACAATTTTGCTTGTTGACGAAGCCACCGAGGTGGAAATTGGCCTCATCGCTCAAGATGATTTTTCAAAGGAATTCCGTATCATTTTCATGCATTTCAACGACCCATTCAGCAAAGACAAGACGTTGTTAACTGTTAATGTGTTAACTGAATTTCATAAGCCTTAAGACCTAAACCTTTATGCAAAATACGGTGTAATGACGTTTGTGGAATGTTAAATTCCGGGTTTTATTCTCCACATCACTAACTTGTCGCAACAGCTCGAATTTTTCCACCAATTTCTTTATTGCGGACCGACAAGGTGTTTCACAACGACCCAAAAATGTTCGAGTTTTACGAACCGTCTATGTCAAATTTTCACCATTTTTATAGTGAATTTTAATAATTTCAGTGCGTTCTTGAAGCGTGTATCGTTCCACCTATAATAATGGCGTAGTTTCTACTTGTCAAATGTCAAAAATGACAGCTGACAGCTTCAAACGTGACATCTACCGAAATAGATGACCATTCAAAATAACACCTCTTATTGGAAAACCCTTTATTAGTATGCAACTGACAAAGAAGAGTTCATTAGATTTTTTTCTGGTGTGCCTCGCCATTTTATTCTCTCACGAGCCGCCACTGTTGATGAACCGCTGTTGCCGGCTGACCTTGGAATCTTGACCCACTTAACTTCACTAGGTACAAGCTCACGGCAACGTTCTTGATCTTGATCTCTTCAGGAATGTCGAAACGAACAAGTCGGAAAACTTTCGTGACAATGACAGCGGTTTTCGTGAAATTGAAATTGATCAATCGTGTAACTTTATACTTTCTTCGGTCGGAAACATTTCTAGGTTATCTACATATAAAACCGGAAGTTTTTCTTGAGCTACTTCTTCTTGCATTTTATTTCGATTGATTTACATGTGCCGAAAGGCATACATAAAGTTTTTTCAAATGTAGCTATTGTCCGTTCACGAAAGTTTGAGCTGTCGGTTGGCCATGGAAATTTGGCATATTCCACTGTGTATATTAAAATTTTAGGTTATGTTGTTTATTTTCTTGTCAGAATGATACGCAATGTTGTCAATATTGCATAGAGTTCTCTGAGGCCGTTTTCATTGGGCAACGTTGACTTTATTTTTTTTGGCAAATATTGTCAACTTCAGATAAATAAACAAACGCCTACTATGCGCCCAAACTTTCGTGAACGGACGATACTTTATTTCAAAAAACAACAATTATTATAAACAAATGCGAAATGATGCCTCGATGAAAATAAGCAGGGGTTGTTCATATAATTTTTTTTCGAAATCGACCTCCCTTCCAAGATGCAGCCTTTGGAAGGCGATGACGAGTTGACATTTTAATTTTTTTTAGGCGTCTTAAAAAACACTGAGTCATAAAACTATACATAATGATTGTCCTTCAAAAACTGTTTTCTTGGGATAGATTTTCAAAAAATAAAATTCTCTTAGAGTTTCCCATTCAATTCTGGAGAAAAAAGTTTCTTGTAAAATTTCGATACAGTCGATACTTTTCTCGGAAAAAATTAAAAACTTCAAAGGAGTTATGATCACTGTTCATTCCATTTCATCGTATGTTCCATAGAATTAATATTCTTAGATATTGTTTATGCTCAAAATTGGTTTTGTCAATTATGCTTGTTAATCGAAAGAAAGTTTTTTTGTGAAATTCATTTTCGGATCATGCTTCACAAGAAGTCTTTGGCTGCAAATGACGTCTAGTATATCCCCTTCGAAGGATCCTTTCGAATTACCGAACACCCTGTTTAGATAATTTCTGTTGCCAAAGCATGCTGATAAAACCCGGATAAGAGGGGCAATTTTTTATAGTAATCTTCATCAAATTTAATTGTAATTTGCCAATTTCATATAACAAATCCATTGGATCGATCCGGCCCATAGTTAAAGTTATAAAAGGGGTTACAGTTCACTGCGATCTCAAGGTCTGTTGTGCCCTCTTACAAAGCTCATTACAGCTCGCCTTCCAGTACCAGAGATCTAATGAAAGCCAATATCTGCGAAGGCTTCAACGAAGCTTATTGCTTACTCCTACAAGTTTCTCCCTCAAGGCATTCTGTTCTTAGGCTCGCAATGGCAAAGCATTCCAGGTGAATGGGGGTTCTTCTTCCTCCCCACAGAACCTACACTCGTCAGTGTTCGATAATCCCATGCTCAACAGATGCTTCTTGAGGCGACAGTGTCCTGTAAGAAAGACAGTGTGGAGGTGTAATTGTTTCTTACCAAGATCCAGATAATTTTTGGATCTTGCTGTTTCAAAGTTCCGAAGAAACTTTGGCGGAATCTCCCAGGGATGGATAATTCCACTAAGTTCCTTCGGAGCTTTGAAACAGCAAGATCCAAAAGATATCTGGATCTTAGTAAGAAACAATTATACCTCCTCACTGGCTTTCTTACAGGACACTGTCGCCTCAGGAAGCACCTATTGAGGATGGGATTATCGGACACTGACGAGTGTAGGTTCTGTGGGGAGGAAAAAGAAACCCCCATTTGCCTAGTCACGGAATGCTTTGCCATTGCGAGCCTAAGGACAGAAGCCTTGGGAGAGAAACTTGTAGGAGTGAGGAATAAGCCTCGTTGAAGCCTCCACAGATATTGAATTTTTCCTTTCGGCTTTCTCCTTCTCCAGAAAATCTTTCTTATAGGTGCATTTGCCTATGCCTCAGAAAGGTTATGAGCCAGCAAGTGGCGTTTGTGCTCCCATTTTTAGCTTATGTATTAGCCTCTTCATTTCCTTGGATTCCATGTTACCGGGAACCAGACTAGAGAGATATACAGGGTGTCCCATTACTCGACGTCAACCCGGAACCGGTGAAAAGGCAAGTAATGCTGGTTGTCAGAAAAATATAAAAAAAAATCTAAGTTGCATGATTTTAAAATAATGCGCATTAAAAAACACGCAAAATCCACACCCTGTGACAGTCTTTTCGCTCCTGTTGCCACAAATATCAACTTTTTCCAACTTTTTCTTTGCTGTGTAACCTTGAATAATGCTTGTCTAAACTGTAATCAAAATTTTGATACCAGCTGCTCTATGTTTCATAAAAATAGGGCTCACTTCTCAGAAAAAAATTCGAAATAAACAATTGCCTAGTTTCAACTGACTGTATTGAAAAAAAAATGTACTACGTAGGTTTGGCATGTTTTTCAAAAGTTGGCGCATTTAGTGAGGATTCCAAAATGGTATAATACTTGTTTAATTGTAGCTGCCGTAGTTCAAATTTATTTTCGATTGCCTTTGAATACACTTTTTCGTTAACTGCTTCCCAGTAAAAAAGTCCAATGGATTCAAGTCCGGGGAACGGGCCGGCCACGAGATTGGACCAGAACGTCTGATCCATCTTCCGGGAAATAATGTTATCAGAAAAAAAAAATTCCAGAGAAAATAATTTTTCCAGAAAAATTTTTCCGAGAAATTTCTCTGAAAATTTTTTTTCTTGGTAACATTTTTTCCCGGAAGATGGATCGGACTTTCTGGTCCAATCTCGTGGCCGGCCCGTTCACCGGACTTGAACCCATTGGACTCTATACTGGGAAGCAGTTAACGAAAAAGTGTATTTAAAGGCAATCGAAAATAAATTTGAACTACGGCAGCTACAATTAAACAAGTATTATACCATTTTGGAATCCTCACTAAATGCGCCAACTTTTGAAAAAACATGCCAAACCTACGTAGTACATTTTTTTTTCAATACAGTCAGTTGAACTAGGCAATTGTTTATTTCGAATTTTTTTCTGAGAAGTAAGCCCTATTTTTATGAAACCTAGATCAGCTGGTATCAAATTTTTGATTACAGTTTAGACAAGCATTATTCAAGGTTACACAGCAAAGAAAAAAGTTGGAAAAAGTTGATATTTGTGGCAACAGGAGCGAAAAGACTGTCACAGGGTGTGGTATTTTGCGTGTTTTTTTAAATGCGCATTATTTTAAAATCATGCAACTTAGATTTTTTTTTATATTTTTCTGATAACCAGCATTACTTGCCTTTTCAACCGGTTCCGGTTGACGTCGAGTAATGGGACACCCTGTATAGGTACATTTACTTATCCCACAGAAGGGTTCTAGGCCGATGAGAGGCATTGTTCGGCCAATCAAGAAACTGATCCACCCTGTAGATTCCGTGCTTAAAAAAGCTGATAACTCAAGATTACTTAACATCGTGCTTATCTAACATTTATATAGATTTAGTCACATCCGTTATAGTTTTGAATTCTTAACTGTACTGAATCTGTTGGAAAATATTCTCTACCACATAATCTTCTCGACTATTGTAAACCATACACTTAATTATTAAGTTCCTGTAAGAATATGATGAGAATGATCGATTAAATATCATCTTCGAAGCTGGTTGCATAAAATGGCTGCTCAACTCCGTTATAAGGAATACCTCTGAATTGGTATTTGTGGTCTGATCACTAGAATATTAATCGTTATTTGGGATAATTGAATAGTGATACGGTAGTCAAAACGGTTCACCGCTCCTTATTTTCGAATAATTCTTGTTTCTTGCTATACTCTCTAACCAGCTACTCCCATAAAGAACATTATGTAAAGGTAATAAATGAAAATTATCGCGTTAATAGGAACGCAGGTATAATATAAACAATGAAAGCAGAGAGTAATACTAATTGATTAAAATCAACCAATATTAAACCCATACTTCGGAACTAATCCCGTCAACGCACAAAGAACCAGTCTGTATGAAAAAGGATAAACATCTCGCACTTCGTTCAGAGTTCATGCGGGGGGGTAGGTGTTCGTAAGGATCCTAAGAGATGGCGTTTTAGTTCTGTTAATACTCAGAGCTGGGCGACATTTCTTCAAGTAAGGGAACCTAGAATGCCTTTCAAACTGAGCTCCTCCATACTGATGAGCCCCAAATAGGGCGAAATAGCTATCTATGGATGCTCCGTTTGATTTACCACCATGCATGTTCTTTGTGCGTTGACGGGATTAGTTCCGAAGTATGGGTTTAATATTGGTTGATTTTAATCAATTAGTATTACTCTCTGCTTTCATTGTTTATATTATGTAAAGGTTTTCCAATAAGAGGTGTTATTTTGAATAACCCGCTATTTCGGTAGATGTCACGTTTGGAGCTAGCATTTTTTGACATTTGACAAGTAGAAACTACGCCATTAATAAAAATGGAACGATAACGCTTCAAGAACGCATTGACATTATTAAAATTCACTATAAAAATGGTGAAAATTTTACAGAGACGTTCGTAAAACTCGAACATTTTTGGGTCGTCGTGAAGCACTTTGCCAGACCGCAATAAAGAAATTGGTGGAAAATTTCGAGCTGTTGGGACAAGTTAGTGATGTGAAGAATAAAACCGTGCACATCGCTCAAGAACAGCCGAGAATATTGCTGCTGTAGCTGAAAGAATTGAAGAAAACCCAGGTGAATGGATTGCGCTATCGAGAGATGATTAATGATTTTTTTTATGGCCGAAATTGGATAGTATTGATTGTTTACTTTCAACAAGACGGCACAAGCAACGAAACCATTGATCTTTTGCTGGAAAAGTTTCCGTACCGTGTTATCTCTCGAAGAGGTGATCACAAAATTGCGATTTAACACCTTTCGACTTCTTCCATTGGGGCCACATGAAAGAGAAGGTCTACGCCAATAGCCCAGCGTTGATTCAAGACCTCAAAGATGAAATTCGTGAGGATATAGGGCAGCCACTTTGCTTTGATTTGGTTATGAAAAATTTCATTGAAGGATATGGTCATGTAAGCGTGGTTGTGGTGGTCATTTGCCTGATGTTATTTTCCACTATTAACGGCATAGCTTCATCTTTATAATGAAATAAACATCCGATCATTTATATTGAAAATGGTATTTTTCTTTGAATATCAAAACAACACCTCTTATTGAAAAACCCTTCATAATACACCGGCATAATAATCGATCCACTCAATAAATCGATGAAGTTTGTTTATTCATAAATGTGTTATTTGGAGTCCATTTGATTGTTTTTTTTAATTGTAGGTAAATTCATACGGAATCAATCACGTTTCGATATGGAGGAAGACTTGACGTACGTCATTCTGTATTGAGTGAAACGAAATTTTTTCTTCTACTCTATTTTTAAAACTACCTATGTTGTGTTCCAGTTGTCTCAACATGTGATTTCTTATTTTATCTTCTCATCTCATCTCGACAATTTCGTTCTTCATGTATATAATAACTTTATTTTTGTTGAAGATACAGAGGTTTTTCAGGAAAAAAAATTTTATATTTTCGCTATGGCTATAACAGTACTCTAACAAATTCATCCTGAAGTCCGAAGGTGAATTGAAAACTAAGAGAAAAACATGAAACACGTAACGAAAAGTGTTTCCTATGTGTACGGATTACAGGTGCAATTCGTCCTGGCATGCCCTCAATAAAAATTTGAATGAAAGCTTGTTCGATTTGATTCGATTAGAGCGTCACTGAACTGCTGCAAATGTTCATACCAAGAACATTTCAAACATGCTCAATTGGGTTCAAATTTGGGCTTACAGTAGGCCAATTTAATTCTTGGATATCAAATTCTGCTAAATACTTCCTGGCAATCCTAGACACATGCGGTTTGGCATCAAAATGCATTAGCACGAAATCTTCTCGTGGCGCTATAATCTTATGTTTTAATTTTCATTTTATTTTTGTTACGTTCTGATTTTGGGTTGAATTTCTGAAAGTACTTTCATCGTTATAGCAACATTGTGGAATTCTATGTATTTCCCTGTATATTCAACAAAAATTAAGCTATTGTAATAAATGAGGCATGAAATGGTCAATAGAAGATTTGTCCTGATGATGAAATAAGAAATAACACGGTGGAAAAACTGGAACATACCAGCGGTTGTTTCGAACTTAGAGTAAAAAAACAGATATCGTTCCACCCAGTATAAAATGACGTTATCCAAATTTTCTTGAGATTCAAAACTGGTAATTGATTCAGTATGAACTTACCTACAATCGAAACATCGGACTCAAAGTAACATAATTACGAATTAACAAAATTCACCGATTCATTGAGTGGATCGATTATTTTGCAGGTGAGTGAAACAGTCAATATTTGGTCACCATTGTAATTTCTTGAGGAGCATATATCATAACAGATATTTTACTTTCATTAGTATCGATTTCAAAGTCTATAAAGTTATAGATTTTTATATACTTTGAAAGAAATCACTCTGCAGTTAAAATTAATGATTATTTGATGAAATTAGTCTTCAAATACTGTGGAATCTGTGATATTAATAAGAGTATCTATAGAAATACTGATTACAGATATTTATTTGATTATTCATGATATCCTTGTGAAAGAAAGTTGTCCTAATTTTTAAGAGTGAAGACGATGAATCATATCCTCATTCAAGATTTGGTTGCTAACTACTTCGTTTTATAATTTAGTTATGCGACTATGCGAGATACGGTTTTTCCAAGTTAGATTAGGACTTGATCTTGGTATGATATTTTGGGAAGAACTTTCATTCTTGTAATACTTCGAGTCATTCCTATTGAGATCTGACGTCATTGGTAATATCCACAAATTATCCTTCTGGAATATTACCTTTATTAAATTCGAAAAAATCAGAGATTTATGTTCCACGGAAAAGGATTTATAATGAATTGATTCCTTAATGCAATAAAAAACTATGGCCGGAAAACCGAAAAGGTAACAGTCATTCAGATATTACTCCGAGGACATAGAGGATATCTAAATGACTAAAAAACTTCTGTTACTTGTTCGTTTTTCCGGCCATATTTTTTGATTGCATGGAGGAATTATTGACGTATGTACCTTTTGGAAAATCTCAAAAAACAGGGAAATTTTCTCTTACATTTATACACCAAGGGTGTCCCAAAACTCGACGTCAACCCGGAACCAGGTGAAAAGGCAAGTAATGCTGGTTGTCAGAAAAATATTTAAAAAAAATGGAATTTAACATATTGAGCAGTTGTGTGAAAATATGAATGTAAGGTATTCCAAGATGTTTGGTGAATTTCTAGTCTGATCCCAAATTCAGAAAATATAAAAAAGCACAATAGTTAAATTTGCTAGCTTGTGCTTGCTTGAAATAAAATTTATTGAAGGAAGAATTGAGTGAATTACAATTCTGGGTATTTACCCATTTGAAGTTAAAATTTCTGTAAACAAACATTAATTGAATAATGGTTTCAATAGTAAGATGGATAAAATATTACAAGAAATAAGAATGTGACCAATAAGTCTCATGATGTTGGAAGTTTAGTTGAAATTTTTCCGTTATAAAACGAGAAACCAGAAGTTCAGAAACCATTTCTGAAATTTTCAACTGTATTATCAAATTTGGAGGCAATTTGCGTGCATAATTCAACATCTCTTGTTCTTTTCTTACACTTCTTGTTCCAGATTTATTACGAGTACTCAAAGATTTAAACGTTTAATAGTTTTCCTATGGAAATTCCATGTAATGAACGATAGGAACGACCGAGTTACCTTAGAAGCGTTGCCGATTTTAGTCTATCTAGGACATTATAACAGAACACTATAAAATCTGTGCCAATTGGTGTGCTGATCGAATAGGATCAACAAATTCAATTTTACCGGTTTGCATCTATAAATGGGCCACTGGAGTCACGTCTTCAATTGAACTCTACAGACGAAATTTGTATATCATATAAATATCATGGAATATTATAGAACTTCCTCATCAATTTATATGGACTTTTTTTCATGGGTTTCATTAGTTCTGTTAGCATATTTTCATTGATAATATCATTTTTTCGTTCAATGATGTGCCACTGTGTTCTTTCAGACCATAGTGTAGTCCCCAATTGTTGCGAGACAGGGTTTTTTCTACTGAGGTTTTTCCCTGTGCTCTGGTATCCTACGTCAGAACAGTATGGTACCCCGTTTTGCACCAACCTCAGCTAGGGACTTTTTTGTTTCATTTATTGTATTTTGTTAGCTCTCAATTCAAAAGAATATATACTGATGGACAAAATTAGCGCACCACCTAAAATTTCTTTAAATTTTAACAATTGATATCTTCCCAATCTTTAGTCGGATTTCAACGTTTTTTTCTTTCAATAGTAGCTCTGTTATTGTCAAATTCCCTCCATTAAGCAGAAGTCCAAAAAATGAAATCTTCATGTTGTACAGGGCGTTTAAATAATGTCATGTTTTATGGTCAAATTTTAACGTCTTCTGTGGGCAATGCCAGGTTACTGAGGTATATGAAAACAATAAAGCGTTGTATCCTTGTATCTCTTGAGTATTTTGTTTTTTCAAAAACCAATTTATCTTGAAGTCATCCAGAGATATTCAACTTTTTATCAACTCTTGTATTTTATGCATTAGCCATGAATATCTTCGCAACCATTTGTCCGATTTGAATGTTTTTTTTAGTTGTAGCTCTTTTAATGGCGAAAATCATACTGCAATGAGATGTTTAAAAAAAGAAATGCATCATGCTGTACAGGGCGTTTAAATTTTCGTTTTTTTTCATTACAGTTTAACGCCTTCTGCGGTCAATACCAGATATATGAGGCTTCTAAAAACTATACAATGATGTAGCCTGATGTTTCCTGAGTATTTTGCTTTTTTAAAAAGCAATTTAATTTGTACCATTCCAGAGATATTCACATTTTTATAACATCTTGCATTTTTCTGTTTTTCTTAATTTGTTTTCGTTTGTTTTTGTGTTGAAAGTTAGCTCTTATTTATTTTTCTTTGGTCGTTGTCTCCGTAGACTCATGGAAACGGGCTCTCACGTTAAGAGACCAGATCAAAGAAAAAAAACCGCCTTCGAGTTGTCCGAAATGTTACAATTTCATCAAAAACTGCAAGAAGAAGACTTAATGAATATGGATCGAATGCAAGACACCCCGCAAAAGGCTTTTTTCACTTCACTGAAGACTTCAGAGTAAGCTTAAAATCATCCCATGGATGGGTATTTATCTGGAGAAGACAAAGCATTCCCTTGATTACTCGTATGGATCTTGTAGCGATCCAGGAAGGGGCAATAAATTCTGCGAGATACATAGGCGACAATGTTTTGCTGATAGACGATAATTCCATATCGTGAATACCTTAAAGAGGTTGGGATTCAACATCTAAGTGGCCGGCTTTCAGTCCTGACCTGAACGTAATCGAAAAACGTTTGGGATCAGCTTAAACTACGTATTCAACGTCGAATGAAAAGAATATTAAAATAAAGAAAACTTTAGCAATTAACACAATTATTAAGTTCAAATGAATTTTATTAATTAGAAAAAATTATGACAACGGTAAACCCCAGTATCACTTGACTGAAAATATTCATTGTCAATATATTGTATGAAATGCAAGATGTTATAAAAATGTGAATATCTCTGGAATGGTACAATATAAATTGCTTTTTGGAAAAGCAAAATACTCAGGAAACATCAGGCTACATCGCTGTATAGTTTTTAGAAGCCTCAGATATCTGGTATTGCCCACAAAAGGCGTTAAACTTTAATGAAAAAAACCGGACAATTTAAACGCCCTGTACAGCATGATGCATTTCTTTTTTTGAACATCTCATTGTAGTATGATTTTCGCCAAAAAAAGAGATACAACTAAAAAAAAACATTCAAATCGGACAAATGGTTGCGAAGATATTCATGGCTGATGCATAAAATACAAGAGTTGATAAAAAGTTGAATATCTCTGAACGACTTGAAGATAAATTGGTTTTTGAAAAAACAAAATACTCAAGAGATACTAGGCTACAACGCTTTATTGTTTTCATATACCTCAGCAACCTGGCATTGCCCACAGAAGACGTTAAAATTTGACTATAAAACATGACATTATTTAAACGCCCTGTACAACATGAAGATTTTATTTTTTGGACTTCTGCTTAATGGAGGGAATTCGACAATAACAGAGCTACTATTGAAAGAAAAAACGTTGAAATTCGAATGAATATTGGGAAGATATCAATTGTTAAAATTCAACGAAATTTTAGGTGGTGCGCTAATTTTGTCCATCAGTATAGTAGAGAAATTGGCAAGTCTAAATCGATAGGCGTTTTAGAGTGTTAGAAGGTTCTATTCGCGAATAGAAAAATTTGAATCTTACAGTTTTACAATTTTATATCCATACCTTATATTTTTTTCTGTTCATTTCTGAGCAGGAGTGTCACCATGAAAAATTTTGGTTCTTATGATATGAAACAGAGCCATTATCACTTTATCACAACTGTTCGTTCATCACAATCATATATGTGTCTCTAAATTAAGGCATACTGTCATAATACAGAAAAAAATTAATGTGATAGAATCAACATAAAATACGCTGAAAGTCGCTGACGGTAAGAAATAGAAAAAATGGTTTTCAAAAGAAACATTCGGAATTAAATTATCTGTCGAATGCACAATAAAAAAAGGTATGTTTCTGAAGAACAAAAATTTGATAGCGCCGCGACGCTTGGCGTCTTTATGCTTTTTACAGACTTTTACACACATCTCAAGTCAACATTGACTTGTACCAAATACCGTCACAGAATAAAAAAATATCCATCCCTTTTCGAGAAAAATTCGGTTCAGCAATTACAACTTTCAAACCAAAGATAGATAAAATCTGAGAAACTAATAAGAGTAGAATTCATCATTCATGGGTATCTTCTTTTAATTAAAAGTTAAAAGCAAAACTGGAAAAATAGCGATACTTCCTACAACGAAAGCGCTAAATCCGCAAAAAAATTCGCTATAAATTTAGTTTCTATAGTCAGCAATGTCGCGGTCGACTTCACTTATAAATTTAAGTTTATCATTCAAATTTAAGCACTTTCTTCCAGACATTTTCGCACAACTTTTCAAACTGGCGTAATGGTAAGATTGAAACCAAACAGCCAAGGGTATATTTAAAACTGTTTCAGAAGGATCTCTCTGTCCGCCTTAATGATTTAGTTAAAGTTCGAGATTTATTACGTACGTCAGCAAAAATTTCGGAAAAACCCACCCTTACACCTTCTTACCAATACCCATGCAAAGAGCGATGTTCTTTGAATATTTCGTTATAGAGTGAATTTACTTCGTTTTATAGGGTGTTTTTAACATGGAATTTTTATTCAAGTTGCAAAGTCTTGTACGAAATTCGTCATACAGACGTTCGTTATAGGGAAGTTCCACTGTATACACTGCGAAAAAAAATTAACGCACATTATTATCTCAAATTTATTCTACAACTGAAGGTGTTCTCAATGATAATTATACAGACGTCCACATGAAAGATATGCTCAGTGCGATTTCCTGAATACTACTGGTTTCGGTGAGAATCGATTATGGTATGGGGTGGAATATCTTTGACTGCCCGCACAGACCTGGTGGTCGTTGATAATGGACCTATGAATGCTGATAGGTATACAAGGAACATTCTTGAAGAGCATGTAGTGCCATTTACCCCATCATACATTGGTGAAAGAACATTTTAAGATCGCTCATTTTGAGTATGAACCGTCGTTGCCGAGCTGTAATTAACGCAAGGGTTGGAAATACCAAGTATTAAATCACTTATCAGCATTCCAGTATTTTGAAAATTGTTTATTTCTCTTCTTTCACATAAGATTTGGTGAAATCCTGAATTTTTCTTCTATTTAATGTGTCTTATTTCGTTCGAAACTTTCCCGAGAGAACATAAAAAATAGGTTGTAAAGTCAATATAGAGTTAATTTTCATTAAAATTGATATTTTCAGAATGTGCGTTAATTTTTTTCTGCAGTGTTTTATCAACATTTGACTCACCTTAAAATATCTTTTTAATTATAATTAACGAATCACAAACTTCACAGCATTATCATCCAGATCGAAAACACACCAATTACCGATTAAAAAGACACTTATGACTCCTGAGGAACTTTAGTACAAGTGGAAGCAGTGAGCTCCGAAGAAATGGAGCCACCGATGAGGAAGTGTCAACTAACGTTCACTAAAAAGAACTCCAGCACCAGCAGCGAGAACGAAAACTATCTGAATGACCGGCTTTTTGTCCGATGACCAGAAGCAGCTTAAGAGGCACTGTGGTAACATGCGGTATCTTCATTGACGTTCGTGATGGGTCAGGTCATGAAGAAGTTGAAGAAAGTGCATTTCGCAGGAACCGATGACGAAATCTTCATGGGATTTTACAAACGATCATTATTGTATATTTCGACTTGAGGATATACACTGCGCAAAAAAAATTAACGCACATTATGGAAATCTCAAATTTAGTCTACAACTAAAGGTGTTCTCAATGATAATTATTTTTATCAGAATTATGCATGCATATGTTATCCATTTTCAACGTTTTTCTTCAATACAGATGTTTTTTCCCATCAGAAATGAAAAAAGATGAGATTATCAGATTTTGAATGTATTGGCTCTATTCTCAAATCAGTTGTTCTCGATCAATTCTAGTGGAAAATAGTTTTTCTTTCGTTTGATTTTCTACACTCGATCGCTATGCAACGCGAAACACGCAATTTGACCCAAGAGGAATGTGCCCAAGCGGTAGTTTTGCGAGAAGAAGGGTGGACATACACAAGAATTGCAGAAAGGTCTGGAGTTTCCCATACAAGTGTGTCCAGAATGTTGCAGCGATTCAGGGAGACAGGTATGAATGTCTGAACTCTGAAGACCAGGACAGGGTAGACCACGGGTAACAACTGCCATTCAAGAACGTTACTTGGAGTTTCTTCGTTGAGACAAAGGTATGCAACCGCTCGCCTCCTTCAAAATCAGCTTGCGCAAACTCATGGGGAGCAAATTAGCACTCAGACAATAAGAAATCGCCTTAGAGAATATGATTTAAGGTCTAGATTCTGCCTCTACCATTGTGATCGACGTTCCCTTGTATACAGACGTCCACATGAAAGATATGCTCAGTGCAATTTCCTGAATACTACTGGTTTCGGGGGAGGATCGATTATGGTATGGTGTGGAATATCTTTGACTGCCCGCACAGACCTAGTGGTCGTTGATAATGGAGCTATGAATGCGGATAGGTATATAAGGAACATTCTTGAAGTGCCATTTGCTCCATACATTGGTGAAAATTTCATTTTAATGGACGATAATGCCAGACCCCATTGTGCGCGCATCGTTCAGGAGTACCTTGAAGTGGTTGAAGTCTCTCGAATGGAACGGCCAGCAAGAAATCCAGATCTCAATCTTTCCAAAAGAAGGCTGAGGAGTTCAGAAAATCATCCAGCTACTCTTAATGACTTAGGAATCCAACTCAGAGAAATCTGGGAAGGATAGATCAGACCCCGGTGATGTTAGCTCCCGGCCAACCAGCTCCAAGCGCGCCTATTCCACCACGGTCGATGAGGTCGCGCGGCGTCAGCTGATTTGTTTTACGGTTGATTCTGAGGAATGCCACATCGAAAGTGATCAAATTTATACCGCAAGCAAAGAATTGAACAATTCAAATATATTTAAACTTTCTTTCATTCAATTTCTATCACATTAGGGGAAAAATCGGTATCTACTCGTAGGAAACAATTTATTGAAGTTTCATTAGTTTGAGATATCCGGCCAAGAATTCTGATGAATGGAATAGAGTGGGCATCATTCAACGTACTTTGGAGTAAATTTTCAATCATTTCTGTGAACTCTAGACCCCCAGCTGCAAGGGTCGAACAAAGACATTTTTAGTTCCACTGTTGACTCGATCCGAAAATATATCTCTCTTTATTTGGTATATCCGGCCGAGAATTCTGATGAATGAAAGCAGCAGAGCAGTATCTAATCAACATTCAAGAAGAAGTTATGTCTGATGAAATTTTCGTACGATTCCTTGCACCACACACCCCCAGCTCCAAGGATCGAACTTGGGGTTTCAAGTTTTACGGTTATCGAATAATATTTTTTTGTATTTCGAATGTCCGGCCAAAAGTCTAGTAGATGATGTCGTTAGGACATTATATAAGCTACTAGCAAACCAGGCGAACTCCGTTTCGCCACCACATGGCTTCGTTTTATGTAAAATTTCGTTTGGTGATCAAAAGATGAAGAAAGTAATGAATTCATTTCGATTACAAAATGGAAGTGTTATATAGTTCTCTAAGTAAATGAAAGTGAATCCAAAGTAAATACTGAATTGAAGCGTTATACGTGTCCGCAAACTATCCGTTTTTTTGAAGTGCTCTTTGGTGAACCATATTTTTGTTTTTTTGGTCTGACGTTAACACAACAAAGCGGATGGTTTCCCAACTCGTGAACACGCAACGTATAACTGCCCATGTAAAAAACATGATTTTCTTGTCAGGCCAGTAGATCTGCTACCTTTTTAAGTAGATTTGTGAAACCGGTAGATCTATTTCTAAGTAGAATTGGTTTCGTGCACGTTTGACAACTGACAGCACATCGGAGTTAACAACCCCACTTTTCCTATGTAAATCATACAAAATGAACGAGAGATTTTGGTTTTTCTCAAGTGTTTCAGGTGATTTATTTCTCTTTGGACTGAAAAATCGTGAAAATGGACCTATCAAACTGTTTAATAAGTTCAGATCATATTCATCGAAGACGATATGTAGAAAAATATCAGTTTTGTGTATTCCACCCTTGTCAACTGTAGAAGGAAGATATTTATCCATCTGACTTGGCTCTTTTCAGAAATAAATGTATCCTGATATGATCAGTTATTCAGTGGAAACATAGAATGCTGCTGCAGTGAATCATGTGATATTTATAATATTTATTCTTCAATAAATGGAAAGAAGGAAAATTATCATATTTGTTTATTGAAATGAAAGCCCATGAATTCCATGATGATTTTATTGAACGTCGATAGATCATCATATTTGACATTGCTCAGCTTCAAAAATATTGATAATACTTTGTGATACCACTGTACCCTTTTTCAATAAAAAATTACCCTTTTTATATCTGTGCTTCTTTCGGTAGAAATTAAATACAATTCACATACAATATTTAATTATTCAAATGTACAGAAAATATAAATACCTCAAAAAGAATGTGTTCACAAAGCAATAATAAATAATTTATTCAACTAACTATAAAAATATGAGATTTCTACTTCGAAACAATCTAGCATTCAATTTTGCTTATTCAATAAAGTCGGCATTCCACACTAAATTTATTGAAAACCTTTTTCTGCAATTTTTGTTCTATAGATTTATGTATCTCAGAAACTAATGCCTCAATTCACTTTCACTTATGTATATCAAAGTTTGCAGTTATCTGATAGAATAGATTGTTTCTCAATTTTTCAATAGCATGATCAAGACAATAAATAGAATTTTTCTTGTCCTATGACTAATGAAATAAATAAATTCGTTCTGCAAATTTCACACTCGTAATCACCTCCATCTTGTGATTCTCTCTTTTCTTTCTTCTTTGTGTTTGGTGCCTCTGGAGGAGGAAGTACTTCTACAGTATTTAAACCCAAGATTGCAATTTGTCCCTCTTCTGTTTTTCTCTGACATGGATGCTGGATATTATTGGAATCATTTGTTTTAAAACTTCAACATTTGTTCTTTGATCCTTGATGATGCTCAAGTATAATCTATCCAAGGAGAACATGGAAGGTTCACAATGTCTTTCAGTAAATCGAAAGTTATTTGACTGTGTTTTCAACCAAGATGGAGGAGCAAAAAAGACACTTTCAGAAACAACATAGCCAGTACTAATGCTAGATGTGAAAGCTTTAGGAAACACAACAATAAATTCCCCAGGTTCTTGAACATTGAACAATCTACAAAGGGAAACGCCAGATTCTATGAGAAGGCTAGGAGGTAACATTACAGTATCTGAGAGCAACCAAATGCCTTGATTTTCTGCAATAGTTTGGTACTAATTTAGTGAGAGCCTTCTGAAAAATATCCCCAACTGAATTGGTATTCCATACCAAATCTTATTACCACCAGTATGAAGGTACTCGATCCAAGGCAAACTGTGGGGATCTCTATACCAGCAACAAGCACTGAACACTATTCCAACATGCAGGGTTGGCACAGTTACACCCATAATAGATCCCAGAGACCTTAAGAGAGATCCACTATTGTTTGTTAAAACCTTCAAATTCCAGGCATGTCATCTTGGACAGTTTGGTAAAGCCTAGGGAGATCCACTTCCATTCCTCCAATCCATGGCGGCTGCTTTAGGTAATGTTTTGAGTTTCAAGATATTTTTTAATCGCAATCAATTCTTTGAAATTAGGTCCCCACCTATGTAACATTTTATGAACATATTGATTGTAAGGTAAATCTCATGTCATCACTAACTTTACACTCCGGTTTGAATGTACTGGGGGGTACTATCTTGCAAATTCCAAACTGCTCAGCCACTCCCTATTTTTTCAATATATTCTAAGGGATCTTGAAACTCCTTTTCGGTTGGGTAAAACGTAGGTGCTTCAACTAGCTCTCCAGGTCCATTGCAGGGAAAATCTGTTACTTTCACAGAACTGCAATTCTCAACAGATTTTGATTTGTTCTTATTCTGCCTCTTATACAGTTTAGCACTTGATGATGAACTAGCACTGGGAGAACTTGGCACTTTGTATTTGAATCATCAAATTGATCAGAATGATTTTTTTTAAAATGTTTTTCCTAAACATTACGACATGTTTTATGAAACTGTTTGGACTAGGTTGTCCCTGTTTCTGAGAATGATCCATTTCTTTCAATTTTTGTTCTTCAGTTTTGAGTATAGGTTTCCGGAATTGACCTAATTTTGATTGATCATCATTTTGACTAGTTCATCTTCTGATTTAGAAGTTGCTGTTGAGAATGGTGTACTTATAGGATGCTCTATTTCTTCATCGAAAGCATAAATGCTACTTTCATTATTGGCAGAAAATGCTCCAACATTAGGAGCTAACTTTACCTTTTCTTTCTTGAATATTGGTTTTCTGTCTGGAGATTTATACAATGGAGATTTCAAATTATCATCGTAAGTAAGGTTCATCTTTTCTGCAGTTACTTCTTTTTTATCTGTACGACTAGTAGATTCTGGCGTAGAATTCTTCAATTCTTGAGTGTCGATTCTATTTGGTTTCTTGGGACATGTGGAATTTCTTCAGCATATTTCAGTTCTTCCCCCTTTTTATTATCATAATCACCTGCCATAGCGGATTCTTTGAGCCATTTTTCCAATTTCTCATTAGACATGTTGACTTTTTCTTTTCCAAAACGTCTTCCCAATCTTTGATAAAAAATCTAAAGATGAATGTGCATAGATGTATATCTTTTTCTTCTCATTCTTCATGAAAAAACCATGAAAAATTTTTCCTCATCATCGGATGATGAAAACATTGGAAGATAGTTAGAGGGTCTCTTAGCACATTCTCGCTTAGGTTTAACCTGTGATTCACCTGGTTTTTCTTTTACTAGCTACATCTTTATCTTTCTGCTTAGTGAATTTCTTACCCTTACTTCTTGGAGGGGATTCAATCAGAGCTTTTTGTTTTCTCAGTATGTCTTCTTTCAATTCCTCAGTAGATTTTGATCAGTATGTTTGTTTGATGTTAATTTAGAAAGAGGTTCTCTCATCTGAATCACTAAAGTTAACATCTGTCTTATTTCTTTCCTTGATAAGTTTGGATGAGAGCAAATATTTTTTAGTTGATATAGAAGATATATCAGAATGAACACTTGATATATCTAAATTTGAATTAGCTTTAGAATAAGAAGATCCTTTTCTTTGCTCTCCTTCTGTTTACCATTAATCTAGTTGGTCTTTAGTTGAATTCCCTTTAACTTTTACTTCCCGAGTTTTCCTTATTTTCGCCAGACATTCATTATCAGAATCAGAAGTGGCACCTTCCACAAGTCTTGGATCAATTATTTTTTCTATTGGTTTTTGATTGATATTCAAAATTTGTTCATTACAATATAATGTTTGATTAGATTCTGCTATCAACTTGGAAATTTTAGGAATCTTTGCCAGACATTCATCAGAATCAGAAGAGTTTTTAGGGTAAGATTTTTATAAATTTTTGTGTACGAATATTTCTTCCACTTTTGGAGAATCATCTTTCATTTCTTCTGAATGAGAAAACTCATAAACAACTTTCTTTGTTACCATTTGCTTAAGGTCCTTGTTGGTGTTTTCTAGTTTGATTTTATTGGTCTCACAATATAATGAATCAACAGATTGAATTGTTTTTTCCTTGTCAGGTTCTAATAAAATATGAACTTAAGGCATTTGGATTCATTCTTAATTTCGATCTCTTCTTTTGTTCCACCTATGTTAGGTTTGTATATCTCCTTTTCAGAAACTCCTAATAATTTTGATGATTCTTCGTTCTCTGAATCATCAGCTTCAATTTCATTTTTAGAAAGTGATATCTTAGTTTCCAATTTCATCTTCTTCTGCTTGATATGTTCATCCTGAGTTTTAATTACTGTTTGATTTCTTCTGTTTTCATTATTATTTCCTTTGGTATTTGATAGTTTCCTGTCTAAATCATCTGACATGTCCTTCTTAGAGTAATCAGTTTTTTTAATTCTTCTGATTGCCTGCTGGTTTGTATTATTTTCAGTATTTATCTGGGCTTCTGCTTCTTTACTTTCGGCTTTTTCTATTTTATTATAAACATCATTCAGTCTTTTTTTCCTGAGCAATATCATTTTCATCTGATTCAGTAATTTTCTCTGTTTGATGATAGATTTTTTATTTCTACTTATGTTTGCTTTTGCTTTTAGTTCATTTCCCTTTGTTGTGTTTTCGAATCTATTGAATTCACGTTTCTTACCAATGTAGAGGTAGGTACTAAAAGCAGCTACAATTTTTAACTTGCGGAGTAATTGCAAAACTATTGCACTGAGAAAATTGAGATACGAGTAATTTTGAACCGGACACCATAACTCTTGGAGAAAAACAAGGGGGTTCAGTTCAAACCACTGGTTCTCACTGGTTCTGTCCATTTACAACTGATCAACCGGTGGTACCTTGGTCATCGTCGTCCTTCATATGTGGGGGCAGCTGGTGGGGTGGATTATGCCCGTAGGAGCAACTCGGTTGGAGGATATCTTGGCTGCCACTTGGTGGTGTCAAAAGACCACCACTTGCAGTAACGTTTATTGGTGCAGCCTGCAGATTCTGAAGAACATGGCGTGATGAACCATGTGGCAATGGGTTGTTGACTATCTGCGGATTTTCAATGGCTTCTTGCATTAGGCCAGGGTAGTTGTTGAACTGCCTTGCCAAGCGAGCTTTCCTTTCTTCTTCTGCTTTCTTCAGCTGCTTCCTTTCCTTGGCTCTTCTGTTTTGGAACCAGATTTTTATCTGGTGTTCTGAGAGTCCAAGACTGGAGGCAAGCTCGCTCTTCTTTCTGATCGTTATGTATTTGTTTTGGAAGGTAATTCCTTCTCAAGTTCGATTCTTTGGTTGTCTGTATTTTCAATGGCTTCTTGCATTAGGCCAGGGTAGTTGTTGAACTGCCTTGCCAAGCGAGCTTTCCTTTCTTCTGCTTTCTTCAGCTGCTTCCTTTCCTTGGCTCTTCTGTTTTGGAACCAGATTTTTATCTGGTGTTCTGAGAGTCCAAGACTGGAGACAAGCTCGCTCTTCTTTCTGATCGGTATGTATTTGTTTTGGAAGGTAAATTCCTTCTCAAGTTCGATTCTTGGTTGTCTGTATTTTCAATGGCTTCTTGCATTAGGCCAGGGTAGTTGTTGAACTGCCTTGCCAAGCGAGCTTTCCTTTCTTCTTCTGCTTTCTTCAGCTGCTTCCTTTCCTTGGCTCTTCTGTTTTGGAACCAGATTTTTATCTGGTGTTCTGAGAGTCCAAGACTGGAGGCAAGCTCGCTCTTCTTTCTGATCGTTATGTATTTGTTTGGAAGGTAAATTCCTTCTCAAGTTCGATTCTTTGGTTGTCTGTATTTTCAATGGCTTCTTGCATTAGGCCAGGGTAGTTGTTGAACTGCCTTGCCAAGCGAGCTTTCCTTTCTTCTTCTGCTTTCTTCAGCTGCTTCCTTTCCTTGGCTCTTCTGTTTTGGAACCAGATTTTTATCTGGTGTTCTGAGAGTCCAAGACTGGAGGCAAGCTCGCTCTTCTTTCTGATCGTTATGTATTTGTTTTGGAAGGTAAATTCCTTCTCAAGTTCGATTCTTTGGTTGTCTGTATTTTCAATGGCTTCTTGCATTAGGCCAGGGTAGTTGTTGAACTGCCTTGCCAAGCGAGCTTTCCTTTCTTCTTCTGCTTTCTTCAGCTGCTTCCTTTCCTTGGCTCTTCTGTTTTGGAACCAGATTTTTATCTGGTGTTCTGAGAGTCCAAGACTGGAGGCAAGCTCGCTCTTCTTTCTGATCGGTATGTATTTGTTTTGGAAGGTAAATTCCTTCTCAAGTTCGATTCTTTGGTTGTCTGTATTTTCAATGGCTTCTTGCATTAGGCCAGGGTAGTTGTTGAACTGCCTTGCCAAGCGAGCTTTCCTTTCTTCTTCTGCTTTCTTCAGCTGCTTCCTTTCCTTGGCTCTTCTGTTTTGGAACCAGATTTTTATCTGGTGTTCTGAGAGTCCAAGACTGGAGGCAAGCTCGCTCTTCTTTCTGATCGGTATGTATTTGTTTTGGAAGGTAAATTCCTTCTCAAGTTCGATTCTTTGGTTGTCTGTATTTTCAATGGCTTCTTGCATTAGGCCAGGGTAGTTGTTGAACTGCCTTGCCAAGCGAGCTTTCCTTTCTTCTTCTGCTTTCTTCAGCTGCTTCCTTTCCTTGGCTCTTCTGTTTTGGAACCAGATTTTTATCTGGTGTTCTGAGAGTCCAAGACTGGAGGCAAGCTCGCTCTTCTTTCTGATCGTTATGTATTTGTTTTGGAAGGTAAATTCCTTCTCAAGTTCGATTCTTTGGTTGTCTGTATTTTCAATGGCTTCTTGCATTAGGCCAGGGTAGTTGTTGAACTGCCTTGCCAAGCGAGCTTTCCTTTCTTCTTCTGCTTTCTTCAGCTGCTTCCTTTCCTTGGCTCTTCTGTTTTGGAACCAGATTTTTATCTGGTGTTCTGAGAGTCCAAGACTGGAGGCAAGCTCGCTCTTCTTTCTGATCGTATGTATTTGTTTTGGAAGGTAAATTCCTTCTCAAGTTCGATTCTTTGGTTGTCTGTATTTTCAATGGCTTCTTGCATTAGGCCAGGGTAGTTGTTGAACTGCCTTGCCAAGCGAGCTTTCCTTTCTTCTTCTGCTTTCTTCAGCTGCTTCCTTTCCTTGGCTCTTCTGTTTTGGAACCAGATTTTTATCTGGTGTTCTGAGAGTCCAAGACTGGAGGCAAGCTCGCTCTTCTTTCTGATCGTTATGTATTTGTTTTGGAAGGTAAATTCCTTCTCAAGTTCGATTCTTTGGTTGTCTGTATTTTCAATGGCTTCTTGCATTAGGCCAGGGTAGTTGTTGAACTGCCTTGCCAAGCGAGCTTTCCTTTCTTCTTCTGCTTTCTTCAGCTGCTTCCTTTCCTTGGCTCTTCTGTTTTGGAACCAGATTTTTATCTGGTGTTCTGAGAGTCCAAGACTGGAGGCAAGCTCGCTCTTCTTTCTGATCGTTATGTATTTGTTTGGAAGGTAAATTCCTTCTCAAGTTCGATTCTTTGGTTGTCTGTATTTTCAATGGCTTCTTGCATTAGGCCAGGGTAGTTGTTGAACTGCCTTGCCAAGCGAGCTTTCCTTTCTTCTTCTGCTTTCTTCAGCTGCTTCCTTTCCTTGGCTCTTCTGTTTTGGAACCAGATTTTTATCTGGTGTTCTGAGAGTCCAAGACTGGAGGCAAGCTCGCTCTTCTTTCTGATCGTTATGTATTTGTTTTTGAAGGTAAATTCCTTCTCAAGTTCGATTCTTTGGTTGTCTGTATTTTCAATGGCTTCTTGCATTAGGCCAGGGTAGTTGTTGAACTGCCTTGCCAAGCGAGCTTTCCTTTCTTCTTCTGCTTTCTTCAGCTGCTTCCTTTCCTTGGCTCTTCTGTTTTGGAACCAGATTTTTATCTGGTGTTCTGAGAGTCCAAGACTGGAGGCAAGCTCGCTCTTCTTTCTGATCGTTATGTATTTGTTTTGGAAGGTAAATTCCTTCTCAAGTTCGATTCTTTGGTTGTCTGTATTTTCAATGGCTTCTTGCATTAGGCCAGGGTAGTTGTTGAACTGCCTTGCCAAGCGAGCTTTCCTTTCTTCTTCTGCTTTCTTCAGCTGCTTCTTTCCTTGGCTCTTCTGTTTTGGAACCAGATTTTTATCTGGTGTTCTGAGAGTCCAAGACTGGAGGCAAGCTCGCTCTTCTTTCTGATCGTTATGTATTTGTTTTGGAAGGTAAATTCCTTCTCAAGTTCGATTCTTTGGTTGTCTGTATTTTCAATGGCTTCTTGCATTAGGCCACGGTAGTTGTTGAACTGCCTTGCCAAGCGAGCTTTCCTTTCTTCTTCTGCTTTCTTCAGCTGCTTCCTTTCCTTGGCTCTTCTGTTTTGGAACCAGATTTTTATCTGGTGTTCTGAGAGTCCAAGACTGGAGGCAAGCTCGCTCTTCTTTCTGATCGTTATGTATTTGTTTTGGAAGGTAAATTCCTTCTCAAGTTCGATTCTTTGGTTGTCTGTATTTTCAATGGCTTCTTGCATTAGGCCAGGGTAGTTGTTGAACTGCCTTGCCAAGCGAGCTTTCCTTTCTTCTTCTGCTTTCTTCAGCTGCTTCCTTTCCTTGGCTCTTCTGTTTTGGAACCAGATTTTTATCTGGTGTTCTGAGAGGCCAAGACTGGAGGCAAGCTCGCTCTTCTTTCTGATCGTTATGTATTTGTTTTGGAAGGTAAATTCCTTCTCAAGTTCGATTCTTTGGTTGTCTGTATAGACTATGCGGTATTTGTCCTTGGTTCTGGCCTTACCTGGAACAAATTGGGTAAATGTTAATATTTGGGTTTCATTGGATACAATGTTTGTGAAAGAAGTAGATACTTGGGTAAATATTGAATCGACCTAGGTAGGTTAATATTAATTACATATTTCTAATTTAGCAATGGGACATTTCAATGGGAATTTCAATTCTAAATAATTTACTTCAACTTTATATGCACCTATTTTATCACACTTTTTTCGCACCAATAAATTTTTTGAAAAATTAGTTTATTTTCAAAATATCCAGTGATATGGTGTCATAAGAAAATTGGTTTTTCTAATTCCAGAATATAGGATCTTGATTTGGTCCAAATGGTCAAGTCACAAGTTAAAATTGTAGGAACTTGCAATGCTAGCGTGTTTTCTAAAGGTGTGGTCTCTTTATGGATGGTATTGTTAGGTTAAGTTTTTTTATATCGAAAACTCGAATGATAATTCAAAGAGATTCATGATCTTGGAAAAGTAGAAAATGTATAATGAATCATGGACTGGTAGATTCCAGGTTTCTGATGATATGGTTATAAATAAATATCTTACATAAATTTGATGATCAGTGCACCATTCCTGATTGGTTCTGAGAACCCAAGCTGTCTATCTCTCTCTGTGCCTTACTTATTTTACTTTTGTCCTTGAAGGCGTTATTCTCACCACTTTCCATGGCAAACATCTTCATTTTTTCCTTGAAGGATAATTTTTCAGGAACAGGAGTTGCAACATTTTTCTGCTGAGCTTGTTCCGCTTTTGGCACGTGGATCTTTGTATACTTCTTGAGCACCAATTACGCCAGGCGTATTATTCAGAACGCCACCTTGTGATGCTGGTGTGGTGGGAGATGCCAACATTGACTCAGCTTGTCGAATGAAGCTCTGTAAAATGAAAACAGAATTGATACTTGAATTTTAATTGTTGATGAAATGAAAATGGAAGGGAATAGGACCGTCACTTCACTATAAAAAACCGTTTTTTTATTATTTCAATTATTCATGTAACAATCGTAATAATTTATTAAAAGCAGTCTCACTGAGTGATTGTTATAAAGATCTAGGAATACAACGTATAATAACGTATTCAGTATGACAGTATGACATTATAAGGAACGATGATGTCCTCCCTCATTTCTTTAACTCGATATTTTGACACTATCAACCAGAGTTTCTAACGCCACCTGCTAGTTCGCATTGAAGAGGGACATAAAACTATGCGCTCTAGTAGAAACGTTTTCAAGCTTCCAAATGTTTCAAGAAATTGACGTTCCATAGACAGTATAGTTACGCATGTTTTGAAAATACTTGGGTCTTATCAATTGAGAATACGCTAAGAAATTTTCAGTGAACTGTAACGGCGATATATGATATGATATATGGATGAATTCTTATCAAAGCAATTTACGAAAATTATTGCACTAGGATGGTCACCTATGACCGTTTCAAAGGGCGCGATTTTGTTCTAAGCGATTCAAATATCATAGGTAATTTTTAAAAATTCTTGTGTATCATGAAGATAAAATGGAGTAAATACCTCTGGTTGAGTGCTACTCAGTGCACTAGGAGGTCTAGGAACATTCATATATACTGTCCAATGACCGGAACTCGTCGGTTGAGCGGCCAATCTGCATAGACCTGATGGCTGAAGCGGATGAAGAAAATCTGCCAAGCCTGGAGGGACACCTTGCACTACGTCACAACTGAATCCATCATCAGGCAGAAGAAGTTGAAGCGGTGGGGCCAAATCATCATATAATGTTATTTCACGACCCTCTGCTCTGGCCAACTTATCAGCAACACTTTCTGCAGCCTTGGCAGCTTGTTCCAATAGGGAAGGAGATGCAATTTTTTCACCTGGTTCAGCTGAAAACGTTGTATTAACACATTAATTAACTATTATTCGTGAAATCTTTGGTTTCGAATTTACCAAGCTCACTAATAATGTACACATTGAAAACAGAAAATATACCAATGAAATCCATATACTTATAAACTTCTATACCGCTAACATGGATCCACTTCTCTAATACAAATTGGAGCAGCGATCACGTGGTACAATGACCCAATGAATACACTGCGCAGGCGCCAAAACATAACCTCAAATAGTTCAAATTATGACTTGTCAAATGAAAATAACTTAAATTCATAACCCCAAATTTCACGGTTTGTCAAATTTCGAATTTGCACATGCGCAGGTGATTGAAGGGGCCAGGGGCCATCGGAAATGGCAACTAGATTGCTTCAACTTCTATTTCAGGTTAGCAGTATAGAGTTTTATAGGTATATAATGAAATCAACGTGCAATATCGACCTCAATAAAAGCACTTGATTCTTTAGAACTTGTTTCGTAGAGACACAATTTTTGAATGATTCATTATGCGAAAATATCACAGATTTGTTTGGGATACTCCCAATATGAACAAATTTGGTAATTAATTGTTTTTTCTGATGTTGACACAAAACAAAATTACAATCAAATATGCAATTACCTTTGTACTGCATCAGTAGAGCACCTAACTGCATTGAATTCAGTTTGAAACAAGCTGCTGATAAATTCGCAAGATCTACGGGTGTACTTTTTGGAGCTTGGAGTAAATGGGCACATTGTAAAATCTTTGCTAAATGACATTCAGCTGCTAGTTCTAACCCTTGGCTCTCTGCCCATGCTTGTGTTCCTCAATCTATTGAACATCCTATGTCCAAAGTTTCTAGTACAGAGATTGCTGTTACTGATAATGTGGTACAGTCCTTTCGCCGAAATCCAGTGGAACAGGTGAGAAAACAATTGGATGGTTAATGCTGCGTTCACTCTACATTTTCTCAAGAGATTCATAGCATTGCTCAAGACATTTATGACTTCCCTCGGATGATCATCACCACTCGTCGACACAAAATAGCTCAATGCTCCATTCAATTCATCAGTCAAACATGCGACAAGATTCTTAAAAGCTAATTGCATCGCATCAGCAAGAGTATCTTGCGCTTGAATAGAGAAAGCACTAACGTGTCTGTCAGATTTGAGGAAATGAAGTAGTTCACTTGCATTCGCCAACCAGAAGGCTTGTGATGTCATTTCAGTGCTTCGATCTTGGATGGTGTGCCTTATGAGCATTGCTGCATGTTGAAGCAACAAAGTCAACTTATGTGCCCTTTCCATTGGAGTAAGTTCAGGCCGATAATGGGTCGACGCCCTATATATAGCACAAAGGTACAGCGTGTATGCAGGAGCTGGCCGAAAGCTAGGAGTCGTCACATCTAAATGCGTGATTACTCTAGCTAAATCTGTTCTTGTGGTTCTTCAGGAAATTCTAGCACTGCTGGTAAAATAGGATCTTGACCTCTCGGATAACGTTCCAAGCCGCTTACTCTAATTTCTGAAGATGATCCTACCGATCTACTGTCTTCTTTAGCACCACTGTCATGATATAGGCATGCGCAGGGTATTCATGATCATTGTAATAATCCTTTGTGTTTTGAATAAAGACAGTCTATCCTATATTGTGTTTAACTTAACAATTCAATATTACTTCAACTTCTCTGTTAGTTCGGGAACGGCCTTGAAAAGATCAGTGACTAATCCATAGTCAGCTACTTGGAAAATAGATGCTTCAGGATCATTATTAATCGCAACTATAGTTTTACTATCCTTCATTCCAGCCAAATACTGAATAGCACCTGATATTCCTACCGCAATGTATAGGTCAGGAGCAACAATTTTCCCCGTTTGGCCAACTTGTAAATCGTTAGGCACAAAACCAGCATCTACAGCTGCTCTAGATGCACCTACAGCAGCATTCAACTTATCGGCTAAATCGTACAACAATTTGAAATTGTCACCAGATTTCAATCCCCTTCCACCGCTCACAACTACACTAGCACTTGCCAGATCTGGTCTATCTGATTTACTCAATTCCTGACTTATAAATTCTGTCTTGTCTGTTTTGAAAGAATCTGCTGAAACAGGTTCTTGAGCTACCGATCCCCCCTCTAACTTATCAGCCTCAAAATTAGTACCACGTATTGTGATGACCTTCACAGGGTTTTTAGCTGTGACGGTCTGAATTGCATTACCTGCATATATGCTCCTAACAAATGTATCTGGAGACTGCACATCATTATATCAGACACAGGCGATACATCAAGCTTTGCTGCAACTCTAGGTAGCAAAGCTTTACCAAAGGCTGAGGCTCCTGAGATAATGTGAGTGAATTTGATTTCTCTTGTATGTCTACAATAAGTGGTGCCAAACTTTCCGGGGTGAATCCTTTGAATGCCTCACTCTCAGCAACTAGAATTTTTGACAATCCAGAAGCTTTAGCTATCGCTTCAGTAGCAGGCTTGCATTCAACACCTGCTACCAGAACAGTTATTGCACCACCAACTTTTTGGCTGCTGTAATTGCATTTTGGGTAATTGGAGAAAGACCTTTGTTGTCATGTCAGCAATTACCAAAGTACTTTGAAGCCGCCTTGCTTGACTGGACAGCTGATAAATTATGTGTCTTGCTTTGTTGGATAGCATTTTGGCCAATGTTCTACAAAATGAACTTAAAACTTGATAACTTTGGTAAGATCAAAGTACGAAATAGCTAGCTAGCTAGAGAAATGGTCTCGACATTTCCCTCTATATCAAAAGTCGTCTCAACAATATTTCTTTGATTACTTTCCGACGGGCTTTGTGGTCTAGTGGATGATTTGCTGTCATATATTCTACTATTGGCATCAGGCATACCACCAGCCGTTATGCCTTGTCCTTTCTTCTTGTGATGGATCTAAAAACCTGTAGGTGTTGCTGTTCACTAAGCTGCCGTGGGTCAAATAGTTGTCTGGTGTATACGTTGGCCATTTACATATGTATGAGCGTCCGCGTGACATGGTGTAAGGGAAGTTACACCGTCTGCGCTCGTAATAACGCAGTGTCGTGGTTGAATATGGGGGCCGTAGAGTTGAAGGGCTATGCCATTAGCAGAGCCAACCTCCATAACTTCCGTATTCAGCCTGATGGTTCTTGCAGTGTCGCCAGGATGAGGAGTAGAACCATCCGGACCAAGTTCCACAAGAAGTGGCGCTTGGCTTTCCCTGGAGTCCTTGGATTGTTGTTGGCAACTAAGGCACCTGGCTTCTTTTTTCTTTTTCGTGGTGCACAATCCGCAGGTCGTCTTCTCACATGAAACATGATTGATCCTGTGTTTGGGGCATTCATCAATATGGAAAGCGGACATTCCATCATCATCCAATACATATTCCGATTCCATTGTTCCATTAGCATTAGCGTTCACTGCACGAGACACCACTGAGTAGGGTCGGCCCTACTTAACCCGTATTTGTCTAACATTTCACGAACAACAGCACCAGCACAATCCGAATTGAAAGAAGAAGAGTCTTGTACGGAACGTCTTTACTCAATGCTCACCGTATATTTCAAAGTTCCTCCGGTATCTGGTCCTCCGTCTTTGGATCTGAACTGCTGAAGTTTCTTTTCCAATTTCTGCTGCCGTCTTCTTCTCATCACAGCTTCTGGATTAGATATCGACCTCGTAATCGTTTCAGGTAATTCAGTATATAATTTCCCAGCCACATCATCTTGCTATCATTAAAATCACCATTTTCATCATTGCAATATATCTAACCATAGGTAGGATTAGGCCTGCATTGTGTTACTTTCGATGGATTTTTGTCTAAGTATTTTTTAGAACCTGGTTGGTCTCAGTGATACGCTATTATTGAAGGATATCTACCCTGTAAAACTTTATGTGCTCCAAAAATCAGCAACATTGTTAGGAGGGACAAATATTTGACTCTGTGTTGCATATAGGGCTGCATAATAGTTGGTTGTTTATTAATGACATTGCTGATCAGAGGTGTTTATATTTGTTCGATATTTTCAATGGACTGTAGATTTTTTTTATTTGGGCTGAACTCACAGAGGCTTCTTCTTTACTCTGTGCCCGAGAACACCATTCACTCGCAGACACACAATCTTTAAGATAAAAAAATGGTATATACATATACCCTATATCTCTCTCTGATATCATTACTGGAGTAGGATGCCTGAATATTCCTTTGTGGTCCGCACTGTAACCACTCTTGTTTTTCATCTGATCCACTGTGCAATTCGATAACTAATGCATTCAAAATATCTTCAACTTAGCAGTGAAAAAAATAACTAAATGTTCACTGGTCCTTCTAGGTATTTTAAACGGACTCGCTGGGACTTTGGAATTCTGACAATGCATGAATTGGATTCTGTACTTTCGTCTGTGACCTTTCTCACTTTAGTCTTACTTCCTCGGGTTTTCCGGCCTCACCAGAGGTTTTTTCTCAGGTGCCTTCATCTCCAAACAACGATGGGCGACGCAACAGTTCCTCCATGCCTGGTTACTTTGTTGAGGCAACATAAGATGCATTGATGTAAGAACAACGGCATTCATCAAATTCTTTGCAGCCTGAATAAGAGACGTTGCACTGTCCAGCCTGAAAAACAATAAGCTCTCCCGAAATATTCTGAACATCTGCCTTGACCTTGGAGGTAATGTTCATTTGGTGACAGTAGAGAGCTATCCTCTGGAGTAAGCGAGCAAATCTTGTTTCGTAGAACTTTCCGGACATTGTTCGGCGATTTGTCTGGTCAGTTTGTCCAATTTCGTACCGGCCTCTGAATTTTTTTAGCTGCATTTATCACGTCCATTGTCGTTTTCAAAGGTCCACGCCCTCTTGTGAAATCCGTCATTTCCATCATGATCATGCACATGTGCTTCGCTAGAACGATAATGTCGTTACCGGCGTCGTCCCACTTGGCGACTTCTCTGTCGAATTTCAATTTCTCGCTCCTGAAAAACTCGACCTGTTACAGGATCTTCTGTTTGTCCACTTCGGGCATTTTGCCCATCGCCTCTCTGGCCGTCGTGATTCCGCTTATGTCCGGGTATTCGTCCACGCCACGTTCTCCCGTATGGGCACTAGATTTACTTCTAGTCTCCAAAGTATAATTCTCATCCAACTCAACATCTTCCGGGTCCAGATCCTCATCAGCCCTGTTCATAATCACAGCTCTCCTGATCTCTCTAACACCGTCATAAACCAACCTGGAGGCGTCTATAAAATCATTTTCGTCCACCTCCTTCGAAGGATTGCTGGACAAAGCCTCGACAGCCACCTGGATCCTCTGGTTGAACTTGGGCATCACCTTGACAGCCTCCAGCACTCTCTTCGTGTATATGCAGGGATCGTAATTGTCCTTCTCTGCTGTCACAACGTTGCACACCCTTCCCGATCTACCCTGGATACCTGCAGCAGTCCTATCCAAAGTTTCCGGATCTCCTTCTTGTAGAGCCAGTACGCACTTGTTGACATCCTCCAGGATGTAGTTTTCGGACACCGCCAAGAAGTCATCGATGGTGGTTATATCGTCCACGGCCTCCGTCAAAATGCGAACCTGGTTCTCCCAGAGCTGCTTGAAAGCCTCCATGTTTCTGGGGCCACCTTGCTTCGCGGTCTCGCCGATAAGATCCTAGCCGCGTTGATCACTTCGGGGCACAGGTTTTCGATCTGAAACATGATCCACACAGCTTTACGAAGCTGTCTTCTCAAATCTCTTGTTTTTCTGCCCATGTTGTCGATTGCTCCTGGCAATTTCTCACTTTTGTCCTTATTTACCATATTCGACATGTATTCAGACAATAAATCTTGAAGTGCTTGTCTCACAGCGTTGCATTCGGCAACGATTCGTTCTCTTTTTCGTCCCTGGTACAACTGGAATCTGCCATCAAGGCAGCACCGCTTATGATACTCTCCAACCGTTCTTCCAACGAAGGTCTTGTGTGTACTTCGTTGTGCGCCAAAGGTTCCATCGCCATGTTTTCATCAAAGTCATCGAGAGCAGCAGCCAGCTCTCCAGGACCATCAAAAGGACAAGAGGAATCCGTAGCCCTCCCCTGCGCCACGTCATTAATGGTATTAACAGCTTCACAGACCTGCTTCAACACGTAATCCCTGTTGGCCTTGGTCGCAGCCAACTCGGGATGACGCACGTAAACCTTGGACGCCGTCATCAGCATCGTGGAATGTTTCTTGAGCACCGCCCTGGCAGCGGCCAGATCGTCCCTGAGCTGCGGATCCTTCAGCTCCTGTTGCCTCTTCGCCGATTGGTTGAGAAGTTCGTTGGCGTTTCTACGGAGGGCGTTGATGTTGTCTATCAGCTCGCTTTGATTGGTCGCGTTTTTCAGGTTCTCCAAATCGTTCTCCACTACCTGTAAACTCTTGAGAAGAACGTATAATAAAGGAAAGGAAACCGTGGAAGAGTTTATTAAGAGGTTTGAAGAAAAACTGCGATTAACAAAACGTTTCACGGAGGTAAAACCTGAAGAAGTGATCGAAAATATTTTGATGGCAATAAAATCATATGTGTCTGAAGTTGTCCGAATATTTGATGCCTCAAATGGGGTAATGACTTATGACGAACTTAAAATAGTTCTTTAAATGAAGAAGCCACAGAAGCAGAGGCGAAGAAAAGAATGGAGGGAGAGCCAGAAGCTCTCAATACCGAGATGAGAAATAAAAGGAAACATTCTGAAAGAAATACTTCAGATAAAAAATCAGGTATGATCTGCTTTAGATGTGGCAAACCCAACCACTCAAGTAAAGAATGTACATCAAAAGCATATATATGCTACAATTGTAAAGAATTAACAACTAATCCAAACCATACAGCAGCCACATGCTACAAACCCAAAGCTGTCGGACCCAATAAAGTTGGTTCGGGTTCCGAGGCTTCAACAAGAATTTCAGAGGTGCACGCTATATGGCCTTGCCTGGACGAGGCATAAGAGGAGGCATCCTATTTAGTTAATTTAAACCGGTTTTGATAAGGTGAAAATTATGCATGCAAAGCAATAATAAAAAATAGAAAAATTAGTAGTACTAATACAATTGGAATGAGGAGTTATAGAAATTGAGAAATATAGTAAGGTGGAGTTCTTGAAGTAGAAAAATTAGATAAAGAATATTTGATAAAAAAACATTTAAGTTGAAGAATTAGTTAGAGCATTTATAAGGTGTACATAAGGTGCTAAGTTGCTACAGTAAGATTTATGAATAAATAAAAGAATAAACAAAAATTAAAAATGTACGTTGATACAGGAGTTGATTGAATAAAGAATAAGGTGATTAAAAAATACGGAGTTTGCTCTAACTGAAATAAAAAAATTTAAGTGATATTGATGAAAATAACAAGAAATACCACTCGTTCATGCAATAAATAATTACAGATTAAGATGGATACTGAAATGTTAAAACAACAGATGGATCTGTTATTTGCAAAATTGAAAGAGTTCGAGAATAAAATTGAAGGGAGAGTTGATACTAAGTATCAGCTTCCTAGGTCGGTGAATGCACCGTTTAAATTGGAAGAAAAAACCAATTTTGATGTGTGGTTAAAAGTATTACGAACAGAATTTCAGAGCTTCAATTATCAATACCTCTTAGAAGACGTTAAACCTGCGAATGTCTCTGAGGATGAAGAGAATAAGAGGATTGGCTTGCCAAATCCTTCATCCTACCAGAGTGGAGGACAATCTGAAGAGTATGATCATCGACTTGAGCCCTAATGAGATGATCAGAAAACTCGTTGATTTGAAGTCTCCGAAGATGCTCTCCCTGCACTTGCAGTGAAACGGAGTTGGAAACTCTCTACGTTCCAAAAAGAGAAGGAAAGTGGAATAGAGTTCATTAACAGGTGCGAAAGAACTTGTTCGTGAACTCCAAAAACAAGGAGAAACAATTTCTGACAGGAAAGGAGTTAAAGGAGAATTTCTTGATGGCGACTGAAATTGTTTTTCCTGAGATAACGAGGAAGTATGATGCATCAAAAGGGGATTTAACCATTGATGAGTTGAAGACCTTTTTGATAAATGAAGAGGCTCAAAGAAGCAAAGGAGAGAGCATCTGAAGGTCAGGTTCTAAATGCAGAGACATTCAGAGAACCAGATGCTAAGAGAGGAAGATTTAGCAGACAGAGGGCAGGAGGTAGAGTTGGAAAAAATAGTTTCGGTAAGACTTGCTTCAGGTGTGGCAAGTTGAACCACATTTCTAGTGAGTGTCTTAACACAAAAAAGTTGTGCTACAACTGTAAGACACTCATTGATGAACATGAATCATCAAACTGCCCGAATAGAACTGTTTCGAAGAGCAACCAAGCTGTAAGAAGGAACTTCAGAAATTTGAGGCTTGGAAGAGGTGGTAGAGGAAGACACCAAAGGTCTGGAATGAGAGGAAGTTATAGAGGCCGTGGTAGTGGTCAACTATTCAGACGGGTCAAGGTGACGGACCCTTATAATGAGGAAAAGTTCGTCTTCATAGCAGAAGATGGAAATAGTGCCTACTACGATGAAGGCAAAAACAATGCTATGAAGTCTGAGGCTAATCTTGTTGAAGGTAAAGCATGTAACATTAATTTTATTGCAGATAGTGGTGCGAGTGAGCATATGGTGAATGATAAAAAAATGAGTAATGCTGTTGAAATGAAAAAAGTATGCAAGATAAAGAGTGCAAATAAAAATGCAAATGCAGATTTGAGAATAGAAAAAACTGGTGAAATAATTGCGAAGGGAGTAGGTGGTAAGATAATCAAATTAAAAAACGTACTTTATTCGAAAAATTTGTTGTCAATCAGAAAACTCATAAATAAGGGGGTATCAGCCACACTAACTGATAAAGAAATTAAGTTGATTAATCAGAAAAATAATGAAGGTGGAAAATACGATGATAAATTTTGGTGGTTGAACCTTGAGTTAGTAAAAACAAATTAATTCTGATAAAAATGTATTCAGTTATTATAATAGTTCTAATAATAATAACAGTAAAGGTGATAATGAAGATAATTTAGTGGGCATGATTATTGCAAGTTTAATTTGGAAGGGAGTAGAAATAATGAACATAATTATGCAAGAGAAAGTCCTGTTGTTGACTCTCGTAGTGAGAGGAACGAAATAAATAATCCGGTGGAAATAGTAGAAATTGATGATGAAAATGAAGTTATATATGAAAATATTAGAGATGAAATTCATTACAAAAATATTTAGAAACTGCAAATGAAATGAACATAAGCGACTTGGAAGAATTAAGAATTAAATAATGTTGTGGCATTATCGATTAGGTCATATTTCTAAAATGTACTTGAAAAAGCAAAAGAATCAATTAATGAACTCGAAGGTGTAAAGTTCAATGATTCAATTTTAGATTGTGAGATATGTAAGAGAGCAAAAATATCTAAACTTCCATTTAACAGTGTTAGATTTAGATATACAGAACCCATGCAGTTGGTTTACACTGATCTCATGGGACCAATTAATCCATGCACATTTAAATATGGTCAAGATATATAATAACATTTATTGATGATTATACTAGCTATGCGTGCGCATTTCCTATAAAGGATAAAACGATGGTCCACATAGCATTTTGGAAATTTTAGAAGATGTAAAGGAAAATAAGAGGAACAAATATTACGGTGTCAAGAATGCGAATGGATAATGGTACAGAATATATGAAAAGAATTATAGAGAAAGAATCGATAAGTTGTGAAACCACAGCACCCCATACTCCAAGCCATAACGGTACAGCCGAAAGGTTTAACAGGGATTTACAGGTGAAAATTAGAAATTTAATTTTTGATTCTGGTTTTCCAACTCAGATGTGGGCTTATGCATTGCAGTTTGCTTTACAAGTCTATAATAAAACTCCAAAGAAATCTTTAAATTTTCAAATACCTTATGAGAAATTTCATGAAAAGCCAAGTACTATTAAGTACTTTAAACGTTTTGGCTGTTTGAGCTATGTGTTAAATCCACAGGCTAAAGGTAAATTTGAAGATAGAAGTATTGAAGGATTCTTGATCGGGTGTGGAAGTACATATTATTACATAATTAATGCTGAGACAGGCAAAGTATATAATTCAAAACATGTAAGGTTCATTGAATCTAAAACTTACGGTGATATGTATAAATTAAAAAGTAAAAGTTCTGTATTGACCGATCCTCCTATTATACGTGGTGAAGAAGGTTCAGATTGTTTTAGAATACAGAATGAGCATGAATATAGTAATAGAAAAGAACAATTACATAATGTTCAAGAGGTCAGAAGTCATTTCAGTTTATGGTGTGAAAAGTCAAAACAATATAGAAGATGAGCCAAACAATTATAGTGAGGCCATCATACCGGTCCAAATAAATGGAAACCAGTCTAGGATAATTGATTTCCCCAATGGAACTTACATCCTTTAGATCCCCTTCCTGACCTACCTCCTCTTATATCCTTACATCCAGTTCATTATGTATCATTCTCCATGATCATATTACTAACGGTGATTGTTTCAGGAGTTTTACTCATAATATACAGAAGGAATATAAAGCAGAAGAAAAGATTTGGATTCCTGTATAATCTTTACAACCAGCGAAGAGACATGGGAATAGAGAATAAAGAGTCCTATAAATTGGAGAACATGGAGGAACAAGCATTAAGCCAGCCATGATGAGGTCTCCCCCAGTGAACTGTGCAGGAGGCATATATGCCGCTTGCATAAATTCTTCACAACATCCTGCATATAGCAGACTCCAAGGTAAGAAAGCAAGTGGGACACGATATGCAGATCTCACGTCTGGTATCCAAGTTCAATAGGTTAGTCAGCAAGGATTAACTATATAGAATGATATCAATAATAATGAAAGTGAGTTGTGGAAATTAGCAATAAAAACGGAACTCGAAGCACATGCTAAAAATAAAACTTGGAAAATAGTTAGTAGAAACGAAGTTCCGAAAGGCCAAAAGGTAATGACCTCAAGTGGGATATTTAAAAAGAAAGAATTGGCCAATAATCTAATATTACAGATGTGGTAGTAGAAACGGATGGAAACACAGGAGTTTCAGTGTTAAATTCAGGCAGGGCTCGGACTCCGTGGAACAGTGGAAGAATCGAAATCTCAAAGCGACGCGATATCGAATAAGCGGCTGGTCTATTGAAATGGCATTCAGACAAACAACTGATTAAGGGTAAGATCGGAGCATTGGTTACAGCAAACGCTACGGTCGGCAACGACACAGGCAACGTCGCGTCTTGCGATTGACCACCGAAATACCAGCGTTTGCTGTGTAACCAATGCTCCGATCTTACCCTTATCAGAGCTTTCGGAATGCCATTCCAATAGACCAGCCGCTTATTCAATATCACATCGCTCTGGGTTTCGATTCTTCCATTGTTCCACTGGAGTAAGAGCCTACTTGAATTTAACACTGAAACTCCTGTGTTTCCATCCGTTTCTTCCACATCTGTATAAATATAAGTGCCAATTTTCTTGTGATTTAAATAACTCAACAACGCCTTCACCGATTTGGCTAATTTTGGTCTTGAATTATTCATGGAAGTCTAGGGAAGAATTTCACGTATAGAAAATTCGAAGGAAATCTTGAAAAGTGTAAAATCAACATTACAGGTTTTTCATTTTCAGTGCCATCTGTAGTCGTTTTTCGAGTACTACGAATGCAAAGCAGTTTCCTATTTTTTCATACTCCATATAATCTTTGATTAAATTGTCATAGATGGCGAACCTGTAAAAACTATTAGAGATTTCAATTTTCAACGAATTGAAATATTAAAATTACCGACATTACACTTCAGTGTATAATCATCATAATGGTACATATTGAATAACTAATCAAAGAAATCTGAAATATTTATTATTTGACCGTAATTTCAGAGTTCACAGAACACTAATATACAGAGTTCGTTCTTCATCACTTCTTTCAAAGGAACGTCTATATAAAAATTGATAGTACGGTGGCATAGAATTATATTATCAACATGTTCGCCATCAAATCAAAATATTTTATGTTCTGTGATCAAATGATCAAATCCAAAAATTATGGAATAATAAAAACAAATATAAGCATTAAGGTCCGTTACATAGTTCAAGCGAGTTGATCAAGTCAGTTGAATTCAAGTGACTTGCACAAAGTTGAGCATGCTTCTACTGAGAAGGCCGTTCAAATTCAGCCGATCGAGTGAAACGAAAAGGGCGGTTTACACATTCAATTCGCTTTCAATTCAACTAAGTGATCAACTCACTTGACTAATGTAAAACGCGGCATTATATGGCAGAAGATATTTTGAATCGTATTCGTCATCATGCAAGAAAACCTGATTTGTTGATAACCTTGGAAATGTTACAACGAAGCTTGATAAGATATGTGTTCTACCATTGGAATAAAGCATTAGAACATTGGGTATGACCGCACCAAATCGTGAGATACAATGATTGTTTGATCGTGAATTGCAACGTGAGCAGTAGTTCAATTCTAATGATTTACGTTATTTATACAATCGAATATAACAAAACTGAATATTCAAGAAAAACATGTATTATGACACAATCATTCAAGCCGTTTTCAATAATGCAGGTGGATTACATTTCTTGGAGGCACCTGGTGGTACAGGCAAAACTTTCGTTGTATCATATATTTTAGCGACTATTCGATCGAAAAACAGAAATTGCATTGGCACTTGCATCTTCGGGAATTGCTGCTACAATATAGGTGGTCGGACCGCACACTCTGCATTGAAATTGCCATGAATGTACAGGTGATTGAAACTCCAAATTGCAATATTTCGAGAAATTCTGCTATAGCAGGAAGTTCTTCGATTAATGTCAATTATTTTATAGGATGAGTGCACAATTGCGAATAAAAATAAATTACTAGAAGCATTTAATCGAACAATGCAAGATTTACAGGGTAATCATTAGCTTTAAGGTGGTGCTCTGAATTGCTTGCAGGAGACTTTCGTCAAACATTGCCTGTCATTCCTCGATCAACTACTGTTGATGAAATAAATGCCTGTTTGAAGTCATCAGTTCTTTGGAGATATGTACGAAAATTGACACTGAATATTGATATGCGTTTTCAAACTAAATAATGATGCAACTGCCTATGAGTTTTCAAAACAATTGTTAGAAATTGATGATGGTAAAATACAAATCGACAGTACCAACGGACTGCCTCACCATATTACTGGTTAAATCAAAAGGGAGAAGTGGGTTTGATAACGCGTATCCATATGATTCCATGGATATGCCATTTGAATTCAAACGGTTACAATATCCCGGTGCGTTTATCATTTGCGATTGTCCATAAACAAGGCCCTAGGGCGAACACTTCACGTTTGTGGTGTGAATTTGAAGGAATCATGTTTTTCACATGGCCAACTTTATGTTGCCGGTCCAGAGTCGGTACTCCCAATTGTTATTTATTCATGCTGCTGAAAATGGAAAAAACAAAAATTTGTTTATCCAATTGTTTTAGACTAACACTACCATAGTGAGAGTACCCAATTCTTTTTAATTTTGTTAGTTTTTACTCCTTGCAGTCTTCATCATTTAGAAGGCATTGGCAATTGGGAATCGGGACAACGTCTTTAGAATGTTTTATCTCGAATGTATAATATAGTTTTTACTCTTTGTCATAGTTGAGAAATAACATTCGATAGTGTGTATATTTGTGTTTATTTCTGATAAATATAATATAAACATTTACATATGTTTGGTAGTGAGTTTTGATGAGCAGTTCCATACATTCGAAATTAGACTAAGTAAGAAATTTATTTTTTTGTTATATTCTAAGTTTATTACTATGCCTTATACGTAGCGAAGCACGTACCGGCAGCTAGTAAAATATATAAAGGACGGTTAGTTGTAAGAGGGTTTGGAGATTCAAATATATACGATATAACTGAAACGTATACTCCGGTAGCTAGAATGACAGATGTGAGGTTCATTTTAGCAACAGCAAATAAATTTCTTTAGAGTTACATCATCATCAATCATCATCAATTGGATGTTTAAAACAGCTTTCTTAAATGGTTACCTTGAAAAGGAAGTTTATATGGATATTCCCGAAGGATTGAATATATCCGGAGAACAGGTTCTCATGTATGTAAATTACAGAAAGCTTTATATGGACTAAAGGTGAGTCCTAGACGATGGTATGAACGATTTAAAGAAGCGATGATTGATATGCTATTCTCTCCTTATGTTTTTCAACCATGCTTGTTTATGTGGAGAAAAGGTGACAAAATTGAGGCGTTAAGGTGATGCCAAAGTATGTAGTTTTGAAATTTAAAGATTAAGGTGTTGAATTGAATTAAGGTGAAAAGTAAATATATAGCTCATACGTTGTTAGAGCATATATTAAAATTATGGAGTAATTGAAAGTTACGGTGATTTCAAAAGTAAGGTGCACAGTTCATTTATAAGGAGTCGTCACAGTCATTCTACAAGTTCATAACTATGACGAGAAGGGAGTGTTGGAATAAATGAACTATATTGTCTATGGTGAGGCCAACGTCACATATGAATAAGCAGTAGAGAGAGAGAGAAGACATAAAACTCTGTGGTCAACGAAGCCAAGCCAAGCGTAAACATTGCTGACAAGCACTAATAATTCGCTGTATCATTATCTTAGTATAAAGAGCTGTTGATTACTGACAATAAATACGTTGAGCCTTCTCTGTGTTTTATTCACAAATTAGTAAGATTTTGAGTTAATATTCTAAAGCCAGCCCATCGATAAATAAACTCTCTAGATGCCCAACTAGCAGATATTTTTGGTTTCATATATTTAGTTCTGGCGACCTTCCGCTAGAGTATAAATTTTAAGGTTTTCTGTCATTTGAAATGTCATCTGGTCGTTATATTATATTCATAGGTTATATTTATAAACTTGGCCGTTAGATGAAGAAAAACAAGAAAGTTTTGAGATGGTTTTTTGTGAATGTCTGCGCCGAAAAGTTGATAAATTAAACAAAATTCTCGAAATCATTCTTTTGAGTTAGTTCTTGAACGAATAAGTTGTTTACAATTCCAGCCTCAGAGAGAGTAAGAAATAAACATTTTATATTTTCAACATGGGCATTACTAAATGTGCAGTTAACGACCTTAACCAACTTTTTAGGAGGTATTCATTTTGAGGCAGGGTTCAATGAAAATTTATTCAATATGTTGAAAAAGACTATAATGAAATGGAAACATGAGGAAAGGGGAATTGTATTGATGTGGGACGAGATATCCTTGATGCCACATTTTGATTTTGAGGAAAATATGGGGAGAATATGTGGCTTCAGGGATATTGGCTGTGGTCAAAGAGCTAGCGAGATTGCTGATCATGCTCTTGTGTTCATGATCAGGGGCCTGAAGAAAAGATTCAAGCTACCCTTATCCTACCATTTCACATCAAAGGGTGGCACTAAAAATTTTGGTGAGGAAATTACTGAACAAATTGATAAATATTGGTTTCAAACAATAAGCTGCTGTATGTGACCAGGCTACCACAAATGTGAAAAGAGTGCAGCAGCTAATGGATGAAACCAAAGTTGATTATTTAAGAAGGAATAAAGAATATAGGAGTGGATTCATTGAAATACTAAATTTCAAAGTATATCCTATTTATGATCCACCCCATGTGAGAAGGTTACATCAATGGCCACTATTCGTGACAGAAATGTTAGTAAGGCAGTCCTCAAGCGAATCGAATATGATCAATATAGAGCTGCTACCATAAGACATCTCAGGAAAAGGAGGTCTGTCCTCTTCCCAACACCTGGTCCACAGCTCATCGATGATCAACATTATGAAGGATTACTCGGATTTATAGGATCAGCGTACGGTTGGGCCTTTGGTACCGCTGAGAAGTCTGAGGTCAATAAACTGGCTCACGCTATTAACTACATCAACCCACAAGAATGGAGGCACATGAGACATTCACTCTACAAACAAAGACGGAGTTCCTTACCATGCAAAAGGCCCAAGACCAAAATATGAACACTCTGAAAGCTGAAATCAATGAACACTCAATGACATGGCTACAAGGCTAGACACTCTCGAACACAATACTGACCTCCTCCAGTCTAACTTGCTTACAGCCAGAGAGAATGCAGCTTGGGTAGTAACGTTGTTGAAATATTCCACCTTGATCAATGAAATCTCAACAGCTTATTCTCTCTTGGGAGCCAAAATAGGTGTTACCAAAAGTAGGAGCCAAGACATCATCTCCATGGTTCAACTTCAATCACTCAAGCCTAATGTCATCCTGCAAGAGACCCTGCGTGAGAGCATACGGGCCCACCTGCTAGTTCTCTTGATGTCAGGCTATTAGAGATATTATATAACAAGCCTGGGCAAGCTATGGTTTCCACTGCAGGATCCAAAGTTTATGCATCAATACGAATCCCTATCTTCAAGACTGCCAATCCATCAGAACTGTGGTCCATACATTCAATCCCTATATTGATGGGTGGTAGATGGTTGGCCCATGGTAAATCAAGGCGATATAGACTATAAGGTTCAGGTTGTTATTTTCTTATTTTTGTTCCTTTGGTCATTTGTGATTCAAATCTTAGACTTTATTCTGAAGTTATTGCTAAGGGTAAGGATTCCCCTGATGCATCTTTTAAAAAATTATGGATTTGATATGAAATTAAGCCAAAAAAAGGATCTTTCAACACCATTAAAGGATGTTAATTCTAAGATTTACTATGATTTTGATTCGAGATTTTCTATTTTTTGTGCAGTTGACAGTGTCATTGAGGAAAATTGCATATTTTATTCATTCAAGGACATTGTTTACTATTCCGGTAATTTAAACTTAACCGAAATTATGAAGACGTCTAGATATATGACCTTCAAAGCTTATTTAAATAAAGGCTGCTCAAGCTGTTATCATGATATACTTGATTTCAAATCACTTTGCGGCCTTATTAAATTATATGATAAAAATTTTGTTTGTCAGAATCTTATATTTGATGTTTTTAATGTGATTCAGGATGTGTTCATCGATGGTTTGTATTCTGTAAAAGATGATTACTCTAAAATTGTTTTTGTTCATGACTTGATTGCTTCTACCTTTTATTCTGACAGATATAACCCCTGATAAATTTTATAAAAAGCTTATGCCGTTTATTATGATGAAAGGGGGTCTACATTCCAGCTCAAGAGTAAGAAATAAACATTTAATATTTTCAAATGGGAATAATAAATGTGCAGTTAACGACCTTAACCAACTTTTTAAGAGGTATTCATTTTGAGGAGGGTTAAATGAAATTTATTCAATGTGTTGAAAAAGACTATACTGAAATGGAAACATGAGGAAAGGGGAATTGTATTGATGTGGGACGAGATATCCTTGATCCCACATTTTGATTTTGAGGAAAATAGGGGGAGAATATGTGGCTTCAGGGATATTGGCTGTGGTCAAAGAGCTAGCGAGATTACTGATCATGCTCTTGTGTTCATGATCAGGGGCCTGAACATCAAGGGTGGCATTAAAATGTTGGAACTAAAAATTTTGGTGAGGAAATTACTGAACAAATTGATAAAATATGGTTTCAAACAATAGCTGCTGTATGTGACCAGGCTACCACAAATGTAAAAAACAGTTGCAGCAGCTAATGGATGAAACCAAAGTTGATTATTTAAGAGGAATAAAGAGTATAGGGGTGGATTGATTGAAATACTAAATTTCAAAGTATATCCTATTTATGATCCACCCCATGTGAGAAGGTTACATCAATGGCCACTATTCGTGACAGACATGTTAGTAAGGCAGTCCTCAAGCGAATCGAATATGATCAATATAGAGCTGCTACCATAAGACATCTCAGAAAAAGGAGGTCTGTCCTCTTCCCACACACTGGTCCACAGCTCATCGATGATCATTATTATGAAGGATTTTACTCGGATTTATAGGATCAGCGTACGGTTGGGCCTTTGGTACCGCTGAGAAGTCTGAGGTCAATAAACTGGCTCACGCTATTAACTACATCAACCAACGAATGGAGGCACATGAGACTTTCCACTCTACAAACCAAGACGGAGTTCCTTACCATGCGCTAAAGACCCAAGACCAAAATATGAACACCCTGAAAGCTGAAATCAATGACATGGCTACAAGGCTAGACACTCTCAAACACTGACCTCCTCCAGTTAACTTGCTTACAGCCAGAGAGAATGCAGCTGGGGGTAGTAACGTTGTTGAAATATTCCACCTTGATCAATGAAAATCTCAACAGCTTATTCTCTCTTGGGAGCCAAAATAGGTGTGTTACCAAAAGTAGGAGCCAAGACATCATCTCCATGGTTTCAACTTCAGTCACTCAAGCCTAATGTCATCCGCAAGAGACCCTGCTCTGAGAGCATAGGGCCCACCTGCTAGTTCTCTTGATGTCAGGCTATTAGAGATATTATATAACAAGCCTGGGCAAGCTATGGTTTCCATGCAGGATCCAAAGTTTATGCATCAATACGAATCCCTATCTTCAAGACTGCCAATCCATCAGAACTGTGGTCCATACATTCAATCCCTATATGAGGGTGGTAGTGGTTGGCCATGGTAAATCAGGCGATATAGACTATAAGGTTCAGGTTGTTATTTTCTTATTTTTTGTTCCTTTGGTCATTTGTGATTCAAACCTTAGACTTTATTCTGAAGTTATTGCTAAGGGTAAGGATTCTCCTGATGCATCTTTTAAAATTTATGGATTTGATATGAAATTAAGCCCAAAAAAGGATCTTTCAACACCATTAAAGGATGTTAATTCTAAGATTTACTATGATTTTGATTCGAGATTTTCTATTTTTTGTGCAGTTGACAGTGTCATTGAGGAAAATTGCATATTTTATTCATTCAAAGGACATTGTTTACTATTCCGGTAATTTAAAACTTAACCGAAATTATGAGACGTCTAGATATTATGACCTTCAAAGCTTATTTAAATAAAGGCTGCTCAAGCTGTTATCATGAATACTTGATTTCAATCACTTTGCGGCCTTATTAAATTATATGATAAAAATTTTGTTTGTCAGAATCTTATATTGATTGTTTTTAATGTGATTCAGGATGTGTTCATCGATGGTTTTTATTCTGTAAAAGATGATTACTCTAAAATTGTTTTTGTTCATGACTTGATTGCTTCTACCTTTTATTCTGACAGATAACAACTTCATCAAGATGATCAGTCCAATCAGCAAGACGAAATTAGAAAATCTAGATATTGTCGAATTCTGAAAAGGAGAACCCCTTAGGCCGGAGAATGTTGGATCTACAATCAAGATTTTTCGTGTAAAATGAAAATACTTTCCAAAATATGATTGATGAATATCCTGGAGGTGTAGAGGGGACTTCTAGATCACCGACCTACAAAATTCCCCAAAAGACATCCATAGGACAAACAAGGTTAAGTAGGCGTGATGTTTCGGTTTCTAAAAAGGTTGTTGCGCAAGAAGTTGAATAAGGCTAACAACAAGTTAGCATTATTCAAGGAAAGAGTGGCAAGGACCGATAAACTTAATTCATCACCCCAGTTTGAGCATTTGATGAATTATGTTTCTCAAACCTCCTATAAATTTTATTTGTTTCTCATTTGTAAACGTCAGTTTCCAGAAACACAATATTAATCAAGAAAGTTCATTTTATCAAGTCACTAACTTGTAAAACTGACAGTTAACTTTTTTTACAAGTTAGTAGTATTATTTACATCAGAAAATTTAGGTTTATCGTCACATATGCACTTTCCATGTTGGTATATCAAAAAAAACTTAGGCTGTCTATTCCAGGAGGCCGAAGATTTACATATTTTCTGTATAACATGTAGGGCTTGAAGCTGCAGCCATCATCGGTTATGGTGAATCTACTTGTTGTTAAATTTTTGTTTGCCGCAATGTCACAATATATCGTATTTTTCCATATCATCTACATCATTCATGTTTAAGGAGATAATTTTTTCACATCGGCAACATCCAAAAATCCCAAATATTGTTACAATTTTCGCCAGCAACCACTGGTCATCAGGAGCATGTAAAAGAAAATTTTTCAGCCTCTTCTTTACTTAATACTTTGGCCTTTTTTGGCGTATAACGCTCAGTTTTTCGTTTCAGAAACGCTATTAGTTTTTGAAATCAGCAAATGACAAGCTAACGTCAACAAATGTAAAGAAAAATAAACAGACATGTTCATGACAACGCTTCCATAGCTCACGACATTTGCGACAAATTATTGAGATTTTTTTGGAATTTATCTAACCTTTTTACAAATGAGAAACAAATAAAATATAAAACAATACACGCAAGGTAACGGGTTTTACTGGCTCAAGGAGATAACTGACTCGCCTGCGGCTCGTCAATTATATCCTCCATTTGCCAGTAAAAACCCTCTTACCTTGCTAGTAATGTTATATACTATAACATGTCCCAAGTCCGAAATCAACTTGTTAAGCCAAGAGGTAGACGATTTGAGCTTGAAGGCAAGATTGGCATTGTCACTCTTGAAGGCCAGTGGAAGAGGCTACAACCTTTTATCAAAAATTTTTGCCTTGCCATCAAGAAAAACCCTATCAAATCTGTTGAATAAAGTGCCAATGAAGCCAGGAGTAAATAAGGTTATTATGGAAACTCTGAAGGAGCAAAGGGGAGGAGGAGGATAAGTACTGCATACTTATGTTTGACGAGATGGCTTTAACACCAAGTGTGCAGTACAACTCTAGTGAAGATATTGTAAAAGGGGTGCCAGATAACGGACATTTAAGGAGACCCGATATTGCCGACCACGTAACAGTCTTTCCGTTAAAGGTTTGAGAAAGCAGTGGAAACAGCCGATTTGCTATACATTCAGCAGTGGCCTTGAAAAGAGTGTTATTTTGAAAAACACTCTTAAAGAGGTGATAAAGGAATGCCAAAATATTGGAGGAGTAAATTCGGCTGCAATAAATGGTCTCCTCAAGGAAAATATGTCCTTCGACAAAATATTGAGGACAGATATTTTGGGTTTCTGGTAAACAATCAGGAAATAATTCCCCTTTTTGATGTCCCACACTTGATGAAAGGAAGACGGAACAACTTGCTTACCAAGAACCTTCGAGGACAGTTGGCAAATCATGCTCTAGTTTTCATGCTGAAATGTATTAATGGTAAATGGAAGCAGCCTCTTTGCTTTTATTTTGTCGAAAATTCTGTAAAGACAAATGATTTAGTTGTAATAATCAAAGATGTGGTAAGCCAGGCAGGCTTAAATATTGTGGCAACAATATCTGTTGCTGCTATAAATAAACTTATAGAGGCAACAAACGAATACTGTTTGATTCTGAAGTCAATCGCGTAAGTATTGTACCAAGATTGACTGAGGAATATATCTTTCCTCATAAAATTCGGAGAATGAAAGTGAAGAATGCTGCACAAATTTTCAGCAGTAATCTTTACTCAGCAATGAATCTCCAAGCTGAATCCTCTAGAGATAAACTGCCAGCATCCAAGACATATCTAGATCCTTCAGCGACAGAAAACAGCCTCTGCCAAATAAACCCTTGAGAGGGCGGTAACGGCAAATTCCCCCCATGTCAAGTCTTGGTACATATCCTTGCCTATCCTGGAATCCATGTATTTTATCGAAAAACAGTCCATGAATCCTGTCAGAACTCCCTCTTTGAAAAATTTCGCATTCACAATCAAATATCGAGTTAATGAATTGGAGGTGAGTGATCTTACTGATTTGAAAATTATTGAGAGATGAACGAAATAGTGAAATTTCAATATTATAGGTAGAAATATTATATTCTATAAATTGTTGATTGAAGTTTCTTGGGTTTTCTAGCACTTAGTTTAACCAGTAAATAGTTATTTACTTTTCATAAAATATATATTTATCCCGACATATGTTTCGGCCCTATTATGGCCTTTTTCAAGGAGAATACAACTATCAATAATTCCTGTAAAATACAAATAGTGAATATCATATAAATTAATTTAAAATTTTTTCTTACACTCAAATTTTCGTCAATATATTACATTTCATCAGTTAAAAGTATAAAACGCAAGACAAGTTTTCACAGATAATACACAAACAAATATGACATTGGTATAGTTATGAACGTCAAATTAAATTCTCAAACTCAAGACGAATAAATATTACGACATCTGTACGGATTGATAAGAGTACACATTTTAAATTTGGATCTATCTTATTCGGGTTTATACTCATTGTTGTTTCTGTAGATGGAGTTACTTTCAGTGTTTTATTTGGAGTTGTTATTTCTTTTATTTTATTAGATTGTAGTATATTTGCGCTAAATTCTTGGTATCCGTTTTGTCATTCATAGCCTCTTTATTCTTCTTTATGTGAATCATCTAAATATATTTCGGGTTTTACCATTTTTTTCCTTTTCTAAGAGGAAAAATTTTCGAAGTCCATTTTATGCTTCTCGGTTTGTTCGTGTTTTTTAAACGCAGTGATGTTTTTACAATATTATGGCCATTATTCGTTCCTTTATGTACTGTGATGTTTGTGAATAATACCTTAGGGCAATCCAAAGCAATTATCTGGTATACGCAATTGGATATTTAGTTTTGGAATTTTGATTTCAATTTTGAGTTTAAAAAATTTTATTATTATTTATTTATTGGAAATCAGGATAAAAAAATAGAGGAACTTTTCAATAAAATTAGAACAAAGCAAATAAACAAAATCAACAGAATGAAAAATAAAATTGAAGAAAAGCAAACAAGAAAAGATTGGATAGAGAAATCTCTGATATAACAATACCAAACGAAGTTCAGGAAGTTTTGAATTTGGGTCCAAAATACTGCGTTCCGGTTGAAAAAACAGAATATTCCCATACACCATATCATAGCAAATATAGAAGCAGGAATTGACAAATTTGATAAGGACTCTCAAGCTGAAATACGAAATAAGGTGGTAAATAATATTACTAATTTTAAGAAAAGAGATACAAAACTGAATAAGAAACAACTAAAATTAAATCACAGTATAAAGAAAACAAAATCATTCCTCAAAAGCAACCCTGAAATAACAGTTCTTAAGCCAGATAAATCAAACAAAACCGTGGTAATGAACACAAGTGATACGATAAAAAAAATGTATGATATCCTAAACGACGAAGCAACTTATAAAAAACTGAACAAGATCCAACAAAATAATTCAAACTAAGAACAATGAACTGATAAAAACTTGGGAAAAAAAGAATATTCTACCTAAAAAACTATGTAATGAATTGAAAATACATAATGCTAACCCACCCCCAAATTTACGGACTTCCCAAACTACACAAAAAGATATACCCCTTAGACCAATTATCAGCTGTGTTCAAAGTCCTATTTACAAACTTTCCAAAATACTTAGCAAATTGTATAACTCCAATACTAGGAAAAAATGCTTATTACGTAAAAGATTCCTGGCAATTCAAAAAATTCATAGATAGGATATCACTAAAACACAATGAAAAACTGTTCTCTTTAGATGTCGTCAGCTTGTATACAAACTTACCACTCGACGTAGCAAAAGATATAATTATTAAAAAATGGGAAAAAATAAAGGAACATACAGATCTACCAAAAACAGAATTTATAAAAGCTATCGAACTATGCTTTTCATGTTCGTATTTCCAATTCAAAAACGAATTTTTCACTCAAATAAATGGATGTGGTATGGGAGTTCCAATTTCAGCTGTGATAGCACAACTTATAATGGAAGATTTGGAGGAAACAGTCATAGAAGAGTTAACATACAAAGTGCCATTTTTCAAACGTTTTGTAGACGACTGTCTCACAGCAGCACCTGAAGATAAAATACAAGACATTATAAATAAATTCAATAACTACCATCAAAATTGAATTTCACCTGTGAGTTAGAAAAACAAAATGAAATAATTTTCTGGATCTAACACTTATAAGAACAAACACAGGAATAAAAACAATATGGTATACAAAACCTACTTGGAGTGGCCGCTACTTAAATTTTGAAGCTACAGTCCCAATCACACATAAAAAAGGTGTCATATCAGGAATTGCTGACCGAGCTCTAAAACTTACAAGTCCAGAATTCAGGCAACAAACAATAACTAAGGCAAAGAATATACTATCAAAATGATTATCCTCTAAAAATGATAAACAAAATATTCAAAAACAAAATTTTTATGCTATATAACTCTGAAAAACAAAAAAATAATAAAAAAATTGAGGCTGAACCACCAAAATACATATCTGTGCCATATATACAGGGCCTATCAGAAACCTTGAATAAATCACTTAGGCAGTATGGAATAAATTTGGCACATAAAAATATAAATGACTTAACCTTTTAAACTCAAAATTGAAATCAAAAATTCCAAAAACTAAAATATCCAATTGCGTATACCAGATAAATTGCTTGGATTGCCCTAAGGTATATATTGGACAAACATCACAGTACATAAAGGAACGAATAAATGGCCATAAATATTGTAAAAACATCACTGCGTTAAAGAAACACGAACAAACGAGAAGCATAAAATGGACTTCGAAAATTTTTCCATCTTAGAAAAGGAAAAAAATGGTAAAACCCGAAATATATTGGAGATGATTCACATAAAGAAGAATAAAGAGGCTATGAATGACAAAACGGATACCAAGAATTTAGCGCAAATATACTACAATCTAATAAAATAAAAGAAATAACAACTCCAAATAAAAAACACTGAAAGTAACTCCATCTACAGAAACAACAATGAGTATAAACCCGAATAAGATAGATATCCAAAATTTAACAATGTGTACTCTTATCAATCCGTACAGATGTCGTAATATTTATTCGTCTTGAGTTTGAGAATTTAATTTGACGTTCATAACTATACCAATGTCATATTTGTTTGTGTCTTATCTGTGAAAACTTGTCTTGCGTTTTATACTTTTAACTGATGAAATGTAATATTTGACGAAAATAGTAAGTGTAAGAAAAAAATTTTAAATTGATTTATATGATATTCACTATTTGTATTTCACAGGAATTATTGATAGTTATATTCTCCTTGAAAAAGGCCATAATAGGCCGAAACATATGTCGGGATAAATATATATTTTATGAAAAGTAAATAACTATTTACTGGTTAAACTAAGTGCTAGAAAACCCAAGAAACTTCAATCAACAATTTATAGATAAAGAGCACAAGAAACCAAACAACGAAAAATATTATATTCTAGTTTCATCACCTTTGTTTCCTATTATGGATTTTATTCAGTGATTTCTTTTTCTTGCAGGCATCTGTCCTTCAAACAGCAAGAGATATTTAGAAGAATTATTGAAAGCATGCGGTGCGATAAAGATAGAAATATCATCAAGTGAAGTTAAGCCACAAAGGGCAGCCAAATACAATATTTGGTCTAAATATAGATGTGGCCGCCATCACAGCTTCAAATTAGAAGGCAGCTACGAAGTCATCCCTGAAAAAGCCATCACTATTTGATTTGCTGCCCTGAAAAAGTGAAATTCTATTCCAAACAAACATCTTATGGTTTGAAATTTGAAGGAAAAGCACTGAAACAATTTGAAGATATAATGGTGAAACTTCATAGGAACGTAACTGTTGAATCCAGGGGATTGATCATAAGTGTGCAAAAACCCTATTTTTGGCGCTTCTCCTGATGCAATTGTTAATTGCGAAGTGAAATGCCCATTCAATTTACAGGACAAATCACTGACTGAATATACTCAACAGAAATATTCCTGTTTACAAAATGTTGATGGTATATTCAGTCTTGAAAGAAGTCATCAGTATTAATCAGGTACAGCTGCAAATGTGGGTAACCAGCTGTTCATACTGTGATTTCATAGTATGGTCAAAAAATACATTTTTCAAGGAAAGAATTACCTATGACAATGAATTTTGTTCAGAAAATATTGAAAGGGCTATGAAATTTCATAATAACATTGTTATGCCTGAAATAATTGGGAGATATTTCACACGAGAAGGCTCAGGACAAGTGGAACGTTGGTGCGTATGTTCCTCACCAGATGATAGCACTCCAATGCTGAAATGTGAAAATCAAGATTGCAGTGTCCAATGGCACCACTTTACGTGCATGGGTCTTCTTGATGTACCAGAAGATATCTGGTTCTGCCCTCGCTGCATAGGGGATAGGATTAAAATATATATAAAATTCACCTTTGTAAATCATGTGTATATATAACAATTAAAAGAAATAATTTTTTATAAATTATATTGTCTAGTGAAACACTGAAGCTATCTTATTCTGCAGTTAGAGATCTGACAAAAGGACAAACAAAAACATTGAAATTGATGTTTTCATAAATATCATTGACTAGTAATAATCACTACATAGTATAAAACAAAGTCGCTTTCTCTGTCCCTATGTATACATAAATCTTTGAAACTACGCAACGGATTTTGATGCGTTTTTTTTAATAGATAGAGTTATTCAAGAGGAAGGTTTATATGTATAATAACATCCATTAAATAGTGGAGAAGTACTGTTATGGACTGAAAAAGTGTGACGTCACAATATGGCAGCTGGATCAAAACAAACCTTTGTTTACATCCAATGCACTGTAATTTGCCTTGTACGAAGATAGCCTCCCAGTAAAATCAAAATTTATTAGTGTTATCATAGTATTTAGTGGGTGATGTTATGTTATTTGGATTCTCGAGAAAATTTCGAATAATTGAGAGACAATAAACAGTTAATTATTATTTATACAGCCGTTTTGTGTTCATATAAAGATGTCGTACTGTTTTGCTGCGGATTGCAATCATAACGCTTTAAGAGATGGCTGTAGTTTTTATAGATTTCCTAAAGAAAAAAGCATCTTCAATAAATGGAGTGTAGCTTGCAGGTAAGCCAGTGCAATAGTTTCACTTTTGAAAAATAATTAATAGAACTAATTTCTAGCTTATTGCCTTGCTGGCTAATCCTAGACGTTTATCAATTATTATTTCAGTAGAGATAAGTTTTTGATATCCTACCATTTCTTTCAGGAGAGCAGATCGTGAACCTACAAACAATGACAGATTGTGTAGTTGCCACTTCGTCGATAGTAAGAAGGAAAATGGGCCAAGCATTTTCAATTACAACGAAAAGAAAAGATTCATGTTCACAAGCCCAGAGAAGAGGAAGAGAAGGTATAATCAATAAATTGAGTTTAATTTGGTTACAAAACTTTTATTTCAGGAATCCAGAGCCAGAGTTACAAATTGATATTGATGCTGGAGAAGGGACAAGCCATGATACCAGAATAGATCCTATCTGTTCAGCAGAAAATTATTTCCTCTCAAAGGAAAATGAAGAATTAAAGGAAAAGTTGAAATATGGGGAAAACAGATTGTCATTTGAACATATAGAAAATGATGATACTCTTATATTCAGGTATACTGGCTTACCCACTGCTAAACATTTTCGCTCGCTTAGCAATTTGATCAAGAGATTTGAAATTAATTATGTGATGAAATGGTCTGTTGATAAAATCACTTCAGATGATCAATTATTATGCTTACTAATGAAGCTAAGGCTGAATTTAGCAAATTTTGATCTGGCCTATAGATTCAAAGTGAGTGCTGCAACAATATCCAATATTGTAATAACTTTTCTGCATGTTTTGCATAAAATTTTATTTAAAGGAATGATGGATAAAATACCCAGCAGGGAAAAAAATGAGTTATTTTTACCTGCTTGTTTTGCACCATTTCCACATACCAGAATAGTGCTAGATTGCACAGAAATTGAGGTGGCAATTCCTTCCTCGATGAAAGACCAGAAAGCTGTTTTTTCTCATTACAAACAACGTCATACATTCAAGGCATTAATTGGAGTTGCACCTAATGGTACAATAACATATGTAAGTGATCTATATCCAGGATCTATGTCTGACAAACGTATAACTGAAGATAGCAAAATTCTCACTCATATGGTCTCCGGAGATATGATTTTATGTGATAAAGGCTTCTTAATCAATGATTTATGTGCTTCGCTAGGCGTGAAAGTAAATCGGCCACCATTTTTATACAACAAAACAGTTTCCCAAGAAGAAGTCTTGGAGACTCAACAGATTGCTCGCGCAAGAATTCATGTGGAACGTGCAATTGGAAGATTAAATCATTTCGAATTTAGATTTCATAACACCATCTATGAGAGAACATTCTTCCAAAATAGTTCAAACATGTGCCGCTTTAGTGAACCTGCAATATGCTCTTTTATCTGAAAATGAACAGTACTTCAAGAATGAATCCAGTTCTATCTGAACTACAGTGGAACTTCCCTAACTCGAACTTCCCTATCTCGAAAAATTCCCCAAGTCGAATTTTCTTTAGAAACAAAAAACGATTATACAATATCACCTATGTATTTTTTCTGTATAACTCGAATTTCAAAACTCCATAACTCGAGTATTTCTAAATATTCTTTCATACATTTCATTGACTAGTAATAATAATTAAAGAACTAAAGTAATCTTACTCAGCAGTCAGAAATCTGATACAAATTAAAACAAAAAACATTAAGGCAAGGCGCAAAATGATTCGCAGCTTCGTGAGGTGACGCAGCGTGAGTCACGGCGGAATTTTGAAGTGAGCTGCGAACGCGGACACCGCGCAAATACGATCGCAGTACTCGCTGGTGAATGCTATAACGCAGTTGGGTACAGGCTCAAAATGGAAATATCTACTGCTCTTTTGTTGACTATGAATCTGATTTGGGAGATGGTTTCGTGTCCGAAATGATATTTTTTACCTCTCAACTGACTAAAAGAAAGGCATCGAGAAGTTTATACTTAAAAAGAGAAAAAAGTCAAGGAGAATTTGCTTTAATCAGAGAATTTAACGACGGACAATTTGAAAATTATTTTCGGCTAAAAGCTAAAACGTAACAATTCAGTTTTAGTTTTGTCCTCATATAGTCTACATGGTTTGTATCGTACAAAACTTGCCGAATTCGCACTGCTTCAATTTTTCTTCTATTTCTACTACGACTCACCGTGAACACATACAAGAAACAGCGGGATCGACACTGCGTTTCGCAGGGGTCACGTTAAGCAAAACCTGCGTCACGTCACACTGCGATTGTGTATGCGCGGACGTATTTATTTATTAGATTTACAAAATCTCGCCGTAACTCACGCTGCGTCACCTCACGAAGCTGAGGGTCATTTGCGCCTTGCCTAAAAACTATAATTTTATTTTGGTACAACTGCACATACAACTAATCATGTCCATAATACTTGTGTTACTCCTTGACACAGTTGTCAATAAGCTCATTGGTATAGGCCCCTGGCATATTTATATTTATTTTCAATACACCGATTATTTATTCTACATGAATTCGTACAGACGCTAGATTTCTTGTATTTCTAAATCGATGGGGTGCAGTTGATCTTTTCCTTTCGTGAATGCCGGAGTTTCCAACTGAGCCCCAAGGATTTCTACCGAATAATAATTATTATATTATTATTAATCCCTGATCAGAAATAATAATAATAATAATAATAATAATAAGGTCTTTATTATGATACTACAGTTATAGTTTTTTTACAACATTGAGGGCGAGATTAGCTCGCACGATTCTGGGTAAGATAACTTTGTGTACAATTCTGTGAAATAAACCCTAAATCATGCGTCTATTCCACCATCTAACCCTCAAAACTACAAAACAAAAATGAACTCACTCTGTGAGCATAATAGAAAAAAAAATGAGTCAATCCATGCCGCATAACGAAAATATAATTGAGATATCCCACCTCAGAAAGCCATAGTTCCCTACATGAAAAGCAAAACAACATTCATAGTTAATGTGCTAAAGAAGCTGGTTGGTCATCAGTCTAGGCATAAACGGGGTCATTGCGAAAGTTGTCTAAGATATGCAATTTAAACTTATCAAGTGTGATATATCTGTACTCAAATTCGAGGCCATTCATGATGTTAGGTACTTGATATGAATAAGACCTAGTGTAAACACTAGTTCGGTGCTGGGGATTGATATTGCACCCCTATTACGTACATTGACCGAGTGAACATTCGAGCGAAAAATATAATCTTATTATAGAGGTTCGGTGGTGACTTTTCACTAATAATTTTATAAAACAAAACCTGAGAATGAAAGCGTCTTCGGTGCTCCATATTCAGCCACCCTGTGTTTTTGAGGCTGTAAGTTACAGGTTCAAATTTACGTATTCCGTGAATAAAACGCAAACAAGAATTCTGAAGCATCTGGACTCTGCCCGCATCGAAAGCAGTCAAGCAGGGGCCATATACTGCGTCACAATAGTTCATATGTGAAAGCACAGTAGTAGCTTCACACAGTAGAATCTTACTGGATTTGCTCAAAAAATTTTTTAATTGGTATAAGAGTCGCAAACCCGAATAAGCTTTGCACAGTGAGTTCGAGATATGTCCAGAAAAGCGCAAATCGTTATCCAGTGTCATCCCCTATGGTTCTGTGCTTCGAATGATCAATTTAGGTTATATGTCAAATTGTTGGAATTTCAAACTCTGCTTTCGCTTACTAGTATTTATTTTATTTCGTGCATTGAAATCTTGTTTGTTTGTTATCTCAAGAAAACATTTTTTTGTACATCAAATTGATAGACATGGATTTTCAAGTCGGCAATAATCTTGCGGAATTGACCGATGATGGAGATTTTGTGGAAGCAGTGAATTTTGTAATTAATTCGAGAAGAAGGCCAAAGAAATATCGGGAGAGAATTAATCATTTTGAGGTGTGGAATGAAACTGAATTTTACAAAGATTTCGTTTATCAAAAGATGTAGTACGTTTCGCGATTTCCCAGATTCAGGAGGAAATATCATCAAGAACAGATTGGTTTCAGACTCTTATGAATATATTGGTTTCATAAAGATTTTTTCAGGAACCATGCCGTGTCACCTGAAGAAATGGTTTCGTCACATTGAGATATATTGCTACTGATAATTTTCTACAAACTGTGGGAGACTTTATCGGAATAGATAAAGGTACTGCAAGTAGGATGGTCTGGAAAGTAACTAAAGCAATTGCAGGTTGCAGGACTTTATCCTCAACATGTAAAGATGCCTCGAACGAAAGATGAATTCAAGAATACATCTCAAAAAATTTACAATGTGGCAAGGTTTCCAAAATGTATCGGTGCAATAGACTGCACTCACGTCAAAATTTTATCTCCAGGAGGAGATAACGCTGAAATATATAGGAATCGAAAAGGCTTTTTCTCAATGAATGTTCAAGCTGTATGTGATTCGGAGGTCTTATTCAGGATGTTGTGTGTCGATGGCCGGGATCAAGTCATGATTCACAAATATTTTTGAATTCTTACATCAGAGCTAAATTTGAGCAAGGTGTTTTCAAAGATTATGTTATTGTTGGGGATAGTGGATATGGGATCAAGAACTATTTGATTACGCCTTTATTAAATCCTGGGTGCAGAGGAGAACAATGTTCAACGAGTCACAGATAAGAACGAGGAGCTGCATTGAAAGGACATTCGGATAATGGAAAAGGAGATTCCTGATCCTTGCTTTTGGAATTCGTCTAAACATTGAAAAAGTTGAAGCTGTTGTAGTTATAGCAACTGCAGTCCTATCAAATTGTTTACTAAGTTCAGATCATATTCATCGAGGACGATATGTAGAAAAATATCAGTTTTGGCATTCACCTTATCAACTGCAGAAGGAAGATTTAACCATCTAATGTGGCTCATTTCAAAAATAAAATGTATCTGATATTATCAATCATTTAGTGGAAACGAAGAGTGCTACTGCAGTAATTCAAATAATATTTATAATATAGGGTTTTCGAATAGGGACTTGACAACTTTGAATTCAATTTGTGAATGCACCTTTCACTAATCATCGAACAGTCATTGCCAATTTGCACAGTAAACTCAACATTTTCATCATGGTGAAGTACACGAACGAAAACGTCTGCAAATTATAAAAATTTACTACAGAAATTCGGAGTCGGTGACCGCTACTTTAAGAGCGTTAACTCCGATTTTCGGTCGTAATTCTCGCCCTAGTAGACAGGCAATAACAAGTTTAGTGCAAAAATTTGAGTCTACATATTCGTTGTGCTATGTTGCCGTGTCAGTGAGACAACGATTTGGTCGAAGTGTAGAAGTATCGCTGCGTTGTTACATCCGTAGCAAATGATCCAAATCAGTCAATTCCACGGCGTTCTCAAGAGCTGGGCATCGCCCAGACCACTTTTTGGCCCGAATTGGAAGATATGGACTTGGACAACATGTGGTTTCAACAGGACGGTGCAAAAAGCCACACAGCACACGTTACAATCGATTTATTGAAGAATAAGTTTAATGAGCGTGTTATCTCCAGAAATGGACCAGTCGATTGGTCGCCTCGTTCGTGCGATTTACCGCCTCTAGACTTCTTTCTTTGGGGCCACGTGAAGTCATTGGTCTATGCCAACAAGCCGATGACGTTGGTAGAGCTCAGAGCCAACATTGAACTCGAAATAGCTGCCGTTTCGGCCGAAATATGTGGCAGAGTAATCGAAAATTGGGTCCAACGAATCGACCGCTGCAAACGTGCCCGCGGTGGCCATATGAAGGAAGTCGAGATCCATTCATAAATGTTTTGATTGTACTTCAACCCGATAATGAAGTTCTTGATATATCTCAAATGGTTGGCTTTTTATTTCGAAAAGAAGTTGTCAAGTCCTTATTGGAAAACCCTATATTATTCTTCAATATATGGAAGAGAACAAAATGATCCGTTTCTCTGATAGAGTATTGATTGTTGATTGTCAAATACAATTAAAGAGTTTAATTGTAAATTCAATTCGAATTATCATAAGACTTTTCAGCGATTAATCAATTTCAGATAAATTAAAAAAATTATTTTTCATCATGATGACTAATACTAAGTTCATATTGAACTAAGACTAAGTAGGCATTTTTTTATATTCCAACTTCATTATTATTATTATTCTGATAATAATGTCTCAACTGAAAGTGGTATTTCGCGAACTGTGTGTGAATTGAGGTACGGAATTGTTCAATAATATATTTGATCTAAAGAAATCGTCGAAATGAACATAACGATCGCTGTAATACCTCCATTACTATATAGCTCAGAGTAAGAAGTAAACATAGAGATGCCCCCACTTGTGACTAGTACTGCAAGCTCTAGACTGAGATGGAAAGCACTTTACTGGCGCACTATAGTGAAGTAAAAACAGGATAGATTTTCCTTTCTACAATTTCGGAATATAATATAACATTTTTGTAATGTTTCCAAAGCTATAATAACCGGAATACTCTTAGGTAACAATAAACTGCCACCAAATCAGTAAAATTATTCGGTTTATGAACATCAAATCGAAACGAAAATGTAAACACGACGTTTCGAATAAATAAACAGTAACAGAACAATGTTGCCAAACTGACATAACTGTCTATAGCAGACTCTAGCTGTTAGAAGCATAGTAGAGGAGCCGTAGACCAATTATCCCAATACGGAATAAAGATACGGCACAAGTTCGCAACGCCGAATGTTGTTCGCGTTCATAAACAGATTCTACTTAGCGTGAAGGCACCTCTAGGTTTACATTTTATTCTGAGCTTTTTAGCATTGAATTGATTACAATAACTATCAGAAAGGAAGGAGTAAAGACCAGCTTTTCGCCTGCAGTCGGAAAATTCAACATAACCAGCCTTTCGCCTTCGGTTAAAAGAACTTGGATGGACAGGTGTTGGAACCGTCATCATGATCAGAAATTGGGAAATGGAACTGGAAGGTTTTAGTTGGATACAAAAATCGAATTTCAAATGAATATAATAAGAGTGGAACACTGTGTTATGGAGAATTACAGTTAGGTTACGTTCTTTACCTGAGTTGCTAAATTGATTTTGAAACTTCTTAAGAAAACCTGCTACTATCATACCACTTCACAGCAAAAGGTTATGTGAAAATGTTGGAATTAAAAACGCTGGTAGAGAAATTATTGCTAACCAGCAATAATTTCTTCACCAAGATATTTGGGTTAACTGTCACCGAGCAGCTACAAACGTTGAAAAGATTCGATACCTTTAATATTCTGAATATGGTGAATTTTCTTAATTCCATTCCTCGGCTTAAGAGGATCAAATAATGGACAACCCTGAAGAAGAACCTTGTTTGGAAGTTTTTGGGGATCACATTATAGAGCTGGATGATGATGAAATGGGCAGTGTTTTACCAGGTAGGATACCACCTTATGATAGTATTCGTTTTGAAGAATTTCGTGTTCCAGTGCTTGTGCGCAACCAATGACAACCCGTAGTTCTAGCTTTTGAGACACTCAGGAGCACAAAACTCTTCAAAAGGAATAGGCTATATGCAGTATTGAGAGCAACTTTTATGTTTGGAAGCAAAATTATTCTTGGATGTTTAATTTTTTTTCTAGTATCCTTCGAACCGGAAATTGAGGATGAATACCAAGGTCTATTAGTGGAACCTGAGTATCTAGAGGACAATTCTGAAAATGTCGATGTTTCTAATCTGTTTGGACACACAGATGAAACACAGGTGAAGTATCAAGTAATTTTGTTAAGGAAATATAGTAACTGGGTATTAAATGTTTGTTTGTTTTCTACAGGTGGTCGGAGAAAGCGATTCAGTTTGTTATCCAATGTTTTTAATACCAGGAAAGTTGCAGAACTTTCAGAAGATGCAAGACATATTTATAAAGTCGCTTCTGATTTTCGAAGAAAAGTTAAACGATTGGAAAAAGAAAAAAATATCGATGAAACAATTTATCAGAGAGTAGAGTAGAAAACGACTTTCTTATATTGATTTTCTCAGAGGTAAGTTGAACGCACCAACACGTACTTTCCTTTTGTCACAAATTAGGTGTCAAAAACTAGCATTGAAATGGAGAAGATATACTCTTGATGAGAAAATATATCCTTGTCCCTTTTAAAACAAAGTGCCCAGGGTTACAAATTCTTGAGAGGCATTTTTGCGGCTCCATCCAGAAGGACACTCATGAAATTATTGAATAAAGTTAAATTTGAGACAGGTTTGAATAGTCACATAATGAATTCACTTAAAAGAAAAGTAGAAAAAATGGAGGAGAAGCAAAAATGTTGTTCCATTCTCTTTGAAGAAATGGCAATTGACCCTAGTCTGCAATATAATTCGGGTAAGGAATTGATTGAAGACTTCCAGTCTTGTAAATCGGTGCCCTTTTATTGCAGACAAGGTGATGGTGTTATGGCTAGAGAGATTTTCAAAAAATGGAAACAACCCCTACCCTATTTCTTTAATGAAAGTGGAATGAAGAGTGACGTAGTTGCCACAGTAATTAAAACTGTGGTCGAGTCCTGATTCTGGACTGATAGTGAAAGCATTATTCTGTGATCAGGGTTTGGCCAACTTAGCTGCTATCAATAAGCTATATAAAGAAACCGCAGATCACTAAATTAGAGAGGCAAAAGGAAATAAGTTGTTTGGCGTTCGGATTGGCTCTGAGGAAATCATGATGAATATGATCCTCCTCATTTGTTAAAGGGTATTCGAAACAACTTCTTCAAAAATAATTTTAGGTTTAAATGGCGAAAGGATTATTTAGAGGTAGGATCTTGGCATCATTTGAGAATTCTTTATGATATGGACAAAATAGATGATTCCAATTATAGATATTGTAAGAAACTTGTTCATCACATAGGGAATACCAAAAAAATGAAGATTTCTGTGGCTGCTCAGGTCTTCAGCAACATTTTGGCCACAAGTATGTATCGCCATTCTCTGTCCAATGAAATATCTAAGGAAGCACTGCTGAATTCATCCTTTTCATGGACAAAGTTTTCGATACTATCGTAAACTTGACCAGTGAAAAGGTACGTATATTTTGAAAACGAACTATAATCAAAATATTATTTTCACATTACATTTCAAATCTAATGAACGAAAATTGAAGAAAAATGCTTTAAAATGAAGAAAATATCCTTCAAAAATTCCCAAAATATTCTTCAAAATAGCGAAGATGGGAATATCACCCTTAAAGACGTTTTATTGCTCTATTGATAGCTCTGTTCTTGTCGCAAGCCTTTGTCTGCATTTTACGTAGGTAAATGATTCATGTTTTGGAAAAACCCAATTGTATTTTGGGATTTTTTTCAGGCATGGAAGTAGATAATATCTTACTCGAGCATTCTTGTACACTGTGCCGTAGAAGACACACCATCGTCTGAAGATACAAGCCTAGCAAGTACCGTAGTTTAGAAATATATGATAGTGATTTTAATATTGGGTAAGAATAGCAAATAGAAAAGTGTGTATATAGCATTAAAATATTCGATGTTTCAGAAATATAGAGAATATAGGACAATTACATCCTCAACAGCCGCAGCCTACACATAAAAAGAAGTGGTGCTGTATAAGTTGTAAAAGTAAGTAAATTATAATCTACGTCAGTTGGGGGTAACATTGGCCCTTTGAGGTTAACTTTGGCCCAAAACTAGAAAAAGTTTAAATGTTCTGTATTTTGACATCTAGGTTGATTTACTCACTAAGTTCTAGCATTTCCCGATAGATAGCAACACTGGCCAGACTTCTGAGCCAACCTGGGTATAGTTACACGTTTCACCACCAATGCAGTGCTGCTCCATCTTGGTGTTGTCAAAGTGCTGGATTTTGTTGTCTTCCAACTTTTGTTTCCTCAAGCTTATTTTTAAGCTGTTGAGAGCTGGTAAGTGAATTTTCTTTTACTGTAATCCTTTGTTTAACTTAATATCAATACAACTATTTGTTTATGTTTATAGTTTACAAACTGAGATGAGTTTTGTAGGTTGGTCTAACTTTGTCCCAGATTTAGGGTAACTTTGGCCCAACATGGTGGCTGGGCCAAAGTTACCCCAAGGTATATTTTTTGTTTATTTGTGACAGAAAATTTTTTTGCTGTTATTTATCCATTTAAGATGCTAAATCATTGCAGTATATCCCTGTTAAACTGTATATAATAACAATTGTGTGTTTTGTTGCAGGGAAAATGCCAAGAAACCGGATAAAACCACTAGGGACTAGAAATTACGGTAACTACAAACCAGAAATATTGGATGAATGTCTTGAGGCCATACGATCAGGTGAGTTAACACAAAGAGCTGCAGAAACAAGGTATGGCATTCCTCGTTCTACAATTAAGAATAAATTGAAAGGCAGGCATATGAATACAGTTGGTCGAGCAAGAACATTTAGCGATGAAGAAGAGCTGGCTTTTGAAAAGCACTTGATAACACTATCTGACTATGGATTTCCAGTTGTTGAGACTGATTTCAGATATGCAGTAAAATGCTATTTAGATAAGAAAGGTGTCAAGATAGATAGGTTTCAAAACAACCTCCCTGGCTACGAATGGACCAAATCGTTTTTGAAAAGACATGAGAAGCTGACAAGTCGTCTCAGCTCTAACATAAAAAAAGTAAGAGCTGAAGTTGGTGCTAAAGATATTGAAAATTACATGGAAAACCTGAAAGAAGTTATCGAAAACGTTCCTGCCACTCATATTTGGAACTACGATGAAACAAATCTTTCAGATGACCCTGGAAACAAAAAGGTAATTTGTAAGAGGGGAGCTAAATATGTGGAAAACATATGCAATCATAGTAAAAGTGCAACCTCTCTCATGTTTTCTGGAAATGCTGCAGGGACTCTTCTCCCCCCCTATGTAGTGTACAAGGCAGATAACATGTGGACAACTTGGACTGAGAATGGACCAGCAGGGGCTCGTTATAATCGTTCTAAAAGTGGCTGGTTTGACGCTATATGTTTCGAAGATTGGTTTGAGTCGTTGTTCTTACCTCATGTGAGAACTCAAAATGGGCCAAAAGTTATTATCGGGGATAACTTGTCTTCACACATTAGTTTAAACGTACTTAGGCTTTGTGAAGAAAACAATGTTAAATTTGTCTGCTTACCACCGAACTCCACCCATCTTACACAACCTCTAGATGTGGCCTTCTTTTCCCCCATGAAAAAGTCATGGCGAGCAATCTTAAGCAAATGGAAAGAGTCCGCTTCTGGCTCTAAGTTCACAACCATTCCAAAGGACGCATTTCCGACTCTATTAAAAGAGTTAATGGCTAGTTTGGCAGAAAATCAAGAAAGAAACCTGATGGCTGGATTTGAAAAGTGTGGAATCCATCCTTTTAACAAACAGAAACTACTAGACAGGCTGCCAGAAAACCAACCGGTTGACAACACAAGTAATAGGAGAAGCCTTTCTTGAGCAACTGGAGAAAAAGAGAGCTGAATACTTGACGAAAGATGGCCCCAAAAAGAGAGAAGAAGAAGCTGCAAGTGCCCGCAGGAAAGAGTGTTTCGGTTAAGGATGTAGAAGAAGCTACCGGTATCTTAGAAGCAACCAATAAACCCTCTTCGTCAAAGCAGACTTCGTCAAAATCTGAGAAAGAAAAAGTTCCCAAGAAGAAGCATAAACAGACTTACAATTCTTCTTCGGATGAAGACGATGTGGAAATGGTATTAGAGTCAGATGGAGTGAGTGAATCATTTTCAGACCTAGAAGACCTTCAGGAAGAATCTAAGAAAGCCGAACCTACTGCTGAAACAAAAAAAACAAAATGGAAAGCAGAAGATTTTGCCGTTGATAACTTTGTAATTGTGATCTACAATGGTCAAAAGTACCCTGGCAAAATAGTAAGCATTTTTGATCATGGCCCAGTAGTTGAGTGCATGGAGAAGAAAATAAAATTCTGGCGCTGGCCTGAGAAGCAAGACCGCATGGCCTATGACTGGGATGACGTTTGGGAAAAAATAAATCCTCCTAAAATAGCATCAAAGAGGAACCAGTTCACAGTCCCAGAACTAGACAATTTCGTGGAATAACTTGAAATATTTTTACTTCCTTTGTAACAATAAAGTGTGATTTTTACTTCGTTTTGTAACAATAAAGTGTGGTTTTCTTAGCAGTTTGTTTTCCTTTTCCACTTTTTTGTCCAAATCATAAAGTTTAAAAGTAAAAAATCTAATAAACTTGAAAACTGAATACTTGAAAGAATCTTGTATAGGGTAACTTTACTCCACTTATGATATGGTACTAAATTTCAAAGGTTTTAATGGATGGGACAAAGTTACCCCAATCCCAGGTAACTTTGTCCCAATTTTTAAAATTTTTTATCTAGGTTAGGAAAATTATTAGGGACTTATACTAATGCTTAAATTTGTGGCACATAATCGAATAATAACTGGAAAAACTTAAAACACAATCTTCATCACAAATAGATTGGTAAAAACTGGTTTGTTTCACAAAAAAAAAACTGGGAAAGTTGGGCCAAAGTTACCCCAGTTGACGGTACTAATTATTACAACAGTAGCACTATTAGGCGTAACTAATTAAACTGTTCATTTCCAGTTATTGTGATCAGGATCCGTTGTTGCTGTTAAAGAATCTACCTGAAGTTGAAAGAGATTTAGAGCAAGAGGTCACCCTAGACGAGATAAAGGCGTTTGTGGATGAAGTAGCCGATGACTCAAGAATTTTAGAGCAAGAGGTCACACTAGACGAGATAAAGGCGTTTGTGGATGAAGTAGCCGATGACTCAAGAATTTTAGAGCAAGAGGTCACACTAGAAACACCATCGTCTGAAGATACAAGCCTAGCAAGTACCGTTAGTTTAGAAATATATGATAGTGATTTTAATATTGGGTAAGAATAGCAAAATAGAAAAGTGTATATAGCATTAAAAATATTTCGACTGTTTCAGAAATATAGAGAATATAGGACAATTACTCAACAGCCGCAGCCTAAACATAAAAAGAAGTGGTGCTGTATAATTTTGTAAAAGTAAGTAAATTATAATCTACTAATTATTACAACAGTAGCACTATTAGGCGTAACTAATTAAACTGTTCATTTCCAGATATTGTGATCAGGATCCGTTGTTGCTGTTAAAGAATCTACCTGAAGTTGAAAGAGTGGTGAGTCCAAGTTATATTATCTGTATAATTATCATAGCAAATCGTTACGGAAATTGACTTTTGATTATTGTAGAAAGAAAATATAATATTGAAAATTTTTCGAAAATTTCTCAACAAATCCGAAATATTTTCTAAATCGAATCAGTTACGCAAAATCCGATGATATATTCGTAATTTACGTGTCCGAATACATAAGACGAGATGTGCATATCGTCATAGATTAAAAAAAATTGTATAGAACCGCTCATATTTATACCCCCACTCCTTTCTAAAAAATTTTAATTTTTCGGAAATCGTTGACCATGGTATCGTTTCCTATTAAATCGAGGTCGTAGATCACGAATATGGCATTAGAAATCGTCCAGATACAACCGTTAATAAAATATGTCGAAAATATTGAAAATTTTTCGAAAATTTCTCAACAAATCCGAAATATTTTCTAAATCTAATCAGTTACGCAAAATCCGATTATATATTCGTAATTTACGTGTCCGAACATAAGACGTGATGTTCATATCGTCATAGATTAAAAAAAAATTTTCATACAACCGGTCATATTCTTACCCCCACTCCTTTCTAAAAAATTTTAATTTTCGTAAATCGTCGACCATGTTATCGTTTCCTATTAAATCGAGGTCGTAGATCACGAATATGGCATTAGAAATCGTCCAGTCACAACCGTTTAGAAATTACCCATCATTGCTATTTTTGGAAATTGTACCTTTACTAAAAAAATCATAAAATCCTAACCGAAGGATTTACGCCTGAAAAATAAGTGTTTACGTACACATAGAGGATCCATTCATTATCAAAAAAATGCTATATCGTGCAGCGTCACGATTCAGGTCGTATTAAACGGCTCAAATATATATCAAATAAATTAGGTCAATTACGAAAAGATTTATTGTCAATTTTGCAAGTATCTATAATAATAGCATTCATATAATATAAAACATACAATATATATAAAAGACTACATTAATTTTATTGAATTTAATTCATTTTAGAAACATGTCTGTCTTTACCTGCAAATATAGCGAGTTTCTCAATGACCTTAATAGTGACGGGAAATTACCTAGAAATCTTATTATTCTTTTTTAAAGGGATGATGCGATATAGGAAAGAGTCATGTTGGCAACCTTTTGTCTGCAAAATCACCTGTCTCCCACATACGTTTGGACATGCATCGGAATCGTTAATAGAAACTGTACAGAGCCAAGGCGTCAGTTGTTTATGGAGCTGTACAATTCTATTAAGGGTTGTGCGGAAAGCAAGTGTCACTACGTGGCGTATGACATTAATTCAGGTCAATATTAATTTTATTAAATTTAATTTATTTAGAAACATGTCTGTCTCTAACTGCAAATATAGCGAGTTTCTCAATGACCTTAATAGTGACGGGAAATTACCTAGAAATCTTATTATTTTTTTCTAAGGGGATGATGCGATATAAGGAAAGAGTCATGTTGGCAACCTTTTGTCTGCAAAATCACCTGTTTCCCACATACGTTTGGACAGGCATCGGAATCGTTAATAGAAACTGTACAGAGCCAAGGCGTCAGTTGTTTATGGAGCTGTACAATTCTAATAAGGGTTGTGCGGAAAGCAAGTGTCACTACGTGGCGTATGACATTAATTCAGGTCAATATTAATTTTATTAAATTTAATTTATTTAGAAACATGTCTGTCTCTAACTGCAAATATAGCGAGTTTCTCAATGACCTTAATAGTGACGGGAAATTACCTAGAAATCTTATTATTCTTTTTCTAAGGGGATGATGCGATATAAGGAAAGAGTCATGTTGGCAACCTTTTGTCTGCAAAATCACCTGTCTCCCACATACGTTTGGACATGCATCGGAATCGTTAATAGAAACTGTACAGAGCAAGGCGTCAGTTGTTTATGGAGCTGTACAATTCTATTAAGGGTTGTGCGGAAAGCAAGTGTCACTACGTGGCGTATGACATTATTCAGGTCAATATTAATTTTATTAAATTTAATTTATTTTAGAAACATGTCTGTCTCTAACTGCAAATATAGCGAGTTCTCAATGACCTAATAGTGACGGGAAATTACCTAAATCTTATTATTATTTTTCTAAGGGGATGATGCGATATAAGGAAAGAGTCATGTTGGCAACTTTTGTCTGCAAAATCACCTGTCTCCCACATACGTTTGGAATGCATCGGAATCGTTAATAGAAACTGTACAGAGCCAAGGCGTCAGTTGTTTATGGAGCTGTACAATTTTATTAAGGGTTGTGCGGAAGCAAGTGTCACTACGTGGCGTATGACATTAATTCAGGTCAATATTAATTTTATTAAATTTAATTTATTTTAGAAACATGTCTGTCTCTAACTGCAAATATAGAGAGTTTCTCAATGACCTTAATAGTGACGGGAAATTACCTAGAAATCTTATTATTCTTTTTCTAAGGGGATGATGCGATATAAGGAAAGAGTCATGTTGGCAACTTTTGTCTGCAAAATCACCTGTCTCCCACATACGTTTGGACAGGCATCGGAATCGTTAATAGAAACTGTACAGAGCAAGGCGTCAGTTGTTTATGGAGCTGTACAATTCTATTAAGGGTTGTGCGGAAAGCAAGTGTCACTACGTGGCGTATGACATTAATTCAGGTCAATATTAATTTTATTAAATTTAATTTATTTTAGAAACATGTCTGTCTCTAACTGCAAATATAGCGAGTTTCTCAATGGCCTTAATAGTGACGGAAATTACCTAGAAATCTTATTATTCTTTTTTCTAAGGGGATGATACGATATAAGGAAGAGAGTCATGTTGGCAACCTTTTGTCTGCAAAATCACCTGTCTCCACATACGTTGGACAGGCATCGGAATCGTTATAGAAACTGTACAGAGCCAAGGCGTCAGTTGTTTATGGGCTGTACAATTTTATTAAGGGTTGTGCGGAAAGCAAGTGTCACTACGTGGCGTATGACATTAATTCAGTCAATATTAATTTTATTAAATTTAATTTATTTTAGAAACATGTCTTTCTCTAACTGCAAATATAGCGAGTTTCTCAATGACCTTAATAGTGACGGGAAATTACCTAGAAATCTTATTATTCTTTTTTCTAAGGGGATGATGCGATATAAGGAAAGAGTCATGTGTGGCAACCTTTTGTCTGCAAAATCACCTGTCTCCCACATACGTTTGGACAGGCATCGGAATCGTTAATAGAAACTGTACAGAGCCAAGGCGTCAGTTGTTTATGGAGCTGTACAATTCTATTAAGGGTTGTGCGGAAAGCAAGTGTCACTACGTGGCGTATGACATTAATTCAGGTCAATATTAATTTTATTAAATTTAATTTATTTTAGAAACATGTCTGTCTCTAACTGCAAATATAGCGAGTTTCTCAATGGCCTTAATAGTGACGGGAATTACCTAGAAATCTTATTATTCTTTTTTCTAAGGGGATGATACGATATAGGAAGAGTCATGTTGGCAACCTTTTGTCTGCAAAATCACCTGTCTCCCACATACGTTTGGACAGGCATCGGAATCGTTAATAGAAACTGTACAGAGCCAAGGCGTCAGTTGTTTATGGAGCTGTACAATTTTATTAAGGGTTGTGCGGAAAGCAAGTGTCACTACGTGGCGTATGACATTAATTCAGGTCAATATTAATTTTATTAAATTTAATTTATTTTAGAAAATGTCTGTCTCTAACTGCAAATATAGCGAGTTTCTCAATGACCTTAATAGTGACGGGAAATTACCTAGAATCTTATTATTCTTTTTTCTAAGGGGATGATGCGATATAAGGAAAGAGTCATGTTGGCAACCTTTTGTCTGCAAAATCACCTGTCTCCCACATACGTTTGGACAGGCATCGGAATCGTTAATAGAAACTGTACAGAGCCAGGCGTCAGTTGTTTATGGAGCTGTACAATTCTATTAAGGGTTGTGCGGAAAGCAAGTGTCACTACGTGGCGTATGACATTAATTCAGGTCAATATTAATTTTATTAAATTTAATTTATTTTAGAAACATGTCTGTCTCTACTGCAAATATAGCGAGTTTCTCAATGACCTTAATAGTGACGGGAAATACTAGAAATCTTATTATTCTTTTTTCTAAGGGGATGATACGATATAAGGAAAGAAAGCATGTTGCAACCTTTTGTCTGCAAAATCACCTGTCTCCCACATACGTTTGGACAGGCATCGGAATCGTTAATAGAAACTGTACAGAGCCAAGGCGTCAGTTGTTTATGGAGCTGTACAATTCTATTAAGGGTTGTGCGGAAAGCAAGTGTCACTCGTGGCGTATGACATTAATTCAGGTCAATATCTTGACCTGAATAAACAACGTCCGCACGGAGTAGCCGATAGGACGATTGCTATCGAGGAAACCCCGCCCCGATAGTAAAAAGACCTACAAGGCACGTTACCATTATCCACGTATTTAAATACATCCCAAGCACCGAAGACAACAACCGGGTCAGGCTTTTAAGAGAAAAGTACACGACGACCAACAACAACCCGTCGGCTTTGCTCTACGAGGACTGCTCCACCGTGTTCGTCCCAAGATTTGGAACAGAGATGGTTCGCGCTAACATGCACAACATCCTTGGAGCTGTAGTCCATAACAACTGCAACGACAACGAGATTGATTTCACATTTGCTGCATCCTCTCACCCTTCACCTCCCCCCGTCCCAGAAGATTCAATCTACCTTTGGTCTTCCTACCGATATGTGTCTCTTCTAACACAAACAGACGCAAAGTGTATTTATACTACACTCTCGACAATTCTACTACGGAGACAAACGTGACCCTATCCCGAACTAGGAACCCCACCCTCCTAATTCCTTAATTTTAGTCAATAGTGATGACTTTAATTCAGGCTATCTTTGGCCTTCTATTCTTTAGTTTATTTTATTAATATTTAGTAATCTTTAGTTTAAGCTTTTCATTGTACAAATCTATACTAATTTGTACTTTAGTTTTGTAAACTTAATTTTAGTATTAAACAAAAATAAAAAAAAAGTAAAAAGACGGACAGCAGTTGTTTTCTCCACCCCCGTGAAAAAACCACGGGCTGAGGCACATCAAACGATGGAACCAGGTGCTTTTGTGGATGAAGTAGCCGATTGACTCAAGAATTTTAGAGCAAGAGGGTCACACAGACGAGATAAAGGCGTTTGTGGATGAAGTAGCCGATGACTCAAGAATTTTAGAGCAAGAGGTCACACTAGACGAGATAAAGGCGTTTGTGGATGAAGTAGCCGATGACTCAACTCAAGAATTTTAGAGCAAGAGGTCACACTAGACGAGATAAAGGCGTTTTGTGATGAAGTAGCCGATGACTCAAGAATTTTAGAGCAAGAGGTCACACTAGACGAGATAAAGCGTTTGTGGATGAAGTAGCCGATGACTCAAGAATTTTAGAGCAAGAGGTCCACTAGACGAGATAAAGGCTTTGTGGATGAAGTAGCCGATGACTCAAGAATTTTAGAGCAAGAGTCACACTAGACGAGATAAAGGCGTTTGTGGATGAAGTAGCCGATGACTCAAGAATTTTAGAGCAAGAGGTCACACTAGACGAGATAAAGGCGTTTGTGGATGAAGTAGCCGATGACTCAAGAATTTTAGAGCAAGAGGTCACACTAGACGAGATATAAGGCGTTTGTGGATGAAGTAGCCGATGACTCAAGAATTTTAGAGCAAGAGGCCACACTAGACGAGATAAAGGCGTTTGTGGATGAAGTAGAACATTCACAGGGGGATGAAAATTAAAGCATGTTTCAATTTACGAAATAATCGTTCTATGATCTTTCATGGACCGTTAGGATTCTGTGCAATGTATAAAAATGAGTTCATTTTATTCATAGCGCGGTTATTTCGTGAATTGGAACAAACCTTTATACTCATCTCGGACGTCTTGTAGGCTAGTGACGGCAACTCAGGTCCCCTTAAATAAATAAGTAATAATAAATCAGAATCATAGATAATAGAAAAGAGTCATAAAAATAAATCGGAACCATAAAATGAAATTTCATAAGATGTCATCTAGAAGAGTATGCTTTGATTGCAACACGGATGAGTATTTGGGTACCATATGACTAGGTACTTCAAGGGCAAGCCATTACGTCGAAAGTATCAGGTAAAAATGAAAACTAAGATAATATTATGGAATAATTGTTAAATCTTAAATAAAAAAATGTTAGGCAAATAATATCTCTCGTACAGATCAGGAGGGCCGAGGACTGGGACCAGAAAACAAAATGAAATAGGTAAATAATTTAAATGATAAATATATATATATCGTTAGCGACATCTATCGAACAGAAGTAGCATAATACCAATATAAATAATTAATTAAAGTATTATATTCCACAATATTATAAACCGAATTGATTTAACACAAAAAATACTATCAGACTATATAAAAAAATAAAATTCGTCGCAAATAAATTAAAATGAAACTAATTATATATGGTAGTGACATCTATCGAAACGGGACGTATCATAAACAATAATAATAATAATTAATTAGTGATATTTTATCTCATTTAAAAATAAACCGAATTAAACATCGTATATATATACTATCAGACTTATAAAAAATATTTTCTACGCATATAAATTAAAATCAATAAAATTATATCAATTATTTATAGAAACTATGGCCAAAAATAGCTTACAATGAATTCATAAATTTGATGTAAAAATCGACTTCGATGGTGATAGTGGATTTTAAATTCTTTTCCGTTTAGTGTCCGATGATTGAACTTATCCTCTGTATAATAGTTATAACCTCCCGTTCGAAAAATCTTTTAGTGAGTACTATGTTATATTAATAATTTTCAATTATCTTATCGATCGCAAATGCTATTTAGTAAAGATATACATGAGAGGCAAGATAATATAATTATAATTTTCATTAATAAAATATTTCCTTCCAGATATAATATGCATAAGTGCAAATTGTGTAAAACAGAGAAGGATCTAGATTCTAGAATATCACATGGGTAAAAACTTTTCATGCGAGAGTCAGAGGAAGGATATTTATGAAGGTGGTGATCGAACTCGTTTATCAGATGTCTCAAGAGGGAAAGGGTCATCTAGAAAAACTTGACATCCTGAATAATGCTACTACTATTGAAGCTATCATAAGGTCTTTCTCCATAAATAGGGAGTTCATCGCTCCGCAGAAGGTACAGAAATATAAAATATTTGTAACTAGCCACATGGCAGTACTGATGGTAATGGCGAGGAATTACTCTCGTATACCCTCAACGTGGACTTCTTTCCACCACGTAGAAATTAATAGATCGCTACTTGAAGAAGTATTCGAATTGAATGACTTCGAGGCTTTAATGGACGGTTGAATCACCTTGTCACAGTGGTAGCCTCGCCATCACGTAAGTAAAACAATTAATATGTCAAATGTAGGTATAATGAATTATTGAAAACTTACAGCATCAACAACTTCTTCGTCTAAAAGCAGTAGTACAATATAAACGGAGACACTCAAGAACCCAAAGAGGATCTGGAACAGTCTACACGTAAGTAAACTAATTAAAGTTATCATATGTAGGTATAATGAAATTATTGAATTATTACAGCATTAACTTTCAACCTACAAGAAGCAGTTCCCGATAGATCTCACCTTCAAGAATTAGATGACAACTCTACGTGTGAGTATATCCAAATCGAAATTACAAAGAGATTTCGTTGTATTATTATATACTTATAGAAATTTAATTACAATATAATTTTAATACAGCTTGTGATACAGGAATATCCTTAAGAAACCTTACCGAAGAAAGAGGAGTGTCTGATGGTTAGTATTAGAATTGTATAAATATTTGCTCAAACTTTACTATAAACTAATATAAAATTTCTATTCACAGGTATGTGCACCAGATACGAAATTAGAACCCCAACAGAAGAAATGATATTGCAAGTTTCAGTCGAGGTATTGCCAAATTCACCAAATCTGCAGTCCACTCCAGTCACTCCAAGACGTTCAGTTACTCCAATCATTCCTAGACCTTCAGTCACCCAAACAACAAAGGACCTTCAGTCACAAATATCACCCCAGTATCTACAAAGCAGCTTACCACCCAGCAAAGGATAAGAACGTCGTCAATCCACTAGCCTGATACATCATCGGAATCAAGGACTCTTAGATCTAGAGGTAATATAAAATATTTCAGTATATATATATCTAAAATAATTAATTCAAATATAATTAAATTATTATTATTTCAGTTGTTTATTTGAATGACGTAAGTAAAAAAAAAAGGGAGGGAAAAAGAAAATAAGACATATCTTCGGACACTACGGAGGAGATCACACCAAGACCTTCATAGTCTACCAAACTACACCAGGACCTTCAGTCACCCATATACCCCAGTATCTACGGAGCAGCTCACACAGGCAAGTATAAAGAACCATCATCGTCTAAAAGCAGAGTAACATAAACGGAGACAGTCAAGAACGCGAATATGATCAGGAACATTCTACACGTAAGTAAAATAATTAAAGTTATCATATGTAGGTATAATGAAAATATCGAATTATTACAGTATCAACATTTCTATCTACACGTAGCAGTTCCCGGATAGATCTCCACCTTCAAGATTCAGATGATAATTACTTCCTTCACCAGTATCTCCAGTCACCCAAATCTCTCAAAGATCTCAGTTACTCAAATCACTCCAAGACTACAGTTACTCAAACAATACAAGGACCTTCAGTAACCCATATCACTCCAGTATCTGCAGGCATTACGGAGCACATATCACTCCTGTATCATTAGACACTACGGAGCAGCTCACCCAGGCAAAGGATAAAGAACCTTTTCAATCCACGAGCTCTGATTCATAAGTGGAATCAAGGACGCTTAGATCTAAAGTAATATAAAATATTTCAGTATAATATATCTAAAATAATTACTACTTCAAATAATAATTAAATTATTATGATTTCAGTTGTGATTTTGAAAGATGTATGTAAAAAAAATGTAGGGGAAAACAAATAAGTCATATCTTCGCTTAGGAACAAATTCAGTTCTGTGCCGACATCTAGAAAAATATCTCTACTCCGCAGTAAAGAAACTATCCGATCAATTGAGACGAGCAAGGAGAGTAAAGAATAGTTTTTTAAAACAGACTAACTCTTGCAAAACATAGTGCCAAAAAGTTAGCTCTAGAAAGCTCTATATCCCTGATGAACCCCTTTGCCGCTAATTTTATCAAATGCCAGTTAAGAGAGGCTGGTAGATTTGGAAGGCACATCGCTTCACAGCAGAAGAGAAAATTATGGCTCTTACATTGAGCAAAAAAAGTCAAAAGGCATACAGATTCCTCAGCAAAATTTTCGCACTGCCAAGCAAATCAACTCTCAATAATTTTCTTAAGGACATTCGTTTTGAGGTGGGGTTCAACGAAAATATTTTTAATTTTTTGAAAAAAGTTGTGGCAACATGGAAACCTGAAGAAGATTCGTTTGTTTTAATGTGGGATGAAATGTCCTTAATGTCCCATTTGCACTTCGAGGAATTCAGGGGACAAATATATGGATTTGAAGATTTGGGTAATGGAATTCGCTCAAATGAAATAGCAGACCATGCTCTTGTGTTTATGATTAGGGGCCTGAAAAAAAATTCAAGCTGCCGATATCCTTCACTTTCACTTTCACAAAAAAGGTGGTGTGAAAATGTTAGAACTCAAATGTTGGTGAAGGAGTTGCTGACCAGATTATTAGATATTGGAGTGAAACCAATATCTGTAATATGCGACCAAGCGGCCACCAATGTTAGAGTTATACAAGAGCTAATGAAGGGGACTGAAATCGAATATATAAAAAGGAATGTGGAATATAGGGTGCATTCATTGAAATAAGAAATTTCAAAATTTACCCCATTTATGATCCACCCCACCTACTGAAAGGCATAAGAAACAATTTCCTTTCCAAAAATATATTATTTGGAGATGGAAAATTTGCAAACTGGGAGCATATCAGAACACTGTACAACATCGATAATGCTCCCAACACCATTGGAGGTTTACGAAAGCTATCTCACTTCACAGATGACCATGTCAATCCCATTGGATGCAAGAAGATGAAAGTCAAATTTGCTGCACAAGTATTCACTTGCTCTGGTCAGCAAAATAGGTGAATATGCTTTTTTATTAATACTTATTTCATTTGACACATTAAAATTTCTCAAATCAATAGTATTTTTCACCGTTATCACATGTACATTCAATGTCAAATTCTTTTCAGACGCAATGAATGTTTTCGAAGGAGGTGCCAGCGAAACTGCCCAACTCTTATGGTTTTTCGATCAATTATTTGATTCCGTCAATGGGAACCATATTCTACCAATAGGAGGGAAGGTTTTGCGATGTGGTATCTCCGATAGTAGTCCACACATAAACTTTTGGACAGATGAAGCATTTGAAGCAATAAGGACTCTGCAGGGTATGGAATTCCGTCCAAGGCAAGGTTCTGGTAGAAGTAACCTCCTAGTTTGAAACACTGGGTGTTTACTTTGAAGAGCTTTATAAGCATCTGGAAATATTTGAAGGGCGAAGGATTTAAATTCATACTTGGACGCCACTTCAATCAAGATCCACTGGAAAATTTTTTCGGACAGGTGAGGGGTCATGGAATCTTTTCCAATAACCCTTCCCCTGTATCAATTTTCGCAAATTTTCAAATCAATGATGGTAAACTTAACGAATTCTATCTACCAAGAAAATTTCAGTTGCGAAGATGACAAATTAGATTTTCTATTCGTGGATCTGAAGAATTTCGAAACTGTTCAATCTTCTTCCTTATTGAACATGGAAGTGGCGGATTACCTAGCCCTTCAAATATACCAGATTCATATGACGGAATCTATCCACGCAGATTCTGGAATTGGAACTCATTCAGCTGTCCAATAATTATGTGGCTGGATTCATCCTTCGGAGAATGAGGAAGACCATAAAATGTATATTATGCCGCAAATGTTTATTTGCAGATGAGGAATTGCAGAACAATATGCTCATCAATTCCGGGAATATGAAAACGGGTGGGATAGAAGACTGCAATATCCCAGTGATGGTTTCGCTCACTATTTTAATAACTTGGTTAAATTAATTCAAGAATTCTTAAAAACCAGAGCGGAATCTGAAAAGTTTCTTGCAGAATTAAATCTAAGATTGGACTTTGCCTCAACCGAATTTTTGGATTGCACCATGCATGGCAAAGAAGTTATTGAAGAAATAAAGAAGTTTTCAATTAGAACTATTTTCATGAGGGTGCAAACGGTAAATCGATATTTATTGGTTAAAGACAGCAGACCTTATATGGGTACTGACCCAGTAAAAATTGAGGCAAAGAAAATTTTCAATTCCGGAGGAAAAGGCTGGAAAGGGGAGCAAAAATACTTGATGAGCATATTTTTCTCTATTCTCAATTTGTATATATGTATATAATTTGTTTATATTATTATTAATATTAGTTTTTATCATTCAAAATTTCATCTGTATTTCATTGAATTCATATCTAATTATTATAGGGCGTATTTGGAATGTTCAAGCAAAATACTTTGATGAGCATATTTTTCTCTATTCATCAATTTGTGTATATGTATATAATTTGTTTATATTATTATTATTATTAGTTTTTATCCATTCAAAATTCATCTGTATATTTCATTGAATTCATATCTAATTATTATAGGGCGTATTTGGAATGTTGAAATAGCAAAAATACTTTGATGAGCATATTTTTCTCATTCCTCAATTTGTATATATTATTATTAGTTTTTATCATTCAAAATCTCATCTGTATATTTCATTGAATCATATCTAATTATTATGAATATATTATATTTTTTTGACAAATTTCTACTTTTATTGAATATTATTATATTATTGATAAATTTTGGTTTAAGCCTGTTTGAAAATTGTTTCTTATGATACGAGCCTTACAGCTGAATGATAATAATTAATTCGATGTTGTACATTTTTGAATAGGTTTAAACTTATAAGAGCATCATGATATTTGAATTCCCGCCATATCGCTAGTAGTACGAACCTACAAACGCTAGAGTCCCCTGCTAAAGAGGGACCAGAATCGATTTCAAGCGAATAACCAAAATAATTGGTTAAGACTGCGGTACAGAAATAGTTATTCAAAAATTGGGAAGGGGAAGCAGTTACGACGTCATGAAGGAATAACCAAACTTCATCGCTCGAACGTTGTGGTTATATTTTGGTTTTTATCATTCGGGTCAGCTGCTTTTGACAGCTAGGCCCAGGTATTTATATTTTATTTGTGAGGTTATCATTAGTGTAAATTCCGTGCCCTGTTTAATTTTTTTGAACATTCAATCGTTATGGAAATTGGCAATGAAAACTATTATCATTGCTTACTTTAGGGCAAGAGCTTATGATGTGCGAAGATGAAATCTCATCGAAAACTTCACGAAGCAACAGTGAATGTAAATACCGACTATCTAGTGGTAGCGGTTGTTATGAGCATGCATCCAATGGCCCCCAAAGTTTTTGTCAGTGGAAGGTGGATCGTACATTACAATATTTTCATTTTTTCAAACTTTTCCGAATGGGGTACAAGCCGGGGCATCTACGAGTTCTTCAACATTCCTTCCTTAGGTATGATATTTATTTCCAAAATTGTCTTCCAAAATAATATATGATTTTATTTATTTTCAGATGTGCAAGCTTCTTCGAACAGGCCCATTACTCCTGTTTCACGTAGGTCTAGAATCTTTCGCAACATTGCCAATTTCTCATTAGTTAATTCTACCCCCAGAAAGAAGAGGTTGGTTGGCATCATCAGGAAAAAAGAGGACCAGTTGCGGAAAGTTAAGGCACTGTGCAAAAGAGGAAAGAAACGATTAGTGGTATTACCGATTTGAGTAATGAGGGAGTGGTGCGAACACTTTTTAAAGAGATGCCCTCGGTCACAGCAAATTTTATGGTTTCTCAAATAAGAAACTTTCAAACTAAAAGTGCGAAGGAAGGAGATGGACCCTTGACGACAAAATCCTGGCGCTATCACTGTTTAAACGGAGTCCACGGTGCTACTCTCTGCTTAGGAAATTTGCCGCTCTGCCAAGCAAGAACACAATACTGCAATTGTTGAATATGGTCCCCTTCCATGTTGGAATCAATGAAAATATTTTTATTCAAATAGATGAAAATCTCCCTAAAGGCAAGGAAAGATGTTGTGCCCTTCTTTTCGACGAAATGGACATCAAAGAAGGTGTCCATTATGATATTCGACAGGATAAAATCCTTGGATTTGAGGACTTAGGGGATTTCAATTACAGTAAAAAGCTTGCTACAAAAGCCTTAGTGTTCATGCTGTAGGGTTAGGCAAAAATTGGAAGCAGCCAGTGGCCTATTACTTTTCTCACCGGGGTTGTAATGCTGCAGAGTTGAAAAGTGCTTGTTAGAAGTTCTCTCTGGCAGCAAAAAATGTTGCCAAAGTTGACATTGTGACCACAATTTGCGACATGGGTACAAGTAATGTGAGGTGCATGAAAGAGCTAGGGACTTCCATGGAACGCCTTTTTTCTTGTTTGAAGGGAAAAAGTTCATAGCATGTTCGACCCACCTCACTTACTAAATGCACCTATTCTCTATTTCGTAAGCACAATGTTTGCCTTCCATTAAATATTGGGGAAACGATAATGGATGGCAGAGCAAAAATTTGAAGACGTGATTGGCAGCTTACGAAATAGACAAATCAAGGACCCTTGTCTTAAGGTCACTTTGCAGAATAAAAGATTTGTACCTCAAACCGGTGTTGCAGTATGCAAACGAAGGTACGAAAATATTTCCAGAATTCTTTTATAGTATACATCGTACAATATATACGTCTTAGCCACTTAAGAGGTTAAACGTGGACCTTTAAGTGAAACCTACCTTATTGAAACACGCTCGTATATGTTCCAGACATTTTTTACCTGGTGAGTTTCGTGAAAAATTGAGCTGTTTACCAAATATCACTTTTCAGGAACACAAGCTGGAAGATGAAGACAATCCAGATACCAAACAGAACATGGGTTATGAAAGCAGTTCTTCCAAAGCATTGGAGAGATATGCGAGATAGTTAGTTCTAGGTGGAAAGAAACAGTAGAGGTATGTTCAATGAATATTGATTTACATCTTACTTTCACATTTATATAAAATTCTGTGCCTCAGATATTTATGGTTACTCTATTCCAATTTCCTATTACAGGAATCAGAGCCCTCGTCAGCACTAGTTGAAGAATACAGGGAAGATAACCCAATGGAGATATGTTCATATCAGGACAATGGAGTGGCAGTACAAACAGATGAAAAGCTCGACATGGCTGTCCGCATGGAATTAGATCATGGTACGCAACATATAATAGACGTACAACCTGACCTCCGATTCCCGTTCCAGTACTTTCTATATAATATTGTAGAACAGTTTCCTGACCTGACCGTGAAATCACATCCCTTTGTGAGTACATTCACGCTAATAGCCTATCAACAGATGCTTTTTAACGCTTATATCCTAATTTGTGACCTCTATTCCAGAGACGTCGTATCATACAACGCTGCGAAGTTCAAAAACGATCCAGCAAAAATGGACTTCTTAACGAAGCTCCTCAACTGTTACGTCCCCCCGGATCTCGAACCTCTCCTGAACGCTTTCGCTCCAACATTCGATCCTCAACGAAGACTACAACTATACGTTCCATCCTTCGCCGGCTTCGATTGCCAAAGCACAGCTCAAAGAAAGGGTGAAACTTTCCACATCTAGGGTATCTTACTCAAGGATTGGTAAGTTTTCTACTTAAGCGCTTGAAGATTTAGCCAATCTAAGATACTTCAGTTCATACAAGAAGCGACAGTGAAGTATTATCTGGCAAACAGTTGAAATCATTGAGAAGGCCTGAGGGCCAGAAACACATGTTTGAAAGAAAAAGTTGAGTATCTTCAGAAGCATGGCTTGACGAAGTTTCTTAATGGGGTGAACAGAACAACATTCAATTTTTTCATGTCTCAGCAGCGAAACCAGAAATTAACCAGACCACCCTGTACAATATAGACATTCAAGAGCCAGGAGGGTGTATGAAAATGATTTTGGAAAACACGAGAAGGAAGGAATCCAATCCAAGAAAACGTATTTATCAGAGTACGTTGAATATTAATGAGAAGATGAACTTCAAATTATAAAGGAGCCCACTCAATTGTGTTGATGGCTGTGGTGAACCACATATATGAATTTTAATAGTGGACATCGGAGCGCAAGGAAGGCAAAGTGATGGTGGAATATTCAGAAATTCAATGATTGGTAGAAAATTGATAGAAGGGTCATTGAGGGCGGAGTTTTACCCCACGTAATTGTTGGAGATGAAATCTTCCCTCTCCAGGTCGAGATTTGGACCTCCAAAAGTCGATATACAATTATTATAGGCATTCAAGAGCCAGAAGGGTGTATGAAAATGATTTTGGAAAACACGAGAAGGAAGGAATCCAATCCAAGAAAACGTATTTATCAGAGTACGTTGAATATTAATGAGAAGATGAACTTCAAATTATAAAGGAGCCCACTCAATTGTGTTGATGGCTGTGGTGAACCACATATATGAATTTATAATGGTGGACATCGGAGCGCAAGGAAGGCAAAGTGATGGTGGAATATTCAGAAATTCAATGATGGTAGAAAATTGATAGAAGGATCATTGAGGGCGGAGTTTTATCCCACGTAATTTTTGGAGATGAAATCTTCCTCTCCAGGTCGAGATTTGGACCTCCAAAAATCGATATATAATTATTATAGGCATTCAAGAGCCAGAAGGGTGTATGAAAATGATTTTGGAAAACACGAGAAGGAAGGAATCCAATCCAAGAAAACGTATTTATCAGAGTACGTTGAATATTAATGAGAAGATGAACTTCAAATTATAAAGGAGCCCACTCAATTGTGTTGATGGCTGTGGTGAACCACATATATGAATTTATAATGGTGGACATCGGAGCGCAAGGAAGGCAAAGTGATGGTGGAATATTCAGAAATTTAATGATTGGTAGAAAATTGATATGAGGGTCATTGAGGGCGGAGTTTTACCCCACGTAATTGTTGGAGATGAAATCTTCCCTCTCCAGGTCGAGATTTGGACCTCCAAAAATCGATATACAATTATTATAGGCATTCAAGAGCCAGAAGGGTGTATGGAAATGATTTTGGAAAACACGAGAAGGAAGGAATCCAATCCAAGAAAACGTATTTATCAGAGTACGTTGAATATTAATGAGAAGATGAACTTCAAATTATAAAGGAGCCCACTCAATTGTGTTGATGGCTGTGGTGAACCACATATATGAATTTATAATGGTGGACATCGGAGCGCAAGGAAGGCAAAGCGATGGTTGAATATTCAGAAATTCAATGATTGGTAGAAAATTGATATGAGGGTCATTGAATATTTCTCAACCACGATAAAATTCTGAGGGGAGAGTTTTACCACACGTAATTGTTGGAGATGAAGCCTTCCCTCTCCTGGAAAATTTGATGCGCCCCTATCCAGGTCGAGATTTGGACATGGAAAAAGAAATATACAACTACAGGCATTCAAGGGCCAGAAGAGTATCAGAAAATGCTTTTGGAATTTTGGTTTCTCGGTGGAGAATATTTTCTCGACCCATAAATTCAAAATTGGAGACTGTCGAGAAAATAATTCAGACCACCGTGTGTCTCCATAATTTTTTAATTAAAAATAAATCTGGATATGCCTCATCCTCACTTAGGGATATTGGAAAGGATAAGTCCCTAGTGCCTAATTCGACATCTAATAATTTAATGAGACTTCGAGCAAAACTCCCTCAAAGTCGGCAAGGTGCATAAGGTCGATTTCAAAGATTACTTCTTCGAGGAAGGGGCTGTTCCACGGCAATGGGATAAGGTAATTGTTGTACATGATGCCTTCCCTCTCCTGGAGAATTTAATGCGCCCCCTATTCAGGTCGAGATTTGGACATAAAAAAAGCAATTCACAATTACAGACATTCAAGGACCAGAAGAGTATCAGAAAATGAATTTGGAATTTTGGTTTCTCGATGGAGAATATTTTCTCGACCCATCAACTCAAAATTGGAGACTGTTGAGAAAATAATTCAAGTCACCGTATGTCTCCACAATTTTTTAATAAGAAACAAAACTCAATATGCCTCATCCTCACTGAGGGATATTGGAAAGGATAAGTCCCTAGTGCCTAATTCGACATCTAATAATTTAATGAGACTTCGAGCAAAACTCCCTCAAAGTCGGCAAGGTGCATTAGGGACGATTTCAAAGAATACTTCTTTGAGGAAGGGGCTGTTCCACGGCAATGGGATAAAGTAATTGTTGGAGATGATGCCTTCCCTCTCCTGGAGAATTTAATGCGCCCCTATACAGGTCGAGATTTGGACATAGAAAAAGCAATTTACAATTACAGACATTTAAGGGTCAGAAGGGTACCCGAAAATGCATTTGGAATTTTGGTTTCTCGATGGAGAATATTTTCTCGACCCATCAACTCAAAATTGGAGACTGAGGAGAAAATAATTCAAGCCACCGTATGTCTCCACAATTTTTTAATTAGAAACAAAACTCAATATGCCTCATCCTCACTGATCCACAAGATGAAAGAGGAATATTTGGAGCATTTAGAAAAAGAGCAGGAATATGCATTTCTTAAATATTTAAAGCAGTGAGTGTATCTACATGTGAAAAGTATAATTTAAGATTTTCATTATTTTTTTTCAGATATTATTTTCAAAGTGAAGAAAGAATCATGATGTGGGCACACTGCTACAGAATAAATGCAGGGATTAACACGAATATGGCTATTGAAAGCTTAAATAAAGTATTAAAATACAATAAAATGAGGGGGAAACAGAACATAAGGTATAGATTTGAAGAATAAATAATTCTTTTCTAAAAAATGCATTTTAGGGTGGAGAAATTACTGGATACGCTAGAGGAATTGGTAAATGATAAACTATGGAAAAATATCATTGAAACTGAAAAACCTTCTGCCAATTCCTACCAGGCCAGAACTAATAGAGAAGCCCACTCGAGAGCAGAAAAGGGACTGACAGCAAAAGTAGTTTGCTTAGAAACTGGGTATTTTAAAGTTCAATCGGAATATAACAGTGATAAATTTCATATCGTCTCATATGATGCCTTATGTGAAATGGATTGCAGATCCTTATACTGTGATAAGTGTAAGATATTGTAATATATTTAAATAAATTGAAGAACGCGAGTATCGCGATGTTTTTTTATGTAATAAACTACTGCACATGTATGATAAGAACATCTGTATAGGACTCAGTTCCAAATTGAATTTCCACGAATAAACACATAGTGCTAAAATAATTCATTTTATTCGATTGATTCCGATATCCATATTGAAAAATATTACAGATATGCATCCACATATTTAAATGTGATTGAGCAGAATACACTGTAAAGGCTGTCATGTGCAAACATGTCAATGCAGTTGCTTTGGTATTAAAGAGAAGCAGTAGTGTTTTAAGAAGACCGAATGATGATGACGACGACGAGAGCAATAACCTATACATATGCCAACCATCAACAAGTAGGACTGAATTTGAGATGGATGTTCAGAGTATTATAAGCGAATCCAATCAAATTTCAAATGCTCCGATTGATTCTACAGGGTGGGGCAGAAAAACCTATCCGATTTCAAATCCCTTTTTCTCAGAAGAGAGAGCAGGTAGAGTAGTGGGGTAAAAACCGTTAGAAAGCTGGTTTTATGCCATTTGTCAGTAGTCAACATGCCTTGGTCTGGTGAACATCGTGCTTTTGTTATTGAGCGGTTTATCGAATGCGGCGGTTCGATAATTGCTACATAACGTGCTTTTCGTGTGTGGCGCCGTAAACAGGCAGAATTTTCGATATTGGAGTGACGAAAATCCTCGGGAAATCCATCAGGAACCCCTCCATAGCCCAAAAGTGACTGTGTGGTGTGCTCTTTCCCGCCTAGGCGTCTGGGGGCCCTACTTTTTTGAAGAAAATGGGCAAACCGTAACGGTCAACAGCGAGCGCTATTGTTTCATGCTGGAAAATTTTCTTAGACCCAAAATGGAAGAAAATGGCGTGGAAAATGTGTGGTTTCAACAGGATGGTGCAACCGCCCACACATCGCGACGATCAATGGACATTCTCAGGGAACTGTTTCCCGGTCGCCTCATTTCTCTGAGAAGTGATCTTGGCTGGCCGCCGCGCTCACCGGATCTCACTCCATGTGACTTCTTCCTTTGGGGTTACCTCAAATCGAAGGTTTACCAGCATCGACCAAGGACCCTTCTTGCTTTACGAAGGGAAATTGCTCGGGAATTTGAAGAAATTCCTGTGGAAATGACGGTGAAAGTCATGGAAAGCTACCGCGAGCGCCTAAATAAGTGTATCCGCTCCCAAGGACGACATTTGAGTGATGTGCTTTTCAAAACTTAAATTTAAAAATGGCATAAAATTTGCGATATGTTAATAAAAAAAATTTTTTGACAAGCTGAGTGGTTTTAATTTTATAACGTTTTGAAATCGGATAGGTTTTTCTGCCCCACCCTGTAGAAGACGTTGGATTTCGTGAATTTTGTTCAATCTTGAACCCATCCTACGTAATTCCCGACCGAAAAACACTGTCGAATACTTTACTACTTGCAAACTATCTGGAGGTGTATAACAAATCAAAAACGCTCATAAATTAAGCAGACTCCGTAACCATCACCACGGATTTCTAGACCTCCCGTAATAAAGACAGTTTCATCAGTTTTACAGCTCATTTAATTAATCAAAATTTTGAAGTGGAATCCATATTATTGGATGATTCTACTTTCAATGAGAGACACACGAGCTCTAATTTGGCAGCAGAACTGAACACAATTGTTTCCGAATGGGGAATAGAGAACAAAATTCAATTAGGTGTGCCTGATACTGCTGCCAGTAAAACAAAAACAATTAGAGAAGAACTGGAAACAGCTTCTACAATTACAAAGGGTCCCATTCAATTGTACTAATCGCTGTGGTGAATCACAAATATGAATTTATAATGGTGGACATCGGAGCGCAAGGAAGGCAAAGCGATGGTTGAATATTCAGAAATTCAATAATTGGTAGAAAATTGATATGAGGGCGATTGAATACTTCATAACCGCAATAAAATTCTGAGAGGAGAGTTTTACCCCACGTAATTGTTAGAGATGACGCCTTCCCTCTCCTGGAAAATTTGATGCGCCCCTATCCAGGTCGAGATTTGGACATGGAAAAAGAAATATACAACTACAGGCATTCAAGGGCCAGAAGAGTATCAGAAAATGCTTTTGGAATTTTGGTTTCTCGGTGGAGAATATTTTCTCGACCCATAAATTCAAAATTGGAGACTGTCGAGAAAATAATTCAGACCACCGTGTGTCTCCATAATTTTTTAATTAAAAATAAATCTGGATATGCCTCATCCTCACTGAGGGATATTGGAAAGGATAAGTCCCTAGTGCCTAATTCGACATCTAATAATTTAATGAGACTTCGAGCAAAACTCCCTCAAATTCGGCAAGGTGCATAAGGTCGATTTCAAAGATTACTTCTCGAGGAAGGGGCTGTTCCACGGCAATGGGATAAAGTAATTGTTGTAGATGATGCCTTCCCTCTCCTGGAGAATTTAATGCGCCCCTATCCAGGTCGAGATTGGACATAGAAAAAGTAATTTACAATTACAAACATTCAAGAGCCAGAAGGGCACCCGAAAATGCATTTGGAATTTTGGTTTCTCGATGGAAAATATTTTCTCGACCCATCAACTCAAAATTGGAGACTGTGGAGAAAATAATTCAAGACACCGTATGTCTCCACAATTTTTTAATAAGAAACAAAACTCAATATGCCTCATCCCCACTGAGGGATATTGGAATGGATAAATCCCTAGTGCCTAATTCGACATCTAATAATTTAATGAGTGTAAGGCAGACTTCCAGCAACACATCCTCAAAGTGGGCAAGGTGCATTAGGGTCGATTTCAAAGATTACTTCTTCGAGGAAGGGGCTGTTCCACGGCAATGGGATAAAGTAATTGTTGTAGATGATGCCTTCCCTCTCCTGGAGAATTTAATGCGCCCCCTATCCAGGTCGAGATTTGGACATAGAAAGAGCACATTCAAGGACCAGAAGGGTATCAGAAAATGAATTTGGAATTTTGGTTTTTCGATGGAGAATATTTTCTAGACCCATCAACTCAAAATTGGAGACTGTGGAGAAAATAATTCAAGTCACCGTAAGTCTCCACAATTTTTTAATAAGAAACAAAACTCAATATGCCTCATCCCCACTGAGGGATATTGGAATGGATAAATCCCTAGTGCCTATAATTCGACATCTAATAATTTAATGAGTGTAAGGCAGACTTCAGCAACACATCCTCAAAGTGGGCAAGGTGCATTAGGGTCGATTTCAAAGATTACTCTTCGAGGAAGGGGCTGTTCCACGGCAATGGGATAAAGTAATTGTTGTAGATGATGCCTTCCTCTCCTGGAGAATTTAATGCGCTCCCTATCCAGGTCGAGATTTGGACATAGAAAGAGCACATTCAGGACCAGAAGGGTACCCGAAAATGCATTTGGAATTTTGGTTTCTCGATGGAGAATATTTTCTCTCGACCCATCAACTCAAAATTGGAGACTGTGGAGAAAATAATTCAAGTCACCGTATTCGTACGTACCGACATTCCACAAATGAAAGAGGAATATTTGGAGCATTTAGAAAAAGAGCAGGAATATGCATTTCTTAAATATTTAAAGCAGTGAGTGTATCTACATGTGAAAAGTATAATTTAAGATTTTCATTATTTTTTTTTTCAGATATTATTTTCAAAGTGAAGAAAGAATCATGAGTGGGCACACTGCTACATAATAAATGCAGGGATTAACACGAATATGGCTATTGAAAGATTAAATAAAGTATTAAAATACAATAAGATGAAGGGGAACAGAACATAAGGTATAGATTTGAAGAATAAATAATTCTTTTCTAAAAAATGCATTTTAGGGTGGAGAAATTACTGGATACGCTAGAGCAATTGGTAAATGATAAACTATGGAAAAATATCATTGAAACTGAAAGACCTTCTGCCAATTCCTACCAGGCCAGAACTAATAGAGAATCCCACTCGAGAGCAGAAAAGGGACTGACAGGAAAAGTAGTTTGCTTAGAAACTGGGTATTTTAAAGTTCAATCGGAATATAACAGTGATAAATTTCATATCGTCTCATATGATGCCTTATGTGAAATGGATTCCAGATCCTTACACTGTGATAAGTGTAAGATATGCATCCACATATTTAAATGTGATTGTGCAGAATACACGCAGAAAAGGGACTGACAGCAAAAGTAGTTTGCTTAGAAACTGGGTATTTTAAAGTTCAATCGGAATATAACAGTGATAAATTTCATATCGTCTCATATGATGCCTTATGTGAAATGGATTCCAGATCCTTACACTGTGATAAGTGTAAGATATGCATCCACATATTTAAATGTGATTGTGCAGAATACACGCAGAAAAGGGACTGACAGGAAAAGTAGTTTGCTTAGAAACTGGGTATTTTAAAGTTCAATCGGAATATAACAGTGATAAATTTCATATCGTCTCATATGATGCCTTATGTGAAATGGATTCTAGATCCCTACACTGTGATAAGTGTAAGATATGCATCCACATATTTAAATGTGATTGTGCAGAATACACGCAGAGAAAAGGGACTGACAGCAAAAGTAGTTTGCTTAGAGAACTGGGTATTTTAAGTTCAATCGGAATATAACAGTGATAAATTTCATATCGTCTCATATGATGCCTTATGTGAAATGGATTCCAGATCCTTACACTGTGATAAGTGTAAGATATGCATCCACATATTTAAATGTGATTGTGCAGATACACGCAGAAAAGGGACTGACAGCAAAAGTAGTTTGCTTAGAAACTGGGTATTTTAAAGTTCAATCGGAATATAACAGTGATAAATTTCATATCGTCTCATATGATGCCTTATGTGAAATGGATTCCAGATCCTTACACTGTGATAAGTGTAAGATATGCATCCACATATTTAAATGTGATTGTGCAGAATACACGCAGAAAAGGGACTGACAGGAAAAGTAGTTTGCTTAGAAACTGGGTATTTTTAAAGTCAATCGGAATATAACAGTGATAAATTTCATATCGTCTCATATGATGCCTTATGTGAAATGGATTCCAGATCCTTACACTGTGATAAGTGTAAGATATGCATCCACATATTTAAATGTGATTGTGCAGAATACACGCAGAAAAAAGGGACTGACAGGAAAAGTAGTTTGCTTAGAAACTGGGTATTTTAAAGTTCAATCGGAATATAACAGTGATAAATTTCATATCGTCTCATATGATGCCTTATGTGAAATGGATTCCAGATCCTTACACTGTGATAAGTGTAAGATATGCATCCACATATTTAAATGTGATTGTGCAGAATACACGCAGAAAAGGGACTGACAGCAAAAGTAGTTTGCTTAGAAACTGGGTATTTTAAAGTTCAATCGGAATATAACAGTGATAAATTCATATCGTCTCATATGATGCCTTATGTGAAATGGATTCCAGATCCTTACACTGTGATAAGTGTAAGATATGCATCCACATATTTAAATGTGATTGTGCAGAATACACGCAGAAAAGGGACTGACAGCAAAAGTAGTTTGCTTAGAAACTGGGTATTTTAAAGTTCAATCGGAATATAACAGTGATAAATTTCATATCGTCTCATATGATGCCTTATGTGAAATGGATTCCAGATCCTTACACTGTGATAAGTGTAAGATATGCATCCTCATATTTAAATGTGATTGTGCAGAATACACGCAGAAAAGGGACTGACAGCAAAAGTAGTTTGCTTAGAAACTGGGTATTTTAAAGTTCAATCGGAATATAACAGTGATAATTTCATATCGTCTCATATGATGCCTTATGTGAAATGGATTCCAGATCCTTACACTGTGATAAGTGTAAGATATGCATCCTCATATTTAAATGTGATTGTGCAGAATACACGCAGAAAAGGGACTGACAGCAAAAGTAGTTTGCTTAGAAACTGGTATTTTAAAGTTCAATCGGAATATAACAGTGATAAATTTCATATCGTCTCATATGATGCCTTATGTGAATGGATTCCAGATCCTTATACTGTGATAAGTGTAAGTTATTCATCCACATATTTAAATGTGATTGTGCAGAATACACGCAGAAAAGGGACTGACAGGAAAAGTAGTTTGCTTAGAAACTGGGTATTTTAAAGTTCAATCGGAATATAACAGTGATAAATTTCATATCGTCTCATATGATGCCTTATGTGAAATGGATTCCAGATCCTTACACTGTGATAAGTGTAAGATATGCATCCACATATTTAAATGTGATTGTGCAGAATACACGCAGAAAAGGGACTGACAGCAAAAGTAGTTTGCTTAGAAACTGGGTATTTTAAAGTTCAATCGGAATATAACAGTGATAATTTCATATCGTCTCATATGATGCCTTATGTGAAATGGATTCCAGATCCTTATACTGTGATAAGTGTAGGATATTCATCCACATATTTAAATGTGATTGTGCAGAATACACGCAGAAAAGGGACTGACAGGAAAAGTAGTTTGCTTAGAAACTGGGTATTTTAAAGTTCAATCGGAATATAACAGTGATAAATTTCATATCGTCTCATATGATGCCTTATGTGAAATGGATTCCAGATCCTTACACTGTGATAAGTGTAAGATATGCATCCACATATTTAATGTGATTGTGCAGAATACACGCAGAAAAGGGACTGACAGCAAAAGTAGTTTGCTTAGAAACTGGGTATTTTAAAGTTCAATCGGAATATAACAGTGATAAATTTCATATCGTCTCATATGATGCCTTATGTGAAATGGATTCCAGATCCTTACACTGTGATAAGTGTAAGATATGCATCCTCATATTTAAATGTGATTGTGCAGAATACACGCAGAAAAGGGACTGACAGCAAAAGTAGTTTGCTTAGAAACTGGGTATTTTAAAGTTCAATCGGAATATAACAGTGATAAATTTCATATCGTCTCATATGATGCCTTATGTGAATGGATTCCAGATCCTTATACTGTGATAAGTGTAAGTTATTCATCCACATATTTAAATGTGATTGTGCAGAATACACGCAGAAAAGGGACTGACAGGAAAAGTAGTTTGCTTAGAAACTGGGTATTTTAAAGTTCAATCGGAATATAACAGTGATAAATTTCATATCGTCTCATATGATGCCTTATGTGAAATGGATTCCAGATCCTTACACTGTGATAAGTGTAAGATATGCATCCACATATTTAAATGTGATTGTGCAGAATACACGCAGAAAAGGGACTGACAGCAAAAGTAGTTTGCTTAGAACTGGGTATTTTAAAGTTCAATCGGAATATAACAGTGATAAATTTCATATCGTCTCATATGATGCCTTATGTGAAATGGATTCCAGATCCTTATACTGTGATAAGTGTAGGATATTCATCCACATATTTAAATGTGATTGTGCAGAATACACGCAGAAAAGGGACTGACAGGAAAAGTAGTTTGCTTAGAAACTGGTATTTTAAAGTTCAATCGGAATATAACAGTGATAAATTTCATTTCGTCTCATATGATGCCTTATGTGAAATGGATTCCAGATCCTTACACTGTGATAAGTGTAAGATATGCATCCACATATTTAATGTGATTGTGCAGAATACACGCAGAAAAGGGACTGACAGCAAAAGTAGTTTGCTTAGAAACTGGGTATTTTAAAGTTCAATCGGAATATAACAGTGATAAATTTCATATCGTCTCATATGATGCCTTATGTGAAATGGATTCCAGATCCTTATACTGTGATAAGTGTAGGATATTCATCCACATATTTAAATGTGATTGTGCAGAATACACGCAGAAAAGGGACTGACAGGAAAAGTAGTTTGCTTAGAAACTGGGTATTTTAAAGTTCAATCGGAATATAACAGTGATAAATTTCATATCGTCTCATATGATGCCTTATGTGAAATGGATTCCAGATCCTTATACTGTGATAAGTGTAAGATATTCATCCACATATTTAAATGTGATTGTGCAGAATACACGCAGAAAAGGGACTGACAGGAAAAGTAGTTTGCTTAGAAACTGGGTATTTTAAAGTTCAATCGGAATATAACAGTGATAAATTTCATATCGTCTCATATGATGCCTTATGTGAAATGGATTCCAGATCCTTATACTGTGATAAGTGTAAGATATTCATCCACATATTTAAATGTGATTGTGCAGAATACACTGTAAAGGTTGTCATGTGCAAACATGTCCATGCAGTTGCTTTAGTCTTAAAGAGAAGCAGTACTGTTTTAAGAAGACCGAATGATGATGACGACGACGAGAGCAATAACCTATACATATGCCAACCATCAACAAGTAGGACTGAATTTGAGATGGATGTTCAGAGTATTTTAAGCGAATCCAATCAAATTTCAAATGCTCCGATTGATTCTACTAAAGCATATGGTGTAAGCCTTTGGGAATATTTATGCATACGGTTTTTTCAAATTTGATTTTAGGTGGTGAAAGAACAAGCCTATCTGAAACTTGACTTATTGGAAGAGAGTGTTGGTCGAAAAATAGCAAAAATAATTGATGAAGCTTATGACTTATAGTGTTCCAATACTCCTACCAGGAAAAGAAAAATTGGCAAACAGTCGTATTTCTCAAAAAAAAAAGTAATTCAGTTGTACATGCTGTACTTTTGAACAGCTTAATTTTTTCCTTCTTCAATCTTCAGTTTTTTTTGAAACACTGCCTGTTATTAATTTAGAATAAATTGTATCCTTAAAGTGTTTTTCTTGAGATTCTCACAGTATATACCAATGGCAATATAAAATTTAGTATAAATAAGATATACATTATTTATTATTTACTATTATTACTCAAACTCAGACATATACTCAGAACGGACTGATGACAAGTTTGTTCTATTCATTCCTGAACATCATGTGATAGTTTGTTTCGATAATTCGGTAACTATGTGAAAAAATGTGTGAATTGTATTCAATTTTCATAATAACATTGTTTGCGAGTGATGATCTCGAATAAAACTATAGCAATACAATATCGCACTTCATTAAAATCAATTCATTTAAAACAATGTTGAGATTAAAAATAACATCCTGAGCAAGAAGAAAAGCATAAGCTTTTTACATCTATCAGGATTTCTTTTCTGGGTTCTACAACGTCTATATTTACATCAATGTAATACGTAACAAGCTGATTACACCCAGCTCACTTCCACGGCAGGGAGCAGGAAATGGGCAGCACGAGAATCAAATCTCTGCTCCTCGTACTGCCTTACGCTAAGTCGATTTTTCGTACGGAAGTCAAAGTACCGGCAACGCGAACGGCAGTAAGTGATTAAATTTGACTAGGTTGCTGTGGAATTTCTTTGTCCGTCGATGCCGACACACGGTCGCGAGAGAAATATTGCAGCTGACTGTGAATGCTCACTGCCTTCGATACTGCCGCGAAAGTATTTCAGGAATTATTACCGGCAACGCGAGCGGCAGTACCGAAATTGATTCATTTGCAGTCCCATCTAGGTGTCATTGTACTCAACTAAACGAAAAACGTAGTTTTTGCTAGAGTTATTCGCGAACCAAAAAACCTAGACGCCCTCTGGCGGCTAATTCACGACGCTACTTTGTCAATACTGTTTTGTGTTAACTGTTTGGTTGTCTCGCATTGTCTCGACTTACGAAGTGTTTTTATCATTTTTTAGAGTATTTGTATTGTGGTTATTGTTATATTGTTCGGGATTTTGCAGTAGAAATATAGAGTTAGGAAAAATATCCGAAAAGGTATTTATATCAGTGCTTTCCACTGTTAAGCATGCTCCACTGTAATGTTTTCAAAGGAATATTTAGAGATTTAGGTCGAAAGATTCTGTTTGAAGTTGAGTTTTTCAGTTGACTATCTATAAATGGAATTTCATAGTTTTCAACAAGAGGGTTGTGCATTAATTCATTATAATAATCTACAAAGATCAAGAATTTCTTTATAATAAACCTTATTGTCAGTCACACCTTTTTGCATCATGGGTGAACAAATGGAACAAAGTTCTACTAATCGTAGAAGAACACTGCATAACTGTAATGGGGCCCACTCACTAGGAAGGAAGAATGCGCAGTTAAGTCTCTGTACGTTTGCTGTAACGCAAACGTGTGCATTCATATTTCCCACACACACACACACTTTTGCGTGTTGGTTTGGATGTGCGACAAGCGTAAGATGACGTCGAAAAAAGATCTGATGTTAATGGCAGTGGCGTGTTTTGTTATTAAGGAAAAAATGTCCAAGGTATAAATATCGAACCCGACACTGTGTTGCTAACAAATGAAACGTGCAGAGACTTGTTGCCCACACGGTCTTCCACGTACGGTGAAGAATGCACACGCCACACGACGGAGATGATTGCGCATTCCAAATTTACGCCATACACACACACTTTTAACATACCCCGTACAACGCGCATTCAAGTCTTCGCGCTTCCCTCTTAGTGAGTGGGCCCTTTATCTGTTGTGTTTTCAATTGTTCATCGAAAAAAATAAGAAAAGAAAGATGCATCATCAGTTTAAATCACCAATGCTTTTGGTGTTACTGGAAAAAGTTGATAGAAGGAAAAACCTGTTACAAAGAACATGTTTGTGTCTTCACGTCATTTTCAAGATAATGATTATTATATTAGTGAAGGTATATTTTAAATGAATTTTATGATGATTCCTCCATCTTTATAGGCCCATTATTATCAAGAAAAAAAACCTTCATTATTAATTTTTTCATCAATTATGCCCACCAATATAGGTGCATACTATTGAGGACTTGTTCACCTTCAATTATTATGCATCTTTTGGGTTTAGCCTCCAAATAATTGAAAACGGTGGTCAAGCTCAAATAGTGCACCATTGTTCCTGTTGAATTGTTGTCTATTTCGCCAAGGATTAGACTGAAAGAACCAATTTTTCACCTCAATTTTATAACTTTATTGCTCAATTGCAGGAACGTCCATTAAAATTTAAAGGTCCATTAAACCCTTAATCCTCCATTAGTTCCTTGTAATAATGGAGGATTAAGAGTTTAATGGACCTTTAAATTTTAATGGACGTTCCTGCAACTGACACTATACAGCACGAACCGCATTCCACTAATTTACTTTGAATGTCCAATAAATATATATCAGGTGACCCAAGGTGGGTGGCCTATTAGATCAAATTGGCGTGTTACGAAAATGACTCTAGTTCGCTCAATATTTGAGATTTAAATCCAAAATTAAGCAAGTCATTAGATATTGATCTGATCTATGTCACTGCTTTTCAATTATAGTTGTCAGTTATACAGGATGGATCAAAAAAAATCATCATTTGCCAAATTACAAAATCTGATAGGCCACTCACCTTGGGACACCCGATAGATTTTCGAGAAAAACGTACAAAAGCCTTTATCACGCTATACTAATCTAGAAAATAGTACTGACAAATGTCACAGTTTGTTTACAGTTCGCAGCGCCCTCAACGGTAATTGGACTGCAGAATAGGGGCATTCCTATATTTCTCTCCTTAATCTCTGCAAATATATATAGTCCGTTCACGAAAGGTGAGCCGTCGGTTCTCCATGGAAATTTGGCATATTCCACTGTGTATATTGAAATTTTAGGTTATGTTGTTTATTTTCTTGTCAGATTGGTACGCAATGTTGTCAATATTGCATAGAGTCCTCTGATAACTCAGAAGCTCGTTGGACGAGGCCGGGTTCATTCGGCAACGTTGCCTTTATTTTACGTTATGGCAGCAAATACTGCCAACTTCAGATAAATAAACAAACGCCTACTATGCGCTCAAACTTTCGTGAATGGACTATATATACACTATTACACATGTATGTACTCACGTTGTTGAAGATATCGTCAAGAGCTGGTATAATGATCAGGCCAATACAAATGAAGAAATTCTCACTGGATACATCACAGAAGCTTGAACCGTTGTTTTTGGAGTTTGGAGTTTTTTGGGGCCTACATTCATTATCTGTACAGCAGTTTGCTTCCGTCTAGGCTTTTAAGCTTCTTCTGAGAAATTCCAAGCTGAAATGTTGAAGAGATTTTATGCTACAGGAACTTTGAAAAGATCTAATAGGTCGTATAAAAGTACACTTCTATACAGGGTGAGTGTTAGACTCACTTCACTCTTTTCCTTCACCAATTTTTTCAATTCGGTCTAGGTAAGAAGATGTAGCCATTATAAATTTTCATAATGAGCCATGCAACCCGAAGTTTTTCCAAGTATAAGATATATTATATATATAAGGATCTATACCCATTATAACAATAAGAGTAAACATACTCTTTCCAATCCATTTGTAATGGATTATGAGTCTTGTGCAACTGAGAATGTATTTTAATCAAGAATTTATACACAATTTCATAATATATAAATTATAAACAATAGTATAATCTCAATTTGTTTTTCTGCAAACCAGTTTTTGAGATCTCATGAAGTTCTTGTCAGACGAGGACAGATACATTCGGAACGTTGACTTTATTTTACGTTACGACAGTAAATACTGCTAACCTCAAATAAATAAACAAAAGCCTACTTTGTGCTCAATAATATGTGAACATTCTATGTCAATAGAACGGTACATATTTGTGGTTTTGAGGTTATGTTATGAATGCAAAAGTAAAAAGTATATCAATTCTTTTTACAATAATAATAGCAAGGCATTGAGAATACTGGCTTTTCGGTCTACAACAACATATGTAAAAAAGTTGAGTTATTACATAGCAAATTGCAATTGGTGATAAAAAATTTTATCCAAAACTATTGAATAATCACCATTAACGTCTGTTTTCTCGACCATAATAATACTCATTAATTACAAGTGTATAATGAGTTATTATTCACTGCTGTCAGATGCTTCATATAGTCCGTTCACGAAAGGTTGAGCCGTCGGTTGGCCATGATAATTTGACATATTCCACTGTGTATATTAAAATTTTAGGTTATGATATTTATTTTCTTGTCAGATTAATACGCAATGTTGTCAATATTGCATAGAGTTGTCTGATAACTCGCCAGCTCGTTGAACGAGGCCGGTACATTCGGCAACATTGAATTTATTTTACGTTATGACAGCAAATACTGCCAACTTCAGATAAATAAAGAACGCCTACTATGTGATCAACCTTTCGTGAACGGAGTATAGATTTAGCTCTAAAATTATATTCTTCCAATTGATATTTCTTCAGTATCCAAAGTATACTCCAACCGACAAATATGGGTATACCTTGTCAATCGAGGCAAATCTATTTTTATTTCATTAATTAATGCAATTTTCATTACTAAATATACAATGACAAGTTCTCAAAATTTTCATGTGGTCAACTTGACTTTTTCCACAGTTGTAATAGAAAGGTTTTGTCGCGGTTGCCAAATGTTGAAATCTTCAAGAAACATATCAAGTAGTTGTGGTTAGAGTATGGTTTGCGACTCTCGTTTAATGGCTGTTATTCACTCGGTAATGTGGGACACTCGTCTACGGCTCGTGAATAATTGCTATCATTATACGCTCGTTGCTTAATATTATATTTTAAAAAGAAACTAGATGAATTTCGGTAAAATTTGGAACATAATTAAATAATGCAAGTTATGCTAAATGAATATTATTTTTGTTTGGCACTGTTTGATGCATGTAATTAAGGGGCATAGACAAACTAAAATAATAGATGAGCCACTCGTATATTCCGCGCCATCTTTCGGAGGAGGAGACTAATACAGGAAAAAATTATTTTCAATTTGATAGTTAGATGTCGTTGCATTCATGGAAATCCTATCGAGAAAATAGTAAGTATCTAAAATCATTATTATCAAAAACCTTTGAATTGTCACTGACACAAGGAGTGGTTTGACACGTTCTTTTTGAAATATCATAAATTTCAATATGCCTGCAAGAGTGAAGATGTGTTGTGTTATTGGATGTGAAAATCGAGATGCAAAAAGGTAATTTCAAAATATATATTATATATATTCTGTTACCTATAAGAATTAAGATAGTTTTCAAAAAGTTTTTCATGTATTGAATAAGTTTAGTAGGTAAATATGTACTCATATTTTGTATTATTGAATTCATTATTGTTAGTTTTTGAAAATGTTTTCAATGCAATTATTAGTTTATTGATTAGATATTTATGAAATAAATCTGTATTTTCAATTGGTGATACCTATTTAAGTAATAAATTTTTATTCTATCCAGAATTTGATTATTGATCCTCATTTCTCGATTCCAAAAGAAAATCAGATGAAAGTTCGTTGCAGGTATTATTTTCATGAGAATAAATTTCCTCACTCATCGATAACTTGCACGAATCCATTTCTGATATCCTTTTGGAAATTGAATTTCAAAAAACTTTTTGCCTCTTGTATATGGTGTACCTACCTATTCAAAAGGTGCACTACAGAATTCTTTTTGAGGCAACTTTACGATACAGATTCCTTTTTCAATTGAGTTTTTTTCACGAATTAGTAATGCTGTACAAAAACAGATGTCGTTGAAGCTTGTTCTACTAGTGTCTCATCTATTCTCCGTTTAGTTAGTCTATGTTAAGGGGCGTTTTCAGATACTTACTCGGGTTAACTCGATCCCTAACCGACACGTCCGTTTACCTAACCCGAACATTCAACCCGTGTTGGAATTACGGTGCTATTAACTCGATCACTGACCCAGGTTAATTTATCGTAACCCTACACAAGAGCAGGGTTCTAGAGTCACCGCATGCGTACTGTAGTTCAATTTTGTATTTGACAAAGGCGGAAATACGTCTTCTACTCTTTTCTTAGTATTTCATATATTCTTTTCCTAAAAATTATGGAAATAGAAGAGAATTTAGCTCAGTGTAAAATTGTGGTTCCATGAGCCGAGAAAATAATGTGAAACAACTTCTTCATAACTTTGTATGCAGATCTTTCTGCGTTAAAGCTAAAGCCTTCTTTACTTCTTTAATTAGGTATTCGAAGATAACACTGAACATGTGAGGGCACACTAGAAATTATAAGAAAGATTTTACAGAAGCCACTAAATCCAAGCAAAGCCAGAGACAATCATTAAATAAACTAAAAAAATAATTTTCTACTTCTTTAACGTAGGTACTCAAAAATAAAATTAAACATGGAGGGCACACGAGAAATTATGAGAAATATTCAACAGAAGCCAATAAATGCAAGCAAAGTTTGAGACAATCCGAGAATAGACTGGGATAAAATAAATTCATAAATTACTTGGTTTATGTTTTGATAGGACTGTCACTTTAAATCCTAAACCTGATGTGTTCCTAAACACAGAACCCGGGTCCATAATCCGAGTAGATCCGTCACGTGACCCCATGGATCGAGTTAGTAACCCTGAGTAAGTTTCCGAAAACGCCTAATGATAATAATATTGAACTTACCTGAAAATTATCCCAACTGTCATTCCTGCACGAAAATATGTTTCAGCTTGTTTCAAATTTCTTTTACGGTGAAATCCATTCATTATTTTTGCACTTAAGCAGACAAGTTCTTCGTTTGTGAAAAATTTTATCATGTTCGTTACACAATGACCAGGCATCACCGGATCGAATATTCTGGTATAATAATCTTCGGCTACATCCTCCAAGTGCCTCCTGTAAAGTCCATCTTTCAAATTACTCCTCACTTCTCTACCGAACACGGGAAATCCCCGAGACTGGAATTTGTGTATTGCATATTTAACCTCGTCGCTTCTAGCATATGAGACAATTTTCCTTGTTGCAAAATAACACTCGGCTGCGATCAAATTTGGATTACCAACTTTAAAATTGAGTCTCGATATCTCTCTTTTGCACGACACGTAATATGAATATAATTGATAATCATATTCCATCAGTTGCATGATAGCCGAATCTATTTTCGTGTCTCTGACATTTTCCAAAACGGTCAAGTGTTCAATCATCAACTCTAAAATATACCTAAAATTATAAAAACGGGCCAAGTGAAAAGCAGTCAAATTAGTCTTGTCTTTGATTTGTATGTCTGCTCCGTTGTCGATCAAAAATCTGCAAATTTTCTCGTTGTCGCTTTCGAGGGACAAATGAAGAGGTGTTTTTCCAGCCTTATTGACTTTGTTTATGTCGACTCTTCCGATTAACATTTGTACTTTTTCTATAGATTTGACTCCATATCCGAAGATTGAATTGTGCAAGGGTGTGCTTCCATATGCGTCGGGGATGCTGGGGTCACATTTGTACTTCAGCATCATTGCCAACATGGCATCGCTAAAATGTTCATTTTTTTTAATAGCTAAATTCATAGGTGTATTGTTATAGCTGTCAGTGGGATCCAGTTCAGATGTATTTTGTAGAATTATTTCTAGACATTGAAGAGATGTTCCTAAAGCTGCGTAGTGCAGTGGAGTACGTCCAACACGATCTCTCGAGTTAATGTCCAGTCCAACTTTCAGGAATATTTCAACTAAAGCCGGTTCGGAGCTGCATACGGCTACATGTAAATATGAGACTTCTCTGCCTTTCTTCTTAAAATCGGCACCCATTTCTAGGAGAGTCTTTACCATTTGAACATTGCGATTTTCTATTGCTGTATCCAAGAGTTTCTTATCGTTGTAAACTGGATAGTTAACATCTTTTATGTATCGCAAAACGGTCATCATCAAGTCCATATCTGAAAAAACAATTGATCGAATAAGTTATGGTTTTACAAGTAACGTTGTGCTGAAAATGATTAGTTTAATGTACAGGTGTTCCAAATTCTATGATCACTGAGAACATTTCGAGAACCATAAGGGTTAGAGAAAAAAAGTTCAAGGACTCCCGATCTGTTTTTCAAAATAATCAATTGCCAACAAACAGATCCCAGATATCTGAATTGGTTCTGAGGTTTCTGAAAAATTGCTGTTTCAAATATTTTACTATATCTCGTTTTCTGTTTGAGATATCACGAAAATTCCAAAACGTTTTCTTTTCTGATTTTCATTGCCTATACGCTGCTTTCCTCTGATCCGAAAAAAAGTTTTTTAAATGGGACACCCTATATTTTTCATTTCAGATATCTGGAATCTTTTTGCTGGTAATCGATTATTCTGAAAAAAGAGATCAGGAGTTCTTGAACATTTTTCTCCAACCCTTATGGTTCTCGAGATGCTCTCAGTGATCATCGAATTTGGGACTCTCTACAGGGTGACCAGAATTATCCTTGAACTACAACTTTTTAATCCTAAAAGTAGAAGAAAATGAATAGCATATTACGGTTGTTTTTTCCGTGAAACTCATTTTGCCGTCAACCGCATTGCTTTATCGTCTTTTGATTTCGAGTTATATAGTCCTTTCACATGACAATTTGGCATATTCCACTGTGTATATTAAAATTTCGGGTTATGTTGTTTATTTTCTTGACAGAATGATACCATATATACACATCTATATTTAAACTCAATGTTAATACGCAATTTTGTCAATAACTCTCTGATAACTCGGAAGCTCGTCGGACGAGGACGGGAACATTCGGCAACGTTGACTTTATTTCACGTTATGACAGCAAATACTGCCAACTTCAGATAAATAAACAAAAGCAGACTATGCGCTCAAACTTCCGTGACCGGACTATGAGCCAAAATTGAAATTTTGGCAATTTCATGCATTATCTCCATTCCAGTTTGTGATGTAAACTTGAAACAAAAACATTATAGAGACATTTTTTCGATAGGAATTCAGTGGCTTGATCTAATTTTTGCTGAGGGGTTTCCTCCCTGATTTATCACATTAAATTTTGTTTTTCATTATGGAAATAATAATTTATTTCCGTTTCCAAAATATAACATGTCATATATCGCCCATAGATTAATGGCGACGCTTGGGAGGCAAGGTATAGCTGCGTGATGGCTGGGCAACTTCTGAAAAGAGTGCGAAAAGTTGCTGCGAACCCAAGCAAATGCTTCTCTTTATAAATACAGTGAACGTGTAACGTTTTACTTCAAAGCAAAACCTTTTTCTTAAATTCTTTTTATGATGATAGAAATAGAAATTTATTTACCATCAAAAAAGTAACATAGTTTGTCAATTGAACAATAACCTCATTACATATGTTGAAAGATTATTTGGGCTGTTTCCATCAATTTGTTCTATCCAACGTTTCGGTAAGCATTCACCAGCCGTCTTCAGGGTAATCGCAAAATAGGGATGTTGACTATTTTTTGGAATTCATTTTATTTTGTAGATAAACGCTATACAAACACGAAAATATTACTTTTTTCTTAAAAATATAGTATTTGCCAATAAAAAATACGTATAAGAAAAGAGAATTAATTTTCCCGCAGAAACGGCACGTTATGATGATTACGTCAATAGTCGGTAGACATCATAGACTAACTAAATTTTTAGTTTGTCAGTTTGTCTATGGTAAACATACTTTGACTTCTGTCAAAGCGAACTGATTTTGCCTGATTCCTTCAAGTTCAATTTAAGCCTTCAAAATGAATATGTCGGTCTATAAAAGCTGAATGAGGTGTTTCTTTTATTTGTAATAATAAATGTGAGTTAAAAGTTTGTTACTTACAGAGACAATTCTACGTTTTTAAGCTCCACTGCACAAAAATCTTTGTTTTCAGCAAAGAAACTTGCGACCATCAGGGAATCAATCTTCGTTAAGTTACTACTATTACCCTTGATGAATCCTATCTCCATTATAAAGAAAATTGTAGATTATCGTTCTTGTAACGAATAATCGAGCTATTCTGTTCTCTTTCAGCTTTCAACTTCTTGAGTTCGAAACATAGATATGATATTCTATATATTTACTATTTATACTATGGTTCAAGTTACAAAACCATGGGTTTCACAAAGCTTGATTGGGCAATCAAATCGTTCGTTTTGAAGTAAGTCGACGGTGTATGTCAAAAATGAACTGAAAATTGCAGAGAAATTATGACATTTCAATAATCAAGGTGATTGGAGTTTTGTGGAACCCGGCCTATGAATGTATTTTGTTGATCTGAGCACCGAACATTCGAATTTGCAATGACAATACGGATAGTTTGATGTCACTATACGGATTACCTCTGATTGGCGTTCGCAGTCACGTGATAGTTGATAATAAATAACATAATTTAAATCAGCTTTATTTAATTCAACGAGAATAATAAGATCACTAAAATGGTTTTTTAGGATTGCAAAAATTTCCTTCTATGAGGAAAACCTCAATTTATATGAATTCGTAACATGAGTCAACATCCCTATTGAACTTAAAAAATTCAGCAAAATTAATGCGAATAGTTCCTGACATTAGCTGTCAGAAAATTGAATTTTTATAAATTCTGTGTTAGAGGTCACTGACATGATTTCTCAACTAAGATGATAGTAGTTAAATAAGGTTGAAAGCAAATGCCTTTATAAATGAATACGGCCTATTATTGTGAAATTTGCATTCTTTGTAAATTTTTGCAGAGAATTTTTCTTGCCAATATTTGGATAATGTTCCGAACAGAGACTGTCGCATTGGTCATTGCCATTTTTGTAGGGAAAGGAAACTACACCTTTTCCAATTGATTCAGAAAACGTAAAATAATTCAGAAAAGCAAATTGAACTTCAGAAGATGGAATTTGTAATTCGGAATAGAGAGTTGTTATTCAGAATGGGGAATTTGAATTTCAGAATAAGCACTTTAAAATCAAAAACAGAAATTTGAATTTCAAAAGAGTAATATGAAATACAGAAATAGGAACTTGTAATTCAGAAAAAGAAAATTGTAATTTAGAAATAATAAATTGTTGTCCAGATCTATTCTCTTTTAATAGATATATATCAATATTCATATCTTTGTAATTCGAATTGAGACATGATTTCATTCGAAATGGGTAGCCCAAAATAGGCATTGTCGAATTCGTCCCCTGCTTACTACCTTTGTAATACATTTTCTGAAATCGAATTCATAAGTTTTGAATTACATCATAAGGGTATTGTAATAAAAACACACTATAAAATACACTACTGGAAAAAATTAAAAGATCAAAAAAAAATTTCAAATTTTTCGGCAATTTTCGACATGCCGTAACTTTGAGAGAAATGGTCGTACAAGGAATTTAAAAAAAGGAAATTGTACCTCCTAGTGTCTAGTTTTTGGATTAGAACTTCAAAAACTTTAAGTTTCAGTGGTTTTCGAGTAATGATAGAAAAATCAGCACCAGAAAAATTCTGAAAATTTTACCACTTTTTTTTTTCTTGTCTTCGAGCGTGAAAATTTATTTTTGCATAATCGTTATACTGATAGGATACATTGTTAATTCAGCTTTAATTTATTTTTTTATTGACCTCAATACGTCCTCTTCTCGCCGAGATATCGGTCTTCAAATGGAAAAGGATCCATGTTTTATCCGTCATTAAATCAATAAAAATTTTATTTGTTAGTTTATTTTATTTTCCTTTTTTTGAAATGTATGTACTATCTGCAATTAAAATGTGGAAAAAACTCGAGAAAATTCTTTTTTGCCTTTTTTGAAGATTATGAGCTTCTCAGAGCACAAAACGTGATTCTTATTTTTTTCAAAAATTCAATCGAGTCAAACAAAACAACGGCTCGCTGGATTGAGTTGACTCTTCGTAAGGATTTTATCAACATATTGAACTGTGAAAGTCACACTTAACATTATTGGTTTCCTCAACATTTTCGATCCAGCGGTAGATTTTCCAAGAAACCATCAAAAGCCCTTTTTTTGTTAAATTTCTATATTGATGCGACATGAAGAAAAAAAATTCTATGAATAAGCAATGGTTGTTCATTAATCGGAGTTCATTTAAGGTCTTGAAACCCTCCTTCAATTTTCTGTGCGATCATTGGTTGCTGAGAAATCGATAATCAAAGACAAATGGATCCTTTTCCATTTGAAGACCGATATCTCGGCGAGAAGTGGACGTATTGAGGTCAATAAAAAATAAATTAAAGCTGTATTAACAAAGTATCCCATCATTATAACGATTATGCAAAATAAAATTTCCACGCTCGTAGACAAGAAAAAAAAGTGGTAAAATTTTGAGAATTTTTTTATTGCTGATTTTTCTATCATTACTCGAAAACCACTGAAACTTAAAATTTTTGAAGTTCTTATCCAAAACTAACACACTTAGAGCTACAATTTCCTTTTTTTGAATTCCTTGTACGACATTCCTCTCAAAGTTACGGCATGTTGAAAATGGCCGAAAAAATTGGAATTTTTTTTGATCCTTTATTTTTTTCCAGTAGTGTAGTTATTCTATTGGCTATCATTTTCGGCGTCACGCAATCATCAGGCCAGCTGAATTACAATTTCCCTTTTTATGAAATTCAATTTACCGTTTCTGAATTACAACTTCGTTTTCCTGAATTTCATATTCCTAATCTAAATTTCAATTTCGTTCTTAAAGATTCTCAATTACATATTCCTAATCTGAACTAAAAGTTGTATTTTCTGAAATTGAATTTAGATTTTCTGAATTACGATTGTAAGAGGTGTAAAATTCAGTCATAGCATAAACATGTGGAAATAAATGGAATAAAAAAGTTAATAATACGATAAATGAAATGAAGGGATTAATCAAAGATATCTCATATCAAATTGTCACATAGTCCTAGCATCATAAAGCAAATGACCACCACGACCACGCTTACAGGGCCATATCCTTTTAATGAAACTTTCCATAACCAAATCGCAAAGTAGCTGCCCTATGTCCTCGATAGCCTCACGAATTCCATCTTTGAGGTCTTGAATCGACGCTGGGCTATTGGCGTAGACCTTCTCTTTCACGTGGCCCCAAAGGAAGAAGTCGCAAGGTGTTAAATAACAAGATCTCGGTGGCCAATTGTGATCACCTTTTCGAGAGATAACACGGTCCGGACACTTTCCCCCCAAAAGATCAGTGGTTTCGTTGCTTGTGTGGCACGTTAGCGCCGTCTTGTTGAAAGTAAACGTTGTCCAGATCCAGTACTATCCAATTCCGGCCTAAAAATCATTGATCATCTCTCGATAGCTCAATCCATTCACCATAAACTGTTGCTCCAGCCTCATTTTCCGAAAAGTAAGTCCAAGACACTGCCGGACCATAAACCGCACCAAACAGTCACACGTTGAGGATAGAGAGGCTTTTCAACAATAACTCTTGAGTTTTCCGAGCCCCCGATGCGGCGGCAGCAGCTATATTTTCGTCTGTTTTTGAGCGACGCGCACGGGTTTTATTCTTCACATCACTAACTTGTCCCAACAGCTCGAATTTTCACCATTTCTTTATTGTGGTCCGACAAGGTGCTTCACGACCGACCCAAAAAAGTTCGAGTTTTACGAACCGTCTCTGCCAAATTTTTACTATTTTTATAGTGAAGTTTAATAATTTCAATGCGTTTCTGAAGCGTGTATTGTTCAATTTTTATTAATGGCGTAATTTCTACTTGTCAAATGTCAAAAAGTGACAGCTTCAAACGTGACATCTACCGAAATAACGGGCTATTCAAAATAACACCTTTTTTTGGAAAAACCCTTTATTTTGAAGAACTTTTTTAATGACAATAATCTCCCATATTTCTTAAAAGGTAATGAACAATGCACAGAGTCCTGTTTCGCGCCATGTATAATTGTCTAGGATTTTGTTCCTTTTGGTAGCGTTCGTTTACTACGTGTTTCTCAATTTGTGTAAACTGGTGAATACACCACTTTTGCTCAGTTGCAGGAACGTCCATTAAATTTTAAAGGTCCATTAAACCTTAATCCTCCATTAGTTCCTTGTAATGATGGAGATTAAGAGTTTAATGGACCTTTAAATTTTAATGGACGTTCCTGCAACTGACACTTAGAAATATAGAGCTTGTAGTCAACCTTTATTTAAAATGGAATATATCCTAGTTCACATTTTGCGCCCCAATGTCGTTTGCGCCCGTGGCAAATGCCTCTGTAAAAAATATCCGAAATCACTTCAATTGGAGGTGAAGTGATTTTGACAAATAAAATAACACTTTTACGGATGACAATCAACGAAACGATGAGGTTTGAAATCAGAGTACCAAATCAGAACATCCATGATAGTGCTGAAGGAAATTTTGAGAGTAATGTGAATTATTCACTACTAGATATCAATTTCAAACGGATAACCAATAATAACTGCGGTTATCATTGGTTCAGCCCTGGTTATTCCATTTTTGTCCTAGAACGAATAACCGGCCCTCGGCTCCTCGCTTTAATGCGGTTTCTGAATATTTTGTCAATGTCAATATATAGTCCGTTCACGAAAGGTTGAGCACATAGTAGGCGTTTCTTTATTTATCTGAATTGGCAGTATTTGCTGTCATAACGTAAAATAAAGTCAACGTTGCCGAATGTATCCGGCGTCGTCCGACGAGCTTGCGAGTTGTCAGACAACTCTATGCAATATTGACAACATTGCCTATCAATCTGACAAGGAAATAAAGAACATAACCTAAATTTTAATATACACAGTGGAATATGCCAAATTTCATGGCCAACCGACGGCTCAACCTTTCGTGAATAGACTATAGGTTATATTTATATATTTTTTATGTTTTATGCAATAAATACAAAATTCGATTTTCAAATGTAAATTATTATGCTTAAAGTTGAACTCCATGCATCCCAAAATTTTTAAACGTGAATTCAATGTAACGATGAACATGTTTTTCAGAATGTTCCGCTTGACAAAAAGAAGTTTTCTTGTTCTGACAAATGATTCGAAGAGAAAATATTACCGGAATATTACAGGAGCACACTATCGAAAAGATTTAAATGCACATGTATTGATATCGATGTGGTATTGAATAATATGAAACTATTTTGGGAACACAAATTCATAATTTTTTCAACCAGTCGAGAGCTATTAATTGTAACACGAAGCTTTTCCCATTATCCAAGTAAAGAAAGAATGTTTTTATATTCAAACAATATCAGCAATCTTCAAGAATTTCGGACAATTCTATTTTAAGCAATATAACAAGTCAGAAGCTTTTGGATGCATTAATTTCCGAACCTAACCTAGAGATTCAATAGATAAATTAAATCCTAAATGAATGAAACTAAGGCTCGTATTCATAGTTCGCACTTGAGGGTGAGTGTGAGTTTTTATGACCCTTATGAATACTAGCTTTAAAGGTGACATCAATGTCACTCACCCTCAAGTACGAACTATGAATACGGCCCTAAGCCGTTGATTCAAATTGTTGAATTAGTTTTCTCAATATAAATCGAAACGTGGCTAAGCTTACGAATACATATATTCTTCAAATATGCTTGCAGTCACAACTTTTGAAATTTGCCGCGTACAACCCTTCTCTTCTAATAACCAGAGGCGAATTTTGGCGATGTAACTACAGCCTACCATAGTTACATACTTGACAGTTAATGCACAATTTTTCTGTCAACATGTAACTATCACGTGATGATTTGACAGAACATACGTGTATAACTGTCAACTATGTACATAACTGTGGAAAGCTGTAGTTACATCGCCAAAATTCACCCAGCACCTGAGTCTGGTCATTTGCGCTTCAAATCAATGACGTCGAAGGGCTAATTAATGACTTCATTATTTTGAACCAAAAATAACCAAAACCGATTGAATGCAATTGGTTAACCAAAATGATAACCGGTTATCCGCTTGAAATTGACTTATGTTCCAGTTGAGTTTTGACAATTCTCTAGTGCTTTGAATATTTTGTGTACGGTTGCCATGGGAAGATGGCACATTAAAATAGCATAAATTGAACATTAAAATGGGTCATTAATGTTAATTTCATTACACATTAAAATCAACTTTTATTTTGAGGTCGGCGGAAAAAGTTATTATTTGTACAATAAGTAATATGAAGGGATTTATCGATGATATATATATTATCACATATTTCGAGCTTCTATTTGCCTGAATAATTTTCGACATATGAAGTGATTTTGAAAATAGAACATGAGCTTTTCGGATGACAATCAATGAAAATAAAGTTTGAAATCAGAGTACCAAATCAGCATATCGATTAATTATTGTTATTAAGAAAATTTGAAGTGATTACTAGCAACGAAAACCGAGGATTTTACTTTCTGTCATGTTCACAAGTAAATTGTAAACTTTGACCAAAATGCTAGGTTATGTTATTGTTATGATAAACTGCAGTGATTCTGGGAATTGAACTAATTTTATCGAAAAGCAACATCAGTTTCAAAATCACAACGTGTTGTCAAAAAAAACATGCATCAACTGATTTTGCATCAGTTTGGAAGTGATGCAGCCTCTCAAATATACTGATGGACAAAATTAGCGCACCACCTAAAATTTCGTTAAATTTTAACAATTGATATCTTCCAAATCTTCAGTCGGATTTCAACGTTTTTCTTTCAATAGTAGCTCTGTTATTATCGAATTCCCTCCATTAAGCAGAAGTCCAAAAAAATAAAATCTTCATGTTGTACAGGGCGTTCAAATAATGTCATGTTTTATAGTCAAATTTTAACGTCTTCTGTGCGCAATGCCAGGTTGCTGAGGTATATGAAAATACTAAAGCGTTGTGTAGCCTAGTATCTCTTGAGTATTTTGTTTTTTCAAAAACCAATTTATCTTGAAGTCGTCCAGAGATATTCAACTTTTTATCAACTCTTGTATTTTATGCATTAGCCATGAATATTTCGCAACCATTTGTCCGATTTGAATGTTTTTTTTTTAGTTGTAGCTCTTTATTGACGAAAATTATACTACAATGAGATTTTCAAAAAAAGAAATGCATCATGCTGTACAGGGCGTTCAAATTTTCGGTTTTTTTTTCATTACAGTTTAACGCCTTCTGTGGGCAATACCAGATATATAAGGCTTCTGAAAAAACTATACAGTGATGTAGCCTGATGTTCCTGAGTATTTTGCTTCTTTAAAAAGCAATTTAACTTGAACCTTCCAAAGATATTCACATTTTTATAACATCTTTCATTTTTCTGTTTTTCTTAATTTGTTTTCGTTTGTGGTTTCTGGTTTTTTACGTGAGAGCCCGTTTCCATAAATCTACGGAGACAACGACCAAAGAAGATTAAACTTTTGAAACAAAATAAACGAAAACAAATTAAAAAAAACAGAAAAATGCAAGATTATAAAAATGTGAATATCTCTGGAAGGGTACAAGTTAAATTGCTTCTTAAAGAAGCAAAATACTCAGGAAACATCAGGCTACATCACTGTAAAGTGTTTAGGAGCCTCAGGTATCTGGTATTGCCGACAGAAGGCGTTAAACTGTAATGAAAAAAACCCGAAAATTTAAACGCCCTGTACAGCATGATGCACTTCTTTTTTTGAACATCCTATTGTAGTATGATTCGCCAATAAAAGAGCTACAACTAAAAAAAAACATTCAAATGGGACAAATGGTTGCGAAGATATTCATGTCTAATGCATAAAATACTAGAGTTGATAAAAGTTGAGTATCTCTGGACGATAAATTGGTTTTTAAAATAACCAAATACTCAATTGATAGTTTCAATGAAAGCACACATCCACACTAATTTCATATTGATTCATCCTGTATAATTATTGTTTGGGAAATAAATATTGTTTTTTAAGTTTTTGTTTGAGTGAATAAAAATTAAATTCTGAAGCATATTTGAAAAATAACCAGGAATATCTATGTTGAATATTGTTCCGAAGTAGGAAAAAGATTATTGAATTCTTCAAAACAACAAATACTTGCTACAGAAATCGATCCTCACAATTCCCGGCACCTACAAAGTCAATTGCCAAAATGTCAAAAACCCCCCCCGAAATTAATTCCTGTCTACGTCCTTGGTATATTTACTATCATGCTCTGACTTACCATTCTGCCTGAAGATGAAGTATGCTGGCGTACTATAACAGTACCTTCTCAAAGGATTCGCACCCTTTTTGAGTAGTATTTTAATGATCCTTCGATTTTTTGGCGTTAACGGGTTTATCGTTGCTCGAATCAGAGGGGTTTCGCCGTTCGTTTTACAACTGTCAACTCTGATTTTTTTCAAAATCAAGAAAATGCCTGGAATATCCTCTTCGTCGACGGCTTCGTGTAACGGACTGGGCCTATCTTGAACGTAATCGCCGAAATACGTCAACTTTTCGAGAACGTAGTCGATTAAATTATCACCAAAGTATTTCATTGTATTCATGTCGATTTTTTTCAAGAGCTTGTTATCGAAACGACACAAGTTCACTAAAGCTAACACCACAAGAAGAACTGTTCGAGAGGAGCGCACGTTTGAAACTGGCAGTTTATGTCACTTCTTTGCTTAAGTTAAGTTAGGCTTTATTTATCGAGAGTGGGGATGACAGGTCTTCGGTTAGGTACTAAGGTAGTATACCCTCTTCCGAGAAGGGCGGATTAGGGAAATATCCCTAAAAGGTTCGGAGAATTGTTTCGTTTGGGTATTTTTCTACTCTTTTACTTTCTACACCTTTTACAGTATCATTCATGAAATCAAAGTTAAATTTCAGAGAAGGGAACATGTATTTCAGAAAAGGAATACATACAGGGTGTCCCATTACTCGACGTCAACCCGGAACCGGGTGAAAAGGCAAGTAATGCTGGTTGTCAGAAAAATATAAAAAAAAATCTAAGTTGGCATGATTTTAAAATAATGCGCATTTAAAAAAACACACGCAAAATTCCACACCCTGTGACAGTCTTTTCACTCCTGTTGCCACAAATATCACTTTTTCCAACTTTTTTCTTTGCTGTGTAACCTTGAATAATGCTTGTCTAAACTGTAATCAAAATTTTGATACCAGCTGCTCTATGTTTCATAAAAATAGGGCTAACTTCTCAGAAAAAAAATTCGAAATAAACAATTGCCTAGTTTCAACTGACTGTATTGAAAAAAAATTGTACTACGTAGGTTTGGCATGTTTTTCCAAAAGTTGGCGCATTTAGTGAGGATTCCAAAATGGTATAATACTTGTTTAATTGTAGCTGCCGTAGTTCAAATTTATTTTCGATTGCCTTTCAATATACTTTTTCGTTAACTGCTTCCCAGTAATTCCAATGGATTCAAGTCCGGTGAACGGGCCGGCCACGAGATTGGACCAGAACGTCCGATCCATCTTCCGGGAAAAAATGTTACCAGAAAAAAAATTTTCAGAGAAATTCTCCGGAAAAATTTTTCTGGAAAAATTATTTTCTCTGGAATTTTTTTTTTCTGGTAACATTTTTCCCGAAGATGGATCGGACGTTCTGGTCCAATCTCGTGGCCGGTCCGTTCACCGGACTTGAATCCATTGGACTTTATTACTGGGAAGCAGTTAACGAAAAAGTATATTGAAAGGCAATCGAAAATAAATTTGAACTACGGCAGCTACAATTAAACAAGTATTATACCATTTCGGAATCCTCACTAAATGCGCCAACTTTTGAAAAAACATGCCAAACCTACGTAGTACAATTTTTTTTCAATACAGTCAGTTGAAACTAGGCAATTGTTTATTTCGAATTTTTTTCTGAGAAGTTAGCCCTATTTTTATGAAACATAGAGCAGCTGGTATCAAAATTTTGATTACAGTTCAGACAAGCATTATTCAAGGTTACACAGCAAAGAAAAAAGTTGGAAAAAGTTGATATTTGTGGCAACAGGAGCGAAAAGACTGTCAAAGGGTGTGGAATTTTGCGTGTTTTTTTAAATGCGCTTTATTTTAAAATCATGCAACTTAGATTTTTTTTTATATTTTTCTGACAACCAGCATTACTTGCCTTTTCACCCGGTTCCGGGTTGACGTCGAGTAATGGGACACCCTGTATATGTATAATATAGAAACTGAATTTGAGAGTAGTTTATTTAATTTCAGAAAAACGAAATTGTAATTCTGATTAGGAAGTTGGAATTCAGAAACGGAAATTTTCTTTTTCCTTTAGTTGACCTTCAAAATAATATCGATTTCTTTGGACATAAAGGTCCTACAGATGTGAAAAAATGTTTTTTGAATGTTGATACTATCGCCTTTTATTAAAAAGGTACAATATGAAAACATTTGACTTAGAAATGTCATAAAAAAATTCTTTTAGAAAGTAATTGCTGTTCGACCATGACCCTTATGAAAATTGATAAAATAAAATAAAACTCAGAACTGTACTTTCGATAATAACAAATTGATCATAAAAATTGCTCAAAATGGCAGTCTCTGCTTTGTAGACAGGCAGTGGCCCTCATGACGACCTGTAGCAAAAATAAAAAATTTGGGACGCTCGCGTAGTGGTCATGTTCGAACAGCAATAACTCTTAAATTATGTAATTCACTGAAATGATGTAGGTGTTATTTTGTAGCTAATATTTTTGCTTATTAAATCATTGAAAAAAAAATTATACTTCAATGTGCTAGTTCTTGTATTATTCCGGATTTACTTAGAAAATCAGTACGTATTTTCACTAAAACTTTTTTAAAGAATTTTTTTATGGCATTTGCAAGTTGAATGTTTCCATATTGTTCCACTTAAACAAAAGGGGGTAGTATCATCTTTCAGAAATTATTTTTTTTTCTCATCTGTAGGACCTTTATGTCCAAAGCAATCGATATTATTTGGAAGGGACAACGAAAAAAAAACGTAAATTTGAAATGGGGGGCTATTCCAAAACTAAGGGCGTAAACTACCCAATGTGAATGTTTTTGTCGATAATATTAGGTATATTTGATGCCCTTAAATTATCGCTAAGTCGTGACCAAACACAACTATATATAGTAGTAGCATATTCGTTTCGCTGATTGTCATCCGAAAAAGTGATATTTTATTTGTCAAAATCACTTTATCTCCAATTGAAGTGATTTCGGATATTATTCAGGCAAATAGAAAGCTAGGAGTATGTGAAAATTTGATATGAGATGTCCTCGATTAATCCCTTCATTTCATTTATCGTATTATTAACTTTTTTATTCCATTTATTTCCACACGTTTATGCTATGACTGAATTCTACACTTTTTACAGTTGTAATTTAGAAAATCAAAGGTCAATTTCAGAAAATGGAACTTGTAGTTCAGATTAGGAATATGTAATTCAGAAAACAGAAATTTAATTTCAGAATCGTTAAGAACGAAATTGAAATTCAGATTAGGAAGTTGGAATTCGAAAAAACAAAGTTGTAATGCAGAAACTTGAAAATTGAATTTTAGAAAACGAAAATAGTACTTCAGAAGTTATCAATTTGATAACAGCAAGTGTATTACATAGGTAGTAAGCAGAGGACATATTTGAAGTAACGTCATACTTCCAGAGTCGACAATGCTCACGAGAACCATTATTATTATTTTGCGCCACCCATTTTGAATGAAATCATGTCTCAATTTGAATTACAAGAATAATATTAGGTAAACACAGATATAACTATTCAAACATATTTATTGATTCTGCAATATATTCAACCAATTCTGAATAACTATTTCCTATTTCTGAATTATTATTTTCTATTTTTGAATCACAGTTTACTATTCTGAATTTCAAATTTCCGTTTCTGAATATTAAGTTCTCATTCTGAAATTCAAATTCCCTATTCTGAATTTAAATTTCTATCTTCTGAAATTAAATTTGTATTTCTGAATTACCTTTTACGTTTTCTGAATTACAATTGTAAAAGGTGTAGAGTATAATTGTGAAAAAATGGCATTGTTATTCTGGTGTGCTTTGACTTTAGACCAAGAGAGCCGATGTGGAAAAAAAACACGCAAAAACAACGATGCTAAGAATTAAAATATGTACCTATGTGTGTAATAGACAAAAATTATTATTTTCCGCCGACCTCAAAATTAAAGGTGATTTTAATGTGTACGAAATTGATCATCAATGACCCATTTTAATAATCAATTTTTTGGCTATTTTAATGTGCAATCGTCATGGCAACCGTTCACAAAGTATTCAGAACCACTACGAGAAATGTCAAAACTCTACTGGAACATAGATACATAGAAATTTCATTATGACAAATGTATGTCTTGTGCAGAATGAAAATGTATTTCAATCAAGAATTCATACACAATTCACATTGAGATCGTCGGAAAAAATCTTGTAACCAACTCGGTTATTAATCGAGCGACTAATGGTCTCGAACTATTAAAGCGTTCCCTCCGTTCACGCTTTAAAATATCTTGACCATTAGTCGCTGTCTTTAATAACCTAGTTGATTAAATAACTATTATCATTCGATATTTTTCAGAAATATTATTGGCAAATAGGTTTGTGATTGTGAATTTTTTTTTCGAATTTTGTGTACGATGTCACTTGTAACGATTTCATTGATATGAATCTTTTAGTTCATTTTGAAATCGTGGAATATTATATCATGAAGCTAGGATCGATTATCCTAATCAACATTAATCGAATCAAATATTTATTTATTGCCCATTTATGATACAAACAGTAAGAAAATTTACCAATAAAGTATCCAACAGTGGGACTATACTATAACTATAACTATAACGAACGTCTGTATAACGAATTTCGTACAAGACATTGCACCTTGAATCCGAATTCCATATTAAAAACACCCTCTAAAACGAAGCAAATTCTCTATATAACGAAATATTCAAAATACATCACTCTTGAATGGGTATTGGTAAGAAGGTATAAGGGTGGGTTTTTTCCGAAACTTTTCCGGACATACGTAATAAATCCCGACCTTGAACTAAATCATTACGGCGGGCAGAGAGATCCTTCTGAAACAGTTTTAAATACACCCCTGGCTGTTTGGTTTCAATCTAACCATTACACTAGTGTAAAAGTTGTGCGAAAATGTCTAAAAGGAAGTGCTAAGTTTGAATGATAAACTTAAATTTATCAGTGAGGTCGACGCGACATAACCGACTATAAAAACAATTTTTCTGTATAACGAATTTTTTTACGGATTTGGCGCTTTCGCTATAGGGAAGTTCCAATGTATTAAAAAAAATTAAAATGATCCTGTCTCATAATTGACACTTAAAATATACTCAGGTAAAAGATTCGGTTTTTCAATTACAGTCTGAGTACTGAAATATGCCGGTTAAAATTTCATGTTCCATACCTGAAGTAAATGGAATTCGTATTATAGTAAATTCCTTCACTTTTACCAGTAAACTTCTTGGAATTTTGAGCCCAAACAGTAATGGTCCCTACAAATTTGAACCTTTGTTAGACAATTCGCCGCCTAAGTGTTTCCTGAAATAATGGACCATATCATTGAGTTTGAACATTTTCAAACTCAATGATAATGTATAACTAATAGAGCGACCTCATGACAGTTGTAATTTATTTATTCGAAATTCTCATTCACATTAACATTAATTTACTGTTCATATACACTACTGGAAAAAATTGAAGGATCACAAAAAAATTCCAATTTTTCGGCAATTTTCAACATGCCGTAATTTTTAGAGGAATGGTCGTACAAGGAATTTAAAAACAGGAAATTGTAGCTTCAAGTGTCTAGTTTTTGGATTAGAATTTCAAAAATTTTAATTTTCAGTGGTTTTCGAGTAATGATAGAAAAATCAGCAACAAAGAAATTCTTAAAATTTTACCACTTTTTTTTCTTGTCTACGAGCGTGGAAATTTTATTTTTGCATAATCGTTTTAATGATGGGATACTTTGTTAATTCAGCTTTAATTTATTTTTTTATTGACCTCAGTACGTCCACTTTCCGCCGAGATATCGGTCTTCAAATGGAAAAGGATCCATTTGTCTTTGATTATCGATTTTTCAGCAACCAATGATCGCACACGTAATTGAAGGGGGTTTCAAGACCTTAAATGAACTCCCATTAATGAACAACCATTGCTTATTCATAGAAATTTTTTTTTCTTCATGTCGCATCAATATACAAATTTAACAAAAAAGGGCTTTTGGTGGTTTCTTGGAAAATCTACCGCTGGATCGAAAATGTTGAGGAAACCAATAATGTTAAGTTTGACTTCCACAGTTCAATATGTTGATAAAAACCTTACGAAGAGCCAATTCAATCCAGCTAACCGTTTTTTTGTTCGACTCGATTGAATTTTGAAAAAAAAATAAGGATCACGTTTTTTGCTCTGAGAAGCTCATAATCTTTAAAAAGGCAAAAAAGAATTTTCTCGATCTTTTTCCACATTTTAATTGCAGATGGTACATAAATTTCAAAAAAAGAAAAATAAAATAAACTAACAAATAAAATTTTTATTAATTTGATAACGGGTATTGCCACCCCTGTTTTCAATAACGGCTCTCAAACGTTGAGCTATGTTAATGCGTTTGAAGACCGATATCTCGGCGAGAAGTGGACGTATTGAGGTCAATGAAAAAACAAATTAAAGCTGAATTAACAATTTATCTCATAATTATAACGATTATGCAAAAATAAAATTCCCATGCTCGTAGACAAGAAAAAAAAAGTGGTAAAATTTTGAGAATTTTTTGTTGCTGATTTTTCTATCATTAATCGAAAATCACTGAAACTTCGAATTTTTGAAGTTCTAATCCGAAAACTAGACACTTGGAGCTACAATTTCCTTTTTTCAAATTCCTTGTACGACCATTCCTCTCAAAGTTACGGCATGTTGAATATTGCCGAAAAATTCGGAATTTTTTTTTTGATCCTTTAATGTTTTCCAGCAGTGTATTTCTATTTGTAATTGAAGATGATTTTCAAATTCTTTGGGATGTGTCCACATTCCATTTAAGCAAGATATACATATCATTTTAGCTTTAGAAACGAGAGTGCTCAGATTTGATCATTGAAGATTTGCATAAACATTTTAAAAAAATGCAGAATAGAAATGAACCTTATTTTCAGAAAATACTTAGGTGACGAATTGTCTAACAAAGGATTTAACTATATTATGATGTTCTTTCACTTTCAGGTACAAAAGATGAACGAATATTTCTGTATACAGAGTATAAACACTAAGCCGATTCCTGGAACTCATAGTGTCCTCTAGACCAACTATGAAATGAAATAAATTTGCAACAGCATTTTAGAAATTATTTTTTGACTCGTTTTATCAAATACGGAATATGTAGACAATTTTTTCTTCATTATTGGAGATACTATTTTATCCACGACTATTGTATAATCCACCCATTATACGTCTGTTTGCTCGGCCATAATAATATCCTTTAATCACAAGTGAATAATGAGTTATTTTTCTGTAACGGGAAAAAATTCGACATTTTATCTCTGTTGACAGGTAACAAAATATAACTTTTCACAAAATTACTTTTTTCCCCGGGAAAAAAGTGACTGAATATATCGGGAAAAAAATGCTCACTTTTTTCCCGGAAAAAAAGTTATTTCGTGATAAGTTATATGTCTTTCACTATTAAATCGTCGTTTTTCCTGTCACAGAAATAAAAGTGTATTATATACAGGAAAAAGATTTGGATTTTAGCTCTCGAGCTTAAATTTAATACTTTATTCCCTTGTATAATAATAACTATTATTCACTGCTATCAAATGCTTCATAGATTTAGCTCATTATATTCTTTTTCCGCCGACTCGAAATAAAAGGTGATTTTAATTTGTACGAAATTGAGCATTAATGACCCATTTTAATGCTCGATTTTCTAGCCATTTTAATATGCAATCCTCATGGCAACCGTTCACAAAGTATTCAGAAGCACTACGAGAAATGTCAAAACTCTACTGGAACATAGATACATAGAAATTTCATTATGACAAATGTATGTCTTGTGCAGAATGAAAATGTATTTCAATCAAGAATTCATACACAATTCACATTGAGATCGTCGGAAAAATCTTGTAACCAACTCGGTTATTAATCGAGCGACTAATGGTCTCGAACTATTAAAGCGTTTCCTCCGTTCACGCTTTAAAATATCTTGACCATTAGTCGCTGTCTTTAATAACCTAGTTGATTAAATAACTATATCATTCGATATTTTTCAGAAATATTATTGGCAAATAGGTTTGTGATTGTGAATTTTTTTTTCGAATTTTGTGTACGATGTCACTTGTAACGATTTCATTGATATGAATCTTTTAGTTCATTTTGAAATCGTGGAATATAATATCATGAAGCTAGGATCGATTATCCTAATCAACATTAATCGAATCAAATATTTATTTATTGCCCATTTATGATACAAACAGTAAGAAAATTTACCAAAAAAGTATCCAACAGTGGGACTATACTATAACTATAACGAACGTCTGTATAACGAATTTCGTACAAGACATTGCACCTTGAATCCGAATTCCATGTTAAAAACACCCTCTAACACGAAGCAAATTCTCTATAAAACGAAATATTCAAAATACATCACTCTTTGAATGGGTATTGGTAAGAAGGTATAAGGGTGGGTTTTTTCCGAAACTTTTCCGGACATACGTAATAAATCCCGACCTTGAACTAAATCATTACGGCGGGCAGAGAGATCCTTCTGAAACAGTTTTAAATACACCCCTGGCTGTCTGGTTTAAATCTAACCATTACGCTAGAGCGAAAGTTGTGCGAAAATGTCTAAAAGGAAATGCTTAAGTTTGAATGATAAACTTAACTTTATCAGTGAAGTCGACCGCGATATTACCGACTATAGAAACAAATTTTCTGTATAACGAATTTTTTTTAAGGATTTAGCGCTTTCGCTATAGGGAAGTTCCAATGTATTTGAAAAAAATTAAAAAGATCCTGTCTCATAATTGAGACTTAAAATATACTCAGGTAAAAGATTAGGTTTTTCAATTACAGTCTGAGTACTGAAATAAGCTGGTTTAACTTTCATGTTCCATACCTGAAGTAAATGGAATTCGCATTATAGTAAATTCCTTTACTTTTACCAGTAAACTTCTTGGAATTCTGAGCCCAAACAGTAATGGTCCCTACAAATTTCAACCTTTGTTAGACAATTCGCCGCCCAAGTGTTTCCTGAAACTCAACTCAAAGATAATGTATTACTAATGAGGCGCCCTCATGACGGTAAGAATTTATTTATTCCAAATTCTCATTCACATCAACATTAAATTACTGTTCATACATTTCTATTTTTTATTGAATACGATTTTCGAATTATTTGGGATGTGTTCACATACCAAATGAGCAATATAAATCATTTTAGTTTTAAAAATGAGACATTTCTGTTCAAAAAAAATTGCTCAGACAATATTCATTGAAGATTTACAAGAACACTTCATAACAAATGCTTACCAGAAATTATCCTTATTTTCAGAAAATACTAAGGTGACGAATTGTCTAACAAAGGATTTAAGTGTAAGATCTTCTTTTCCTTTCAGGTACAAAGGAAGAACTGATGAACCAACATGTCTGTATACGGGGTATAAATAATAAGCCGATTTCTGAAACTCATTTTGTCTTCTGGGTCAACTTTGAAATGAGATAAATTAGCAAAAGCCTTCTAAAATACAATTTTTTTAAGTATTCACAATTTTTAAGCGATCTTTGTAATCAATCAAGTGCTATATCGTTTTGCATAAACGTTTGTAATTTTCGATTTTGAGCCGAAAATGATCTCAAACGATAAGGTTTTACTCCCCGATGACGAATTCGTGGTTAAATTCAATTCTGCCCGTGGGGCCGTACGGCCGGCCGTAAGTAAGATAACTTTCGAAGGCATTGTCCTAGAGACTTGAAATTCTCAGGGTGAGTTACCAGCCGAATCGTATATGGTGTTCCATAAAATATGGCCATTCAAAATTTTTGTTCTTCAATATCTCAGACAAAACGAAACCTATCGAAATGAAATGTTGCAGTCATATGCAAGATGCTCATAATAAGCCTCATGCAAAATTTTGTGGCCATAGTGTAAAAAAACCAAAGAAAATTCAATTGGAATATTGAAAAGAAGAAACTTCATATTTCCATGAAAAAAAATCCAATTCGAATAAAATTTATTCTATAAATAGAGATTGATACACTAAATGTTCATGCAGAATTTTGTGACCATAGTGTTAACAGAACCATAGAAAATTCAATTGGAATATGTATTGAAAAGAAGAATCTTTATATTTCCATTACAGGATATCCGATTCAAGTGAAATTTTTTTGTGAATGAAGACTGTTATACTGAATTTTCATGACAAATTTTGTGACTATAGTGTCAACAAAAGCATAGAAAATTCAATTAGAATATTGAAAAGAAGAATCCCTATATTTTCATAACAGGATAACCGATTCAAGTGAAATTTATTCTGTGAATCTGTTAACAGCATAGGGGGAAGACATTCATAGCGTTTTCCATTGGGAGAACTGTTGCGCACCAGAAGGAGTGCAATTTTTTTGTGTTTCATTGGTACAAAGAAAAATTAGATGCCCATTCAAATGCTACCAATGGAAAACGCTATCAATGAACACCAAAATAAAAAAAACTTACCCTTATAGGCAAATTACATTCAACATTGTTCTTGATACCGTCCCCACCATGAGCAGACTTGCAAAGCTCGAAAAAAACTGGATGGAGGACCATTGTTGTGACAACTGTAAAAAAAATTGAATGAACAACACTTATTGTAGTAAATTTTTTATACAACACGGCGGGATTTTTAAATAATCCCGCCGCGTAATATGATAATAAATAATATATTAATAATGATGATAAATAATATACAGTGGAACTTCCCTATAACGAAAACGCTAAAGCCGCAAAAAAATTTCGTTAAACGAAGTTTTTTTTTATAGTGTCAAGCATAGAAACAAGCAATTGCATTTATTATTGTGAATCCATAATCAAAAAGGTGTGTAAGTGCATTTCCAATAGCTTATAGGCATTTTATTTAGGTACGTATACAGTAGAGTTTTAACGAATATTCGCATTCGCGTTCGCATTCGCATATATTCGCATATTTTCGAATATTCGTATTTTCATTCGCATCCGCAAAATTTCTGCGAATGGTTTGCGAATATGAATATCAGAAAAAACTCATAACACAAAAATTGAGTGCAATTGGAATTAACAAAAACAAATCTATGAAACTTTTATCAGTCTTTCTTTATATAACTTTTAAATGTTTAAATAATCATCATCTTGAATAGAACTCAAAAATATGATAAATAATCAAAAACTATATTCTCTTACATTAAATTTTAATTACAGTGTGTTGGGTCATGAGTAAGCGATAATTTAAGGTCATCAAATATACCAAATATTATCGACTGAAACACACACATTGGGAAGTTTACCTCCCTAAGTTTTGGAGTAGCCCCCATTTAAAATTTACTTTTTTGTTTTCTTTGACCCTTCCTAATAATATCGATTTCTTTGGACATAAAGGTCCTACAGATGTGAAAAGAAAGTTTTTTGAAAAATGATACTTCCACCTTTCATCGAAGTATAACGATATAAAAACATTCAACTTGAAAACGCCATAAAAAAATTATTTAAAAAAGTTGATAGTGAAAAAATGTACTCAGTAAATCCGCCATAGTACAAGAACTAGCACATTGAAGTATAGTTTTTTTTCAATGATTTAACACGCAAGGATATGAGCTACAGAACAACACTCACAACATATCTGTAAGTTACATAATTTGAGAGTTATTGCTGCTCGAATATGATCACTACGAGAGCAAAAGACACAAGACAGGTCGTCGTGAAGGAGACTGCCTGTCTACAGAGAAGAGGCGGTCATTTTGAGCAATTTTTATGATAAATTTGTTTGTTTTATCATTGAAAATTAACGAAAGTACAGTACTGAGGTTTTTTTTTATTTAATCAACTTTGATAAGGGTCATGTTCGAACAGCAATATTTCTCAAATTATGTAACTTACAGAAATGATGTGAGTGTTGTTTTGTAGCTAATATCCTTGTTAAATCATTGAAAAAAAATTATACTTCAATGTGCTAGTTCTTGTAATATTGCGGCTTAACTGAGAAAATCAGTAAATATTTTCACTATGAACTTTTTAAAGAATTTTTTTATGGCGTTTTCAAGTTGAATGTTTTTATGTTGTTATACTTCAATGAAAGGTGGTAGTATCATCTTTCAAAAAACATTTTTTTTCTGTGACGGGAAAAAAATGTGACATTTTATATCTCTTGACAGGTCACAAAATATGACTTTTTACGAGATTGCTTTTTTCCCTGTCAAAAAAATGATTCTCTATGTAGCCGGGAAAAAAGTAATTTCGTGAGAAGTTATATTTCTTTCACTATTAAATCGTTGTTTTTCTTGTCACAGAAAAAAATAGTGTATTATACACGGGAAAAATAGTAGATTTTAGCTCTCGGTTTTTTGTCTCCCTCCGCTTCGCGTCGGGAAACAATATAACCTCGAGCTAAAATCTAATACTTTTTTCCCTTGTATAATAAATAACTATTTTACATCTGTAGGACCTTCATGTCCAAAGAAATTGATATTATTTGGAAGGGTCAACGAAAATAAAAAAGTAAATTTAAAATGGGGGCTACTCCAAAGCTAAGGTGGTAAACTTTGAACTTTGGGTGTTTTTGTCGATAATATTAGGTATATTTGATAACCTTAAATTATCGCTAACACATGACCAAACACACTGTATAATCTAAACAAACAAGAAGTGTATTAACTCTCAAACATAATACATACTTCTCAAAAAATAACAATTATTTATCCTATTGAACACATTCGCATTCGCGAATGCCAGTAGCAGACATTTGCATTCGAATTCGCATTCGCGAATGTATAAAATATGACATTCGTTACATCACTAGTATACAGTACTTATCTATTCAGGAATTTTTGGGCAAAAAATTCGTAATTTTTGCCTGAGTGGTAAAATTAAAAGGCATTTTATTTTCATAACAAAACTCCGCTTTTTCTCAAAGATTCAAAAATGTTTTCCGGAACCCTTTCAGTGGGGTGGAAAGCGAGACGACACGTTTTAAAGGCTCGAAATACCTCTTCACGATTTGGTTTTTCGGCGGTTTGTCCCTCCAAATCATCGCTTTCGGTAATATCACTGCTATCGTAGTGATCTCCAACACTGTTTAACATGTCCTTTTCAGTTGGAAGTTCATTTTTTACAATAACATCGATATTAACGAAATCATTTAAAGTAACCGTCATTTTCAACATTCCCAGCTGAATCCAACGTTTCGGAAGGATCTATCCGCCCGCCGTAATAGTTTAGTTTATGATCGGAATTTATTACCTACGTCCGGCATAATTATGGAAAAAACCCACCCTTATACCTATTTGCCAATACCCATTCAAAGAGTAATGTTCTTGTTCTTGGAATATTTCGTTATAGAGGAAAATTACTTCTATTCGTTTTAGAGGGTGTTTTCAACATGGAATTTGGATTCAAGGTGCAATGTCTTGAACGAAATTCGTTATACAGACGATCGCTTTAGGGAAGTTCCACTGTATTAATGAATTAATAATGATAATAAATAATATATTAATAATTAATAAATTTTATATTAAATCTTTATCATACTGTATTGCCGGCATTGGCGCAAATGAGGTGAAAATACACATTGAGTGGATCGATTATTTTGCCGGTGAGAGTAATTTGGAAGCAAAATATTAGGTGTATAATAAGTTTCCGCGGTTTGTCAAAAGATGGCCCCACCAGAAGGTTATGGAGAAATTGTCAGATGTAAAACGTAATATCCCAAGTTTAGTCATCTGGCAACACCATAACCTTAAAGTACTAGTGATTCCGTATCAGCATCACGTAATTTTTTTCGTGCAAAAATGTCAAGTTTTTTCCGAACAAGCATCATTTGCGGGAACTTTTGATTTACTTCTTTAATGTGAAAAAATCTGCAGCTGAGGCTGCTTATTTTGATCGAGGAATCATCTCCCAAATTTATCAAAGAAAAAAGGGTTCTTCCTCCAAGACAATGCTGCAGCTCACAAATAAATAAAGACGGTGGCAAAATGGTAGAATTACGCCTCGAATTGCTTCCTCATCCCCCACATTCTGCAGATTCAACCCCAAGTGATTATTATCTATTTCTAAACTTGAAGAGATAGTTCTAGGGAAAGAAATTCGAGAGGGATGACGAGGTCAAATGAAAAACCGCGGAAACTTATTTGTACACCTAATACCTACGATATCTCCAAGTGTAATTCGAATAATTCACACAATTTTCCGCACACCCGAAGTAACAAAACGAAACTAACTTGTTCGCGATACTCTAATCTGATCTTAACTGAGTACTGAAATATGAAACATGTTTCTCATTTCCTGACGAAATAAAAACGAACAACAAATTCCTGCCACAGCTGAGAATTGATAGCGCGAATAATGATCTAAAGAAATCCTGAATACGATTTCAGAGGAAAAAACACAAAATAACTTTTTTCTCCAACCATCAAAAAATGTTGACTTTTCTGTACTATTTTCAGGTGCAAAAGTCATAAATTCTCTTACCGTACAAAAATTTGCTCGTTGCTTAGCAACACTTTTAATCCTAGGATTAAAAACGCTACTTTTAATCCTTGGATTAAAAGTAAATGCATTTGAAGTCTACTTGACAATCACTTTCATGATTCTGTGTTCAAATTCATAACCAAATTATGTACGATTTTTCACTAAAACCAATTTTATTGTAATTTTGACTTCGTTGGAGAAAAAATAGTATATATTATTCGGATTAAAAGTGCCTATTTTAACTCGCAATTTTGCATTCGCTCGGCTACGCCTCGCAACTGCAAATATTGCTCGTAAAAAAAAGAGCCACTTTTAATCCTTATAATATAATATACTAATTACAAAATTAATAGACGTCATTTGCACCAAAATGCGTCTAGTGAAGCATGACCCAAAAATCTATCGTTACGAAGATATGGCAATTTTTTAACTGTTAGGAAATTTTCTCCTCCGTTAGCGAAAATAATTAATTTTGTGAAAGCTACTTACTCTGAATATTTAAAGAATATTTTTTAAAGCTAATGAGATGACCCTCATTTCTTGCGAAAAAGTACTTACTAAAAATTTTGATAACTCGAGATCAACAGGGTCATAAATAGCTGCACCTGTTTTCCTCATAAAATCTTAATAAAAGAATTGAGAATTACTCAAAGGAAGTACAGTGGAACTTCCCTAAACGAATGTCTGTATAACGAATTTCTCTATATAAGGAATTTCGTACAAGACATTGCACCTTGAATCCAAAATCCATGTTAAAAACACCCTCTAAAACGAAATAAATTCTCTCTATAACGAAATATTCAAAGAACATCACTCTTTGAATGGGTGTTGGTAAGAAGGTATAAGGGTGGGTCTATTCCGAAATTTTTCCGGACCGACCTTAAACTAAATCATTACGGCGAGCAGAGAGATCCTTTTGAAACAATTTTAAATACACCCCTGGCTGTTTGGTTTAAATCTAACCATTACGCTAGTGTGAAAATTGTGCGAAAATGTCGAAAGGGAAGTGTTTAAGTTTGAATGATTAACATAAATTTTTCAGTGAAGTCAACCGCGACATTGCCGACTACAGAAACAAATTTTCTGTATAATGAAATTATTTCATAAATTTTTTTTTGCGGATTTAGCGCTTTCGTTATTTATAGGAATGTTCCACTGTATTATAATCTTTTGTACGAATGAAAGGAAAAACTTCCCTTTTTCGTTAGCTTTTCAAAAAGGTAAATAAGTCAATAATTCCTTCATGGAATCAAAAACTATGGCAGGAGAAACCGAACAGGTAACAGATTTCTTAGACTCATTCAGATATACCTTACTTCACTCGTTATTCATAACCGGGTCATGATTCGAGTGAAATAGGAGAGATTTTATATCTGACTCGAAAAAGTCTGTTACCTGTTCGGTTTTCCGGCCATAGTTTTTGATTGCATGAAGGAATTATAAGCGTATGTACCTTTTAGAAAAGCTAACGAAACAGAAATAAGTTTTTCTTTACATTTATACACCAACTTCATAATACTTTTTTTGAGTAATTCCCAATTCTTTCATCAAGACTTTATGAGGAAAGCAGGTGCAGGTATTTATGACCCTGTTTATCTCGGGTTATCAGAATTTTCAGTGAATACTTTTTCGCAAGAAATGAGGACCATATCCTTAGCAAAATTAATTATTTTCGATAACGAAGCAGAATATTTACAAAGAAGTTGAAAATCGCCATATCTTCATAACCATAGATTTTCGGACCATGCTTCACTAGACTCATTTTGATGCAAATGACGTCTAGTATATTCCCTTTGAAGGATCACGTCGAATTAGTAAACACCCTGTAGATAAAAAGTGGTTTAAATGTGTAAATTGCAATTCACACTTTTTCAATATTAAAATCATGGAAATATTGTTGCAGAAGGATGTAATAATAATAATAATATCTATTTCGAGAATCTTACATATCAAAAAATACATAATCAGAACGAAATATATGTCGTAGAATACAAAATAAAAAAGAAAGTAACATAAATTAATTTCACTTCATGTTTGCACACAAAAATTCATCAACTGAATAAGGCTCAATGCCAAGTAACAGTTTATGTAGTTCTTTTTTGATTTCGAGTTTTTGAGTAAAGTTAAGTGAAAATCATATTGCAGTGTTTATGAAAAATATAAACTAAATAGTATGCAATATAAATCAGGGAAATGATTTTCTGATAGAATTTAAAATGAAATTTTCTGTTTATAATACAGCACTGAAATTGTTGTTTTGACAATTGCATGATTAGAGGCCTATTCGTTTTGCTCGGTGAGTTGCTCCTGAGCAACTCAAAAGGTTAATATACTGGTTGCCACGAAGCACACACAGCTCAGGAGCACGAAACTCTCAAAATGAATAATGTATAAAAGTATTTTTTGCTATTTCAATACTATCAGATAATAATTTACAATGGAAATTGATGAAAGAATTCCAAGTATGTAATTATATGTGTATAGTCCGTTCACGAAAGGTTGAGCACATAGTAGGCGTTTCTTTATTTATCTAAAGTTGGCAGTATTTGCTGTCACAACGTAAAATAAATTCAACGTTGCCGAATGTACCCGGCCTCGTCCGACGAGCTTGCGTGTTATCAGAGAACTCTATGCAAGATTGACAACATTGCGTATCAATCTGACAAGAAAATTGACAGCATAACGTAAAATTTTAATATACACAGTGGAATATGCCAAATTTCCATGGCCAACCGACGGCTCAACCTTTCGTGAACGGACTATAGGGGCCATGATTGAATATTGTTGAGTTTTTATATCAAAAACTAAGTCTGTTTGCACCATAGATCTATAATTACTATTAGGTAATTATAATAATTATAATTAATTTATTAGGTCTATGGTTTGCACCAACTATCTATACAGGGTGATTTTTTTAAGTGTTTCATTAGACGTTTTCGAGGAAGGAATTGTAATACAGATTCAAGATTTTGGAGTTTCGTTTTAGAGTACATGAACTTTAATTGTAAAATATTTTCAAGAGGAATATACTTCCGGTTTTACCGGAAACGAATGTAACTTCGTTATTTCAAATGCAACACCCTGTATATTTATACATATTCGAATTCTTCGTTCAATTCTACATTGATTTGATGTATGATATGTGCAACCGCTCAAGCGGTTCTTGAATTATAGCCTGATTATCAAATTTTTTGAAAAAAAGGTTATCACAAATTAGTGTCCATATCTTCAAAATCCCCCATTACAAGAATTTCTTTTTGCGAAAGTGGAACAAAAGAAAGTACGCTGATACTGTTTGTTGTATAATTTATGAGGAAATATTATACAGGGTGTCTGAAAAAGGGCCTCAAAGTGAGCCTCAATAAAACTATGAAATCTCACTTTTTTCAAATGGCAATCCTATAATTTTGTAATTCCAATCGATTGCTCGTCAAAAAACAGTTATAGTGTCCGAACGTTTCATGCCTCTAAAATCAGTATTTTGGCCGTTATTCAATAAAATTCAAATTTCACGATTAAAGACAGGTTTCGCGCCGTTTGTAAGCTTGCATTTTTCAAGTAGGCTATGTTAGGAACTGTCATTCTTACTTTTGCTTACAGATCAAGCACTAAGCATAACATGCAATAATAATTTCACTGGAATGATATATCAAGGGTATGTTTTTTATTTGCGGCAAATGTAACAAATTCCTAGAACAGGTAATTAGAAATTCAACGAACGAAATTCACATTTACTGACTTTAACGGAATCAAAGTTCAGAAGGTATCAAAACAATTTTCTCCGTACTGGAAGCCTTAGCCCTAAACGGACTCGAGTGAATACAGTAATAGATAATGAATGATCTGTTACTGTATTCACACGATTCCGTTTTGGGTTGATACTCCCACTACGGAGAAAATTGTTTTGATACTTCCTGAACTTCGATTTTGTTAAAGGTGGTAAATGTGGATTTATTTCGTTAAAAGTTCTAACTGCCCTCTCTAATATTTTGTTACATTCACCATAAATGAAAAACATATTCAATACATCACGGTTACTGTAATTCATATTTTGCATAGTGCCCGATGAATCAAAAATTATAAATGACAGTTCTCTAAAATGCATTATAAATCAACAGACATAGCCTTCTTGAAAATTTCTATCCTAATAAATCCATGGTTAGACTAAGAAACCTTGATTCAATCCTGAAATTCGAATTTTATTCAATAACGGCAAAACTACTGATTTTAGAGGCATGAAATGTTCGGGACACCCTAGGTAGTTTTTGACGAGCCATCGATTGGAATTACAAAATTATAGGGTTGCCATTTGAAAAAAGTGAGATTTATAGTTTTATTGAGGCTCACTTTGGGGCCCTTTTTCAGACATCCTGTATAATATTTCCTCATAAGTTATACAATAAACAGTATCAGCGTACTTTCTTTTGTTTCACTTTCGCAAAAAGAAATTCTTGTAATGAGGGATTTTGAAGATATGGACCATAATTTGTGACAACCTTTTTTTCAAAAAATTTGATAATCAGGCTATAATTCAAGAACCGCTTGAGTGGTTGCACATATCATACATCAAATCAGTGTAGAATTCAACGAAGAATTCGAATATGTATAAATATACAGGGTGTTGCATTTGAAATAACGAAGTTACATTCGTTTCCGGTGAAACCGGAAGTAGATTCCTCTTGAAAATATTTTACAATTAAAGTTCATGTACTCTAAAACGAAACTCCAAAATCTTGAATCTGTATTACAATTCCTTCCTCGAAAACGTCTAATGAAACACTTAAAAAAATCACCCTGTATATTATACTCCACATTCCTTGAGCTGTCTTAGGGTTCTAGTCCTTCGATAAATATTGAGCTAACAGTACAGTAACAAGTCTTAAGGAACCTCTGAAACTTGAGTGGTTTCAGGCATAAAATATCTTCATTCCTAATGATTTCCTTCAATAAAGCCTCCTAGGAATGATCAGTGCAATCATAAAAGATACTCACATTACATGATATCTCTTAGGTTTTGACTAGAAAACAGATGAGGCATGAAATGTGAGTGTTTGATTAAACTTCCAAGTTCTCTGAATGTGCAAAGATGTTATTAAGGTACAGTAAACAATAAACAGTGTAATTTTTCTACTTACAAATAAAAGGAAGTTGAATCCTCTTCGAAATCATATCACATGTGTATTATATACTTTAACATCATTATTAATACTTAAAATTTAATTTTTAATGGTAGATTGAATTAATTGAACTGTTATCTACCGGAAATTTGCCAAAAAAATGACAAATGACAAGTAAGAGCAAAGAAAAGAACAAAAAAACCGCCAAAGAGCCACAGATAAAGAACTACAGAATCTGATATAAATCATAGAAGAGAAATTCATATCATGATATTCTATGGTTTATGACTAACCTTTCGGATGGCAAGTCAATGTCAAATTATCTGTAAATGTCAATCCACAAGCTATGTTGTTTTCTTTCGTCTATTTCTCTAGATAGTTATTTCTCGATTATATGGGATGAAATTGTAGTAATGTTGTCAATTCCCATTTAGTTTTAATCGTTATAGAGCCGGTAGTCTGATTGTAGCGAATTTTAATGAAAACTGGCCTTACTAAAATAAGTTTAAACTTAGTAGCGCTTTGTCTGAAAACATGGATGCAAAAAGCGAAATTGATTTAAGTGGTAAACTAATAATTAAAGTTCAATTGGAAAATGATATAAGACGGATTCCAATACACAATGAAGCTATCACTTATGATGAATTGGTTTTAATGATGCAAAGGGTATTCAGAGGAAAACTCACTGCTTATGATGATATTACAATTAAATACAAGGATGAGGGTAATTATATCTGATTGTATTCTTCATTCTATTGCTACACAATCGCAGACTCATTTTATTACCTAAGAAAATAATATTCATTGCATTTTGAGTTTACTAAATGAACTGGTAATATCGGTAACATCACTATTCAATATTCTTTGTTATAGATGGAGACCTTATTACGATATTTGACAGTTCTGACTTATCCTTTGCCATTCAGTGTAGTCGTATCTTAAAACTACAAATCTTGTTGAATAATAAGAAAGAGAACAAATTGAAGATTTTATCACATGGAGACATCAATAACATCAAACAGCAATTGAGAAATATTAGGAACGAAGTTAATTCTATCTTGGAAAATCTAGATGAATCTGTGACCAAGTCAATTCCAACTTCTGAAGCTAGTGAGTATTTTATTTTGTTCAGACTAAAATAAGGAGCGACGAAATAATTTATAAACTCTACTTTTAAAGTGGCCAAACTTCAAGGGCGGATTGTACGAGTGCTTTGCAACAAAAAAAAAGTTTTTCAGGAAAACTCAATGAATACAATGACACCAAAATCTGGTCGATATCTGCTGGTCACTAATAACTTAATATTTACCAAAATGTCATATATCACATGGTAAAAATGTTGATGGTTATTCTTCAATTTAACATTTCTTGATTTCACGCAATATTTCGAGTATTTTCTATAAAAGGATCATTACTCAGTTTTTTCAATGAAATATTAATATTTATGCACACGCTTTCTTTTCAGTATAAAAATACCTCATTAATTTTACTTTCAAATGACATATCAACTTTTGTGCTAGCTGCTCATTCTCCTAAATTTGCTGTGTTTTGAAGCTCTTCTTGATCTTTCTGATGCACAACACAATTTTATTCTGTCGATGAGATCCTTCAGAGTCTGAAAGCGAATTACATTATATAGTCCATTCACAAAAGGTTGAGCCCTCGGTTGGCCATGGAAATTTGGCATATTTCACTGCGTATATCAAAATTTTAGGTTATGTTGTTTATTTTCTTGTCAGATTGATACGCAATGTTGTCAATATTGCATAGAGTTCTCTGATAACTCGCAAGCTCTTCGGACGAGGCTGGGTACATTCGGCAACGTTGACTTTAATTTACGTTTTGACAGCAAATACTGCCAACTTCAGTTAAATAAACGCCTACCATGCGCTCAAACTTTCGTGAACGGACTACAGTAAAATAAAGTCAACGTTGCCGGATGAGCCCGGCCTGGTCCGTCGAGCTTGCAAGTTATCAGAGAACTCTATGCAATATTGACAACATTGCGTATCAATCTGACAGGAAAATAAACAACATAACCTAAAATTTTCATATACACAGTGGAATATGTCAAATTTCCATGGCCAACCGACGGCTCAAACTTTCGTGAACGGACTACACTTTCTCTTTCGAAGTATTCTAGACATAAAAATCCAAAGGCGTAAGGTCGGGGCAATCTGACCGTCCTTTGTATATCTTATCCTCAAATATTTTCTATTGATATCTAGCTTGGGGCCTATCTATTTTTTTTATTGGTCTGAGACTGCAACAAAACGGGCAAATCGATTTTATTGAACATTTGTATTTCGATCTTGGAATCTAAAAACAATATTTCAATTATTCCATGATCTTTTTGTTCACACAGAATCAGCAGAATCTAGCAGTAAAGAAACTCAGCCACAGATAAATCCATTGAACAAAGTGAATTCAAGTGAATTTGACCCTTTGCAAGACAATAAGGGTCAACAGAAGAATGGCAGCGCTTTGGAAGCACCTAAAGAAAATACGAAAAACTCCGCATCGAGTATCAGCAATAATGAGAAACCTGTCTCCAGACCTCAATCTGTTCCCAGCATGCAACGTGAACCTGTGCCGGTGTCAGCTGCCAGTAGCGCTAGTCAGCAGCTGAGCGATTACTACAATAGAAATCCACCTACTTCTTATGGTCAGATTCCTTATGCGAGCGTACCGTATCCCCCTCAGCACTATGCCTATTCTGCTGCTGCCGGGTAAGAACTACACTAATGTTTTTCTAGTACCTTTCTGTTTGACGCTATATCACTGATGCAAAATCAGTTGATGGGTGTTCTATTTGACATTGTTGTGATTTTGAACTGATGCGCATCACTTCCAACTATCGAGATATAATAGACAAGAGACGCTATGACATACAATTGAGTAGAGAAAAATAGTACCACTGGGCGGGGCTAAGTCGGGGACCAATATGGCGGAAAGTTCAGGGTTGAATTAAGTTGCCAGTTTTTTCTGTTTACAAATTTCACCCAAAAATACGACGTGTTGGGTCTTAGGAATCCTGTTCAAATAAGGTCAATGAATATCGAAAAAATATTTTCTCAATTTTCTTCAGCGATATATATACACATATAAAAAAGATATCAGATTACCAAGACAGACTAGCAAAAATTTCGAATGCGGATCTGTTCAGTATTCTTCTTCTTTGCTTAAAGAAAGCTTACAGTGCATGATACCATTTTATTGTATATTATTAAGCAGAAAAAAAAATCACAATTCACTAAAACAGGCGCAAGAATCACAATTCCTCCAGAAAATCATTGATTGTCAAATTTGACGTTAGGTGGTAGTAATATGGCGCATCTGATAACACGTTTATTTCAATGATGGCAACTCTATACTATCCTATCTCTATGCTTATAACTGATGTTGCTTCTCGACAAAATCAGTTTAATTTCCGTAATCAATTGATTCGATTTGATTTTCTCATTCCCCAATCTGGGCAGCAGAAGCCCCTGCTGTGTACAAGATCAGGAATTAGGCTCAGCAATTATGCTATGCGCCAAAATCCACGTAAATTCGATAAAACAATTATATTCCATATACTGTGGGATGATCCTGGGGCTGAGGAGTCTAGGATGAACCTATACCATTCCACGTGGGTTACCCCGACAAAGTATAACTTCCAAAATCCACACAATCTTCACATAAAATTACGTGTGTTTATATTTGTCAAACGATGTATTCGTTCGTTGAAGGACAATCACTGTGCGAAAAATTTCAATTTTCAATCATAATAAGAAAGATTTCCAAAATCTTCAAATAAATGAACTATTTTCCTAGGACTACGAATCAATGATATGGTTATAATAAAGTACACGAATGCTATTGGAACATTATCTATCGAACGATTGTTCAATTTAATGATTATATGGACATAACTAATTTTTACAGCTCTAACAGAATCAACCTACTAACTGATGATTACTCGAATAGTTTTGGTTTTTTCATTAGAAAGTAGGTGGTAAAGAAATAGCAATGAAATCTATATAATGTTTCCGTTCATGTTCGAATCAATGAAGAAGTCAAAACACCGGCCACCTACAATTCGATAAAGAACACATATCAAATTAGTGTTTTATCACATTTGAAGTAATATTGATTGATGTTGAGAACACGATGTATTCAACGAAAGAATTAGGCATTCAGTTTGTTTACTTTATGATAAATGATTAAATCAAGTATATCCAACATTCTTCTTCTATTACTATTGCTTTGCTTTTATGAATTATATCGCAGAATATAAAGTTTGTTGTTTGAATTAACTGAAACAGTCTTTCCAAATGCATTTTTAGGTTTTTGAAGATTTAAAATGCTGATTTGAACAATAAAAACAAAGATACATAACCTAGAAATAGGCGTGAGGGTCGGGGCTTCAATGTGGACAGTCCAGGGCTTGGTGCGGGTCGGTGCTATGGGCGAGGGTCAGGGCTTTGGGCGAGGGTGCGATGGGCTAGGGTCGGTGCTCCGTTGTGGACGCGCACTTAGTCTCATGACGTCAGTCATGAATCATGAACTATGAAGTACGAAAACGAAATACGAATAAGAAACACATGGCATGGGTTATCCGCCCTCAGAGAAGGAACAAAGGAAGCTTTACTTTGGCTTTGGGATTGAATAGTTTTGTTAATATAAATATATGCACATTTATTTTTAGTTTTTTTTCAAAATGTTGATAATGAGTGTTTATATCTTCCATCAGAAAACAAATTTATTTCGGTACGTTCATCTACTTTGAAACACCCATTTTTCAATAACTTTTTAGTCAAAGGGAATAAGTGTACAAAGTGGTTAATAAAACTTTGTACAATTAATAAAGAAAACAGCATTTCTTTTCTGATTCCGATCAATCACTTAACTAATTATCATGTGAACAAATCTTCATATGGAAAACCCATATCACAGCCATATTGTTCTTTCTTTCCGTAATATGTACCGATCTTCGTCCACGATCCCTTTTCTTTTCAATTATTCAACAGGCCACAGAGCAGGTAGTCGGTAAACGGGTCGATGAATCCCAACTGAAACCCGTGATCTAAATGACCCAAAAGATCGAATCTTTTTGACTCGATCACCGCCGAAATGGGTCGCGATCGATTCGATCACGAAAAACCCGTGATCGACCCAGCCCTAGTTGCTAAGTAAAAGAGTAGAGATGTGTAACTCAGTGAATTCTTGTGCGTCAACACAGTGACTCAAGCGCAGCTCCCCGTGTCAACTCATTGAGTTAACTCAAAATTGCGCTACAGCGCAGCAATAACCCGCGGGTATCCGGCACTCGGCAGTGTCGCCCCCCAAATATGACTCACTCCAGGTTCAGATCAGTGTAGAACTGGGCCCAGGGCCGGGGTACTGGGTAGTTCCTAGTTCCTAGAGATCGTTTGCATATTACAGGCCAAGAAATGTGGGTTAATTTTTTTATGGTCTTTCATAAAGTAAATCATTACTCAGACTATCATAAATGGCAGATTTTAGCATACTATACAATTTTGGAACCTACAACAACGTTGCCCCATAAAAATGAGTTACATGTTACCTGTTATTCACAGACCACGTCTCAAAACGCCCAACTTAGTGTCAGTTGCAGGAACGTCCATTAAATTTAAAAGTCCATTAAACTCTTATGCCCGATTGCAACCGTTCGTCTAAGCAAAGTTTAAGCTAAGCCCTTAAGTGACGTTTTCATTGATGAAACGTCATTAAGGGATTAAACGTTGCTTAGACGAACGGTGCAATCGGGCATTAATCCTCCATTATTACAAGGAACTAATGGAGGATTAAGGGTTTAAGGACCTTTAAATTTTAATGGACGTTCCTGCAACTGAGCATTAGTCTATTTATCTATTCACCGGTAACCATTTTTTCATTGAACCCAAACTATTGGAAGTTTTGAAAAAAAAGCCAGCTTTAGACGTTTTTGATAATTTGCAAGTGTGATGAGTCGGCATAGGTAAAAATGGGAAAATCCCAATATCCCAAAACTATTCTTGGACCATTTGATCCAGTTCAACTCGAACTCAGTATTTAGTGTATTTACCTAATTATGATACCGTATTCGTTAGGCAAACACTGATACCTTAGCGCTGACCGCTTCATTGAGTTGAGTTGCGCCATGAGTAGATGGATTCGGACAATGTGAGTTGACACACTCAACACAGTCAACTGAGTTGGCGCAATTGCGCGGCGTAACGCTGTGTTACACAGCTCTATAAAAGAGAGGATTGGAAACGGGAATCTACAGACTATAACCTCAAAGAAAATACCGTTAAATGGTATACAGATGGTTCCAAAACCTTTACAGGAGCAGGGGCTGGGATATATACGGGCCATGTACCAAGTGTGCAGCGGAAGTCTAAGCTATTGAAAGATGTCTAGATATAAATCTAGAAAGAAACTATCAGAAGTGTGATATGGCCATACACTCAGAAAGTCAAGCTGCTATTAAAGCACTGAGCTCCTACGTCATCGACTCAAAGATGATCTGGGAGTGCCGGAACAAACTCAATGAGGTAGGCAGGAAAAATAAGGTCTTTTCAATCTGGTATGTAAATGTACCTATAAGAAGGAGAAAGCCAGGTGGGAAAAACTCTCCCGGAATCTCCCAGGGATGGATCATTCCGCTGAGTTTCTTCGGAACTTCGAGACAGCGGGATCTAAAAGATATCTGGATCTTGGTAAAAAACAATTACACCTCCTAACTGGCTTTCTCACAGAACACTGTCGCCTCAGGAAGCACCTGTTGAGGATGGGATTATCGGACACTGAGAAGTGTAGGTTCTGTGGGGAGGAGGAAGAAACCCCCATTCACCTAGTCACGGAATGCCTTGGCATTGCGAGCCTAAGGAGAGAATTCCTTGTGCAAGAATCTTGTAAAAGTGAGGAACTAGCCTCGTTGAAGCCTTCATAGATATTAGATTTCATTAGATCTCTGGAACTGGAGGCGAGCTGTAAAGGGTTTGGCCTGAACAGCTCTGTAAGGGGGCACAATAGACCTTAAGGTCGCAGTGAACTTCAACCCCTTTTTGAACTAAACTAAAGAGAAAAGTTTCTATTGCATTCCATGATATAATTAAAAAGCATCATAGATCTCAAAAATCAGTTTTTCATTCCGTGGATTTGAATGTTATACAGCATAATGATGCATATAACTTCGTTTTTACGCTCTCCTGTAAAAGTGGATACTTTTGTTTAGTAACTGTTTACTTTTAAAGGTGCGAAATGTCATTCGACAACTACATCCCAAATAGCCTTAAGTTAATTCGGATTCTCAGTTAAATTTCGATGATTCTTAATATGATTAATTCAGTTTGTCATTCAGGTACAGCCAGCAAGTTGATTCTCAGGTGCCCAACTCAGGTGCTTACACGAGTCCTCCTCAAGGTGGTCTGCCTTATTCAGGTCAGCCTCAACAATACACCAATCCAGGGATTTATCAACCAGGACAACCCAACCCCTATTCCAAGACTTACACCCAACCATCGTCTCAGCATTTTCTGCCTCCCCGTCAGTAAATACTTATATCATTTGGAAACTTTTATCCCAGTTTGACTTGGATGACTGGTTAAAAATTAAGACTCATTTTTAGACTTGTTTTCGATAATATTTCTAGATTGATTTCCTTTCGATGTTGGAAAATAATTATTGATATTTATTATAGAATGGTATTTTAAACATAATAATAAAGTTCTTAAGAAAAATTATGTATCATCTTTTTTTCTGAGTTTATTTTGACAATTTTTCATTCGAAGGAAAGAGGGAAAGAGATCAAAACAATTACAGTGGAACTTCCCTATAACGAACGTCTGTATAACGAATTTCTCTGTTACACGAATTTTCTACAAGACATTGCACCTTGAATCCAAATTCCATGTTGAAAACACCTTCTAAAACGAAGCAAATTCTCTTTATAACGAAATACTCAAAGAACATCTCTCTTTGAATGGGTATTGGTAAGAAGAATAAGGGTGGGTTTTTCCGAAATTTTTCCGGACGTACGTAATAAGTCCCGACCTTAAACTAAATAAGTACGGCGGGTAGAGAGATCTTTAAATACACCCCTGGCGTTTGGTTTCAAGATAACCATTACGCTAGAGTTAAAAGTTGTCGAAAATGTCTAAAAGCTGCTTAAGTTTGAATGATAATAGTTATTTTCCTAACAAGTGCGGAAAGTGATTTTTCCCGCACGAAAGCCGTTATCCAAACGACGCGAAGCGGAGTTTGGGTAAGCAGTTGATTTCAATTTCGATTTCAACACACAGATCAAATGTGAATTGATCATTCTAAATACACAATTTATGACAAAAGTCTCTGACAAGTATTAATTCTTATTCACATGCCGTTTCCATAGTAACGTCGTCGGTGGCATAGAGATATATCAGTATTCAGTTTATTCTTTAGAAAAAGTGTGCGAGAAAAACCCTTACTAATCCATTACCACACGCACTTGCGTGCGGGAAAAAACTTACTAGTCCATTACCACACGCATTTGCGTGCGGTATGGAATAGCAGGGGTTTTTCCAACACTGTTGGCAATGTGACTCTTTACGAATTGAAATACGTGCGGGAAAGAGAATGAAAGTGCACGCTTGTAGAAAAAATTAATTTTATCAGTGAAGTCGACCGCGACATTGCCGAATATAGAAACAAATTTTCTGTATAAAGAATTTTTTGCGGATTCTTTCGTTATAGGGAAGTTCCACTGTATATCAATTATAATGAAAAATGTGTTGTTGACATCTCCATTATAATTATTTTCCTTTATTCTTACAGTCAAAATTAAATTATGGAACGATCAAAGTTTCAGTATATCCATATTATTTTATGAGTCGGGTGATGCGAGATAAGTCAAAGGAGAAATCATAATTCAATGAATTAGAGATTTTACTACATAAAAAATAGTTATTTTTGTATCTAGTGCGCGAAATGCTACTTGGTGATCGAGAACTGATTTTTTTAACGAGGCGCAGCCGAGTTAAAAAAAATAGTCGAGATCACCAAAGTATTTCGCGCATGAGATGCAAACAAATTTTTTCTACAAACGCTTAGCTTAATATGAAAAAAATATTGAACTGGTTTGAACTGTTTTTCCAAATCAAGTAATTACGTATTATAACTATGGGCAATATATTCTATGTTGAAAGCAACACTCAATGTAAAGAAAACGTGGAATTCAAGAAATTTACCAAGTTAAAATATAAAAATCCCATATAGTTACATGCAGTGTGCGAAGTAAGTATTTCGCACACTACTTCGCGCACGGTGTCATAGTAACGAAGGAAATGAAAAAAAGGGTCACTTCGCATATTCTTGCCAATGCGCGAACCTTGTCATTTTTGACGTTTGTAGAAAAAAGAATTTTGACATAGGTACACATTCATCAAAAATATTTATATGTTAAATATTTCTCGAATAATTTTTTAAAAATGAAAATTTTTAATATTATAAACAATCGTAGGGTTATAATTGACTAATAGTAAATAATCACGAAAAATGTTGAAATTCACAGATTTTGTCTGCAGCGTGAGAATTAAAACTACATTGTAAGCAAATCGCTTTATGACATACAGGGTGTCCCGTAAAATGTGGGAAATCTTTCGGATTCGGATAGAACATAAAAAAATAAGATGACAAGTTCCCATAATTTTTTTGCCTAGCGACCCTCCCTACGAAGATACGACCTCCTAAATGACGCCACTGGAAATTCATTTTAGTGGAATAAATTTCAATTACTTCTTTCATTATTTTTTTTTCGAAAACGGTTCATTTTATCGACACTGAACAGGAGTAGTATCTTTTCTTTAGCTCAATGTTCAAGGTATCCAATTTGTTTTTTTTTACCACCTCATCATACAGGTGTTTGTTAAAATGTAAGCATTAAAATGTACAACCCAGTCCGCTCCTGGTAAACTGAACAAGCTAATTGAAATTTGTGTGCGGTTATTTAAGAGGTTCTTAATACTATTAATTATATCAAATTGTATCGAGTAGTTTGAAACTTATTCAACTAAAATGGATTTCCAGTGGCGTCATCTTGGAGGTCGTATCTCGTAGGGAGGGCTGCTAGGAAATCAAATTATGGGAAGTTGTCATCTATCTGAATCCGAGAGATTTCCGGTACACCTGTATAAAAAAATATGGAATGTCTTTCTATTGATTTTACAAGGACATGTATAATATGTCTTACACTCTTCGAGTTTCTGCGCTTGTATAGGATTGTACTTTCAGAATTCTGAGTCGCTTCTGATATTGTCCCTCAGCAGTCTAGATAAATGTTTTTTTGTGGACAGGGTTGTCTTTATAGAACTGATGAATTATATGCGCATTTACATCGTGAATATCCATAGGTTTGAAGAAAATGAGCACAACGCTGGACGTTGTGTACTTCAACTCGTAGAATTTTTTACACATTATCATCATGTTCAACGACACCTACCTTCGTACAGTTGTGAAAACTTATAATTGTAGGTTTATTAGTGGCCGCATCAATAGCTTTTGTGTTTTTTAGCACATAAGAGAGCAAGGTTATATTATTGGTAACGTCATATAACGCTGGTCAATCTCTGTTTGATTTGGTTAAAATTCTATAAGTATTATTTTTCATAGTGCCTGCAAATGTAAGGCTTTCAGATTGTCTCAAGTGATTTCAAATCAGATTCACTAATAGTTGTTTTTGTTGTTTCTTTTTCAATAGGTTCTATAACCTTCTCAGGATTTTCAACTTCAATGGCACACTTGGATGATTTTAATAATTTGATAGAATTAAACGAATTTTTCCTCTCTCTCTTTTCATCTGTATATTCAACCATGTTCTCACAAAGGTAGTTTTCCAATTTTTTACTGAGTGCATTGCTAATAAATTTCTGGAATTCAGGGGTAACATTTAATATTCTGAACTGATCATATTCATCCTTTATCCTCAAAGAAGAGATTGCTTCCGCCATTGTTTCTTCTACAATATTCTCTGAAATAAGAGAAAAATTTATATAATCGATTTATTGAGTGGATCGATTATTTTGCCGGTTAGTGTGTATTTGATCCTCATTTCATCGATATCGCGTTTGAGGCCTATCTATGTACTTTATTGATATGAAGTATTGAAAATAACCCTTCAATAACTGCTGTCATTCCTCAATATTTCGTAATAATTGTAGGAGAATAAGAAACTAACAGATTTCATATAAATATTGACAGTACCATTTATTATTACTCATTAATACTGCTCTTCACATAGAGGAATATGAATCTAAGTTTTCACATGTTATGCTGAAAAATAGGTTCCTGATACCTCGAAAATAACTTTTTATTCCTGTTTGAAATTGTGAAACAGAGATTGTAAGTACTGATCAGTTTTACTAAGCTCTCCTATTAATTAAAATCATCTGCCTAGTTTTTCTTTTTTGAAGTAATATTACATATCCGAAACACGTTTCATAATAATACTGATTCTAATAACATCGAGATATGCTTGTACATCCGAGTTCATCACAGTAAAAAGTTCTTTTGATAAATTCCAACTTCATTTTCAAATATGATTAAATAAGTTGTCTGCCATGATGAAAAAAAGATGTTCTATAAATCAAAATTATAATTATGAATTTACACAAAAGCTTCCAGACAGATTTGAATAAATCATTCAAAGGATAATAGATACAGAACTTGATTAACAGAAAATAATTTCAAGCAGTGAAATATCTAAAGAAGTTGTAATATCATTCTCATTATTATTTTTCACATTATACCCACATATGAACTTCATAAACGAGACATAAGATCAAGAACTCTCATTTGAACTCAGGCTCTATCAAATTAAGAACACCTTTATCATCTTTATGGTACCTAAAAAGTGAAGCCTTACTTCTTTGAGACCAGTGTTCGGTACCTTTTTGTTTCAATATTTCCTCCCCTGTGATTACAATTGATTTCAAATCAGATTCACTAATAGTTGTTTTTGTTGTTTCTTTTTTAATACGTTTTATAACCTTCTCGGGATTTTCTACTTCATAATTTTCAACTTCAATGGCACACTTGGATGAATTTAACAATTTGATAGAATTAAACGACTTTTTCCTCTTTTTCTTTTCATCTTTATATTCAACCATGTTCTCACTAAGGTATTTTTCCAATTTTTTACTGAGTGCATTGCTTACGAATTTTTGGAATTCAGGGGTAACATTTAATATTCTGAATTGATCGTATTCATCCTTTCTCCTCAAAGAAGGGATTGCTTCTACCGTTTTTTCTTCTACAATATTCTCTGAAATGAAAAAAGATAATATATTTTTTTCAATATAGGAAAAAATGATTATTACCTTCTTTGTTATTATACAAGGAATTTTTGAAAAAAACATTGTCTGTTGCCTCCTTTAGGAAATCTAAATTTTCGTCCTCTGACTCTGTTGAGTCTGATTTATCTAAAGGCATTTTTTCAATTACAAATAAAATAAAACTTTTCAACTGAACAGAATTTTCAACTCACATTTCAAAAACAAATATTTATTTTAAATTCTGTGGTTCAATGTCATCTGTCAGAGAGCCTAGAGAAACTGAAAATTCTTCTTCTATATTTGGTCGCGTTTCGACCATTCCATGAGCCTTGCCTATCATTTTTGTACGGTTATGTAGTCTTTATCTTGTAGGGTGAAAGAAAAATCGAAACTGCAGTACTGTGTAATTATTTTCTCCAGTGGGTGTATTTATTATTTTCATACAACTGAATTTATGGCTCTACCATTGTTTAAGGAGAAGTTCTTCTCCTTAAACAATGGCTCTACTCTTCATTTCAATACATCGTACAAAACTTCATGAGAAAATACATATAAAACATGTTGTTGATGTGAAGTATTGATTGAAGTAATATTGGTAGCGAAGTAATAACAAATGTGTTTATGTTGCATATTTCTATATGTCTTTTGTAGGTATACTAGCATTGTCCTTTTACAATGATACTAGTCCTGGACTATGGGCCATGTTGATGAAACTAGGTGGTACATATATGTATCTCTTCATTCTATATTGCTCAGAAACATGAGAAAAGAGTAGGATCCATTCATGACCTGTAACATTGATAAAAATGTTCGGTAGAATTATACCTCTAGTTGTAATGAAAAAAGTAAAAACCTATCCTATTGAAATAGCGTTCATTCAAATTTGAATATCCTGAAAAATATTGGTTACATTCTGCTATTGAATTCAGATTGTAGTGAAAAACTACCTTGTATATTGTTGTCCATCATTTAATTTGGTTTGGTATGCCATAGAATGCGTAGAACAGGCTAAGTTTGTTTTTAGCCATCGAATATGATGGCTGAAAATTGGAACATCGCCTTCTATGGGTTCCAGGGCACTGTGGTGTTATAGGGGTTACAGTTCACTGCGACCTCGAAGTCTTTTGTGTCCTCTCACACATCTGTTCACCCTTCACAGCTCGCCTTCCAGTTCCAGAGATCTGATGATATCCAATATCTGTGAAGGCTCAAACGAAGCTAGTTCCTCACTATTACAAGTTTCTCGCCTAAGACGTTTTCTCCTTAGGCTCGCTATGCCAAAGTATTCCGTGACTTTGTGAATGGGGGTTTATTCCTCCAGTTTCTCCTCCCCACAGAATCTACACTCGTCAGTGTCCGATAATCCCATCCTCAACAGGTACTTCCTGAGGTCTCCTGTAAGAAAGCCGCAGTGAGGAGGTGTAATTATTTCTCACCAATATCCAGATTTCTTTTGGATCTTGCTGTTTCAAAGTTCCAAAGGAACTTAGTGAAATGATCCATCCCTGGGAGATTCCGCCAGAGTTTTTCCTTCTCGGCTTTCTCCTCCTCCAGAAACTCCTTCTCATAGGGACATTTAGATATACCACAGAAGGGTTCTGGGCCGATGAGTGACATTCGTGCGCCCTCTTTGACAAGTGTATTGGACTCTTTGATTCCCGAATGGGTGGGAACCCGGATTAAAAAGACCCTATTTTTCTTGCCTACCTCATTGAGTTTGTTCCGGCACTCCCAGATCATCTTGGAGTCGATGACGTAGGAGCTCAGTGCTTTAATAGCAGCTTGACTATCTGAGTGTATGGCTATATCACACTGTGGTGTTGAAGGCAATGAAAAAGGAGATGAACTTGCAAAAAGTGCATCAAGGTTAATACCTGCCGGACCTGAGCCTTTCTGTGGGCTTCGAAAAGGCCAATATAAGGCAGCTGTCTAGTAACGGGAGTTGAATAACAGAATAACAGTCTGGAAAAACTGCTTTGGGCAGTGAAGATTTCACCTACCAATAAAAGAAAGCTAGCTCATGAATCTGTCACGAGCTCAGCTTTGGGTGATGTGGGACTGCTGACAATCCACTGTCGGTACAAACATCATTTGTACCGTATGGGGAAGTGAGCAGATGATATTTGCAGGCTTTGTGGATCGGAAGCAGAAACAGCTGAACACGTGGTATGCAAATGTTCAGAGCTGGCTGGCTTAAGAACATTCCATATGGGCAAACCGGTCCTGGACACCAAGAGGTTACGGCCAAGGCTCCCAGGATACAGCAGCGATGGAATGTCTGCTGGGTCTCCCTCCTTTGCACCTAGTTGTGAAGGAGGTGGCTATGAAGACAGCTCTAGGAATCTGGGAACAGGGACAATGGCGCGATGGAGGACTCTTCACTGGGCACGCAAGGGCCCTCAAAATGGTTAAGGATGCTCACGCTCCCCTTCTCCAAAGAGGTGACCGCGCGGGCACAAAGTTCTACTTCGACGAACCCTACAGGGTAATTGTTCCTGACAGAGACCTATGGTTTTCATCAACCAGGCTTCTTAGTCCAGATGGTCCCACCTGGTTCACTGATGGCTCTGTCACAGCAACAGGGTCTGGTGCCGGAATCGTGGGTCCTCACTTCAATCAGGCTATCCCTCTGGGAAAGGACTGTTCCATTGTGCAGGCTGAGCTATTTGCGGTTCTTGCATGCGCACTAGAAAATATTCGCAGGGGATACTCTGGCCAGCACATTTACATATGTTGCGACAGCCAGGAAACTCTGAAATCTCTATCCGATGTTAGAGTTGATTCTCTTTTGGTAGAAGAATGGAGGAAAGCTCTGCGTGGGCTGGGCTCTGTTAACTTTTGAAAGTAATCTGGTGTCCGGCTCACGCGGATATACCTGGTAACGTTAAGGCAGATGAACTGGCTAGACGGGGAGCCGGATTAGCATTTGTTGGTCCGGAGCCTGCGCTGCCAATCTGTCGCACATCTGTCAGAAGTTTCTTCAGGAACTGGCTGAACAGGGAATTTTCCTCGGAATGGAGCGCAGGGGTGGGCCTGAGGTGGTCGAGGATTCTCATTGAGAGACCGTCCTCGCGATCTGAGGTCAATAGGCTTCTGTTGCTGGAGAGGAAACAGCTCGGTCTGGTGACTGGTGCATTGACTGGTCACCTGTTTAACAAGCATTTGAAGAGAATGGGATTGACGAGCTGCTCCCTATGCCGGTGGTGCAGGAGTACTGATGAAACGGTTGAGCATATTTTGTTCAACTGTGGGAACCTTAATGAGTTAAGGTCAACACACCTAGGAAATCCAACACCTTCTATCCCTATGGTGAGAGGGGCCACGCCTGGCAGGCTCGCGACATTTCTGTCTTTGTGTCTGAGAAGCTGAGTCTCTATAGAACGATGCCACTAGGCCTCAGTTCGGCCGGAAAGGCACCTCACAGAGAAGAAGAAGAAGGCTCCCAGGAAGTTTGTGGATTTTATCAACACCATTGACGACCTCTCTGGGTTTACATGAATAAGTAGGGTAGATAACAAAAGACCTATATAGGCTTAGTTACCGAAGGGCTGACTTAGCCATAACGACCCCAATTCAAATAATAATTATAATAATAAAGAACATCGCCTTTACCTTAGAAAAGTGTTCCATGTTCATGTGAATGGCAGGCTTCATTTTCAAATGTAAACCTTTTTGTATTTGAGCATGAAACATCTTAAAATCTTTTTGGAAATCAATTTCCATCTGATACCATGGTATATCATATACTTGATTCCTCAAACGTGAACTCTGAAAAAAATAATCGGTATGAATACACTATAAAATAACTGTTAAGATTGATAATGAATCGAAAACTTACGGCATTTTCCAGAGTTTGTCCACAATAACAAGCAACTGCCTCAATTATGAGCCAAATGGTCAGTGCAAACAACGCCACAGCAGTTTTTTCCTAAAACAGTCTGATTGAGGTCATTTTCAATAATGTGCATTATAGCTTAATGAAATAAAGACTAAATTACGAGTATATACAGTTTTTCCAAACAATTTTAACATCAGTGAAAACATAATGATGACATTTATCTCATTAAATTAAAATTTAAGAGAAGCCCTGAGCAGGTGCTTTTGAGCGCTGGTTCATTGGTGGAGCAATGTATACCTTAAAATTTTGTATAGGATTTGGAATTCATGCTAATTATACGAATCAGAATTAAGTATATTCTGGAAATTATTTAAAAAATGGAATATGTGAAAAATCAATAATAAAACAAAATCTACGGTTCTGATGATGCGATCCTCTTGAAATTCTGCATGAACAATCAGTATGTATATCAATCTTTATTCACAAAATAAATTTCACTCAAATCGGATATCTTCCCATGGAAATATTCTTCTGTTTAATATTCCAATTACACTTTCTATGGTTCTGTTAACACTATGGCCACATAATTTTGCATGAGGCTTATTAGGAGCATTAGGAGCAAAATTTCATTTCGATTGGTTTCGTTGTCTGGTATATTGAGGATCAAAAATTTTGAATTGCCATATTTAATGGAATACCCTGTACGATTTGACTGGTTAACAAAATTAACCGCGTTATTTGGGAACCGAACTCACCCTGAAAATTTCGAGTCTCTATTACAATCCCTTCGAAAGTTATTGTGTTTACGGACGGCCTCACGGACAGAATTGAATTTGACCACGGATTCGTCATCAGGGAGTCGAAGCCTATCATTTGAGACCATTTTCAGCCCAAAATTTGAAAATTACAGACATTTGGACAAAACGATATAGCACAGTCGTGTAGAACGAGCGCTCAAAAATATAGGAATAGAATAATGAAGAAGTCTTACCACTATTGCTTGAAACTCCAAAACCGCAATGATGAGTGAGATCAAACCATTTTGCATGGGTGCGAAAATGAAGCCAATTGAGTCATTGATATCGTTGACTAACCTTAAAATTAAATATGAGTTTCTAACATGAATTCAAGCTGAAAATTGAGAACATTCTACAGAACAATAAGAAGAGGTTTAACGAGTAACATCGCCATGAATATCAAAATAGTGAAAGCAGAGAATATAATTAATCGATTGAAATCAACCTAGGTATATTAAACTCGTACTTCGGAGCTAATATCGTCCTCGTTTAAGGCAAAATGCAAGGAAGTGGTATCAAACAGATCACCTATGAATGGTCATTTCGTCCTTATTAGGGCTCATCAACACAGAATAGCTTTGAAAGATACAAGGCATTTGTTGGAACTTACAGCGAAATGGCATCTTCTTTAAGGTATTAATATACCGAAGACGTCATCTCTAGTTCCATACGAAAACCTTCTTCCATAGCATGAACCTTGAACGAAGTAGCAAGATGTTTACCATTTGTCGCATTGACCGAAGCGTTCTTGCATTTCGCAAATTTTACGTCTTCGGTCCACGACACGGTGCGCTCAGGGTAACGTCAGTTGACACCGTAGAAAATAATAAGAAGAGGTATAACTCGTAAGATCGTCATGAATATCAAAATTGTGAGAGCATAGCTATCCTGTGCTGATGATGGCCATCCATAGGTTCTCTGTTTGATGCCACTTCTTTGCATTTTGTCTTGAACGAGGACGAGATTAGCTCCGAAGTTTGAGTTTAATATTGGTTTGGAATTTCTTTGTCCGTCGTTGCCGATACTTGGTCTCGACTCGCGAGGGAAATATAGCGGCAGAGTGTAAATGCTCACTGCCTTAGATACTGCTGCAGAAGTATTTCGGGAATCATTGGCGACAACGCGAGCAGCAGTAGCAGGACCTGAGTGTAATTGAGGGTTTATATCACGAACTGAAAAACCCTTCTAGTGTTCAACGATGGCTCTGATTTTGGGTGAACTCAAAGTACCATGTGTCAAAAGTTCAAACAATACTTACGTTGAGATTTCGATGTAATACTTAATGCAGAATTCTAACTGCTCTCTTAGTTTTACTTTTTCAGTTTGCGAGTTCATCCTCTGCAGTAAAAGTATGAGATTGTCTATTCTTTCTATAGCGAAGACAACAAATCCATAATATAGTATCGACAAAGTTGCACCATTAGGAGTAACAAAGATCAAAATGAATATATTACAAAAAACCAGAAAACATTTCAAAAATATATTCGAAATAATCGGAAACCAAGCAGGCGTTGGAACACCACAAACGTATCCAAAACGTTCTAAATTTTCCGACATTTTTTTAGATTTACAATCTGTATCTGAGAACAGAAAAAATGTAACGTATGATGTTGCAATGCAGAAAACGTAATGATGTATAAAAACAGTAAGAAATTCTATCCTTTTAGTCAACTTATCGAAGTTCTTAGTCTTGCCATATTTCGGATAGTTTATGTTGATAACGGTGTCATTAAGTTTTTTACAGCAAACAATGTAGAATAAACCACTTGAAGCATAAATGGTGAAGAGCAAAACGTAAAGGATGTCATTGACCAAATCTCCAAGGATGAGACCTGAAGATGAAGATGGGACACTTGAATTGGTAAAAAATTGAAAATATTAAGAATAGAATATTTAAATATAAAGGGTTTTTCAATAAGAGGTGTTATTTTGATATTAAAAGAAAAATGCCATTTTTCAATATAAATGATCGGATGTTTATTTCATTATAAAGAAGAAGCTATGCCGTTAATAGTGGAAAATAACATCAGGCAAATGACCACCACGACCCACGCTTACAGGACCATATTCTTTTAATGAAATTTACCATAACCAAATCTGAAAGTGCTGCCCTATTTCCTCGATAGCCTCACGAATTCTATCTTTGAGGTCTTGAATCGACGCTGGGCTATTGGCGTAGACCTTCTCTTTCACGTGGCCCCAAAGGAAAAAGTCTTAAGGTGTTAAATCACAAGATCTCGGTGGCCACCTCTTCTAGAGATAACACGGTCGGGAAACTTTATCCGCAAAAGATCAATGGTTTCGTTGCTTGTGTGGCACGTAGCGCCGTCTTGTTAAAAGTAAACGTTGTCTAGATTAATACTATTCAATTTCAGCCTTCAAAAATCTTTAATCATCTCTCCATAGCGCAATCCATTCACCGTAACTGTTGCTCCAGCCTCATTTTCGAAAAAGTAAGGTCCAATGACTCTGCCAGACCATAAACCGCACGAATTAGTCACATGTTGAGGATGATAGAGAGGCTTTTCACCAATAAATCTTGGGTTTTCCGAGCCCCAGATGCGACAATTTTGCTTGTTGACGAAGCCACTGAGGTGGAAATGGGCCCCATCACTCAATATGTTTTTTTCCATACAATTCCGGATCATTTTTACGCATTTCAACGACCCAATCAACAAAGACACGGCGTTGTTGATGATCGGCCGGCTTATGTTAACTGAACTTTATAAGCCTTAAGACCCAAATCTTTCTGCAAAATACGGGTGTAATGACGTTTGTGGAATGGCCAATTCCAAAGAACGACGAGTAATGAACAAACCTGGGTTTTCTTCAACACTTTCAGCTACAGCAGTAATATTCTAGGCTGTTTTGAGCGCTGTGCATGATTTTTATTCTTTACATCACGAACTTGTCCTAACAGCTCGAATTTTTCCACCAAATTTTCACCATTTTTTGGTAAATTTTAATAATTTCAATGCGTTCTTGAAGCGTCAATGGTTTTTTTTATTAATGGTGTAGTTTCTACTTGTCAAATGTCAAAAAAATGACAGCTTAAAACGTCGTGACATCTACCGCAATAGCGGCTATTGAAAATAACACCTCTTATTGGAAAACCTTTTAGTAGCGGTACGGTTTTTATTTTCGTTTTCACTTTGATCTCTTCCATGTCCTGTCAACTCAATTAAGCCTTAATTATACTCACCCACTGCCATTGCCGCTCGCCCTGCCTTAAATAATTCCCGAAATATCTTTTCTGCGGCAGTATCGAAGGCAGTGAGCAGTAACACTCTGCTGCAACATTGCTCTCGCGACCAAGTTTCGGCAATGACGGACGAAGAAATTCCACATCAATTACTGCCGCTCACGCTGCCGGTTCTTTGACTTCCGTACGAAAAACCGACATTTTCGGGATCGTAGGGCAGCGCGAGTGGCAGCGGCAGGATCAGGAGAAGTGTTGTGATTACATTCTCGTGCTGCCCACTTACCTGCTCACAACGTCTCGACGAAGATTGCAAAAAAGCCGTGCGTTTTTCATACGCAACTAGTTCCAAAGTATGAAAATGAAAATTTACCTGTCATACTGACGTAAATATGTCCTCCCAAACCAATAGAAATTGGAATATACGCCATTATCAACACAGTAATGAATTTTCTCCAATTTTTCCATGGAAATTGTTGCCCATCATCTGGCCACGCATATAGATAACGCATATATTTTATTACATTCATGAAAACAGGAGATTCATTCTTTGTGACCTGCATACTCTTCGGACTTAACTATTTCCTTTTGTGAACTGATATTTCTTCTTCTAAGCAATCCCCAATGAGGAAATTGAAAATTATATGATGGAACTTATATGTATGTCATTTGATATCATATTTTCATTTCCCTCATCATTTCTCTTGATATTCTTCAATACACATACAAGAATAATATTATTCGTCCAGTTGATTTTTAAAAGCGAATTATTTCTTCTCTTCAGAGCAGTGGTCCCCAACCTGTCGATTGCAACCTGAGGAGAGGGCAAGTTTTTTTCTATTTCCACAATTCTATATCTGTATTATTTCCATCATCTATCTACTATCCAAATCTCAAAGTAATAAACATATGTTTATTACCCAGCGATCTAAAACATTCATACATTATCGGCAACACACAATACAGCGTAACGGATAGCAGGCAAACCGCTTAGCTAAAGAGGCTCGCCTCCACGATTCGCGATTGGTTAGAATGTAACATTTCAGACTTCTTCAAATGAACGGTGCGAGAACCACCCAAAATTCAAGCTGTAGATCACGTGTCGGAGGCCTGGCTCCGCGGCATTATTTTTGCTTCTAGGCTCACTTGCTTAGCCGAAACTGAACGTCCGATCGGCCCGAATTTTGTGACATTTTCGGAAAAGTTTGTAGATAAGACTTTAATATTTCAGCAAGAAAGATGGAAATGATAGAAGGCTCAAAATACTGCATATTTGTTTGCTCATTTATCAATTAAGTTTTGATTTTTCGCTTAAATTTAATATTAGCTTTTAAAAATTCTGATTTCTAATTTGTATTTGTTTTATTAGCTTTATAATTCTATAAAATGAAATTGTAATTATTTTATTTTTGTATAAGCCATTCATTATCCTTGAAACCCAGGCTTTCATTTTTTTCCCTAGTTGCAGGACTTTTGAAAGCGAGTGTAAGTAAATACTGCAATTACAAAATGTTAAACAAACATATCAGAATATGTTGATATACCTTCAAATAAATTTCGAAGACCGAATCACCAAATTAAGAAAACAGCTTTATGTATTACTAGTCATTAAATTTATGACTATGTTATGCATGGAATACATTTTAGGGTTGTTTAAGGGGTCAATTGAGGAAATTACATCTCATAAAGTTTCATTCAGTGAAACAGTAGTCGTCAACTTTTTGAATTTGTGGATTCAAAGTTCACCAATTTCGTTGAAATACACTACTGGAAAAAATTAAAGGATCAAAAAAAAATTCCAAATTTTTCGGCAATTTTCAACATGCCGTAACTTTGAGAGGAATGGTGGTACAAGGAATTTAAAAAAAGGAAATTGTAGCTCTAAGTGTCTAGTTTTTGGATAAGAACTTCAGAAATTTTAAGTTTCAGTGGTTTTCGAGTAATGATAGAAAAATCAGCATCAAAAAAATCCTCAAAATTTTACCACTTTTTTTTTCTTGTCTACGAGCGTGGAAATTTAATTTTTGCATAATTTTTATAATGATAGGATACTTTGTTAATTCAGCTTTAATTTATTTTTTTATTGACCTCAATACGTCCACTTCTCGCCGAAATATCGGTTTTCAAATGGAAAAGGATCCATGATTTATCTGTTATTAAATTAATAGAAATTTTATTTGTTAGATTTCTTTATTTTTCTTTTTTGAAATTTATGTACTATCTGCAATTAAAATGTGGAAAAAGCTCGAGAAAATTCTTTTTTGCCTTTTTTGAAGATTATGAGCTTCCCAGAGCAAAAAACGTGATCCTTATTTGTTTCAAAAATTCAATCGAGTCAAACAAAAAAACGGCTCGCTGGATTGAGTTGACTCTTCGTAGGGATTTATCAACATATTGAACTGTGAAAATCACACTTAACATTATTGGTTTCCCCAACATTTTCGATCCAGCGGTAGGTTTTCCAAGAAACCACCAAAAGCCCTTTTTTTGTTAAATTTTTATATTGATGCGACATGACGAAAAAAATTTCTATGAATAAGCGATGGTTGTTCATTAATCGGAGTTCATTTAAGGTCTTGAAACCCTCCTTCAATTTTCTGTGCAATCATTGGTTGCTGAGAAATCGATAATCAAGACAAATGGATCCTTTTCCATTTGAAGACCGATATCTCGGCGAAAAGTGGACGTATTGAGGTCAATGAAAAAATAAATTGAAGCTGAATTAACAAAGTATCCCATCATAATAACGATTATGCAAAAATAAAATTTCCACGCTCGTAGACAAGAAAAAAAAAGGTAAAATTTCGAGACTTTTTTTGTTGCTGACTTTTCTATTATTACTCGAAAACCACTGAAATTTAAAATTTTTGAAGTTCTAATCCAAAAACTAGACACTTGGAGCTACAATTTCCTTTTTTTAAATTTCTTGTACGACCATTCCTCTCAAAGTTACGGCCTGTTGAAAATGGCCGAGAAAATTGGAATTTTTTTTTGATCCTTTAATTTTTTCCAGTAGTGTATGTCCCCATTATCAAAAGAAATGAGATGTGGTTTATACACGACATTTTTCTGTAAAATGAAGGGACAGAGCTGAATCAATTTATGTCTAGACGAAGTAATCAGAAAATGTCATAACTCTCTTAGACGAAATAGCAGTTTATTTTTTATCTCAGAAAGTTTTCGCCGTAGTTTATTACGAAAATAATTCCAAATTATGAAATAAAGCATTGGCTTACCATTTTTTTCACTAAACTTATTAGAACAGAAGTTTGTACGGACGCCACTGCTGAAATAATTTTGAATTGAAAGAAATTTAAAGCGTACACATACCCTACCAAAACGCAGAGAAAAATCGTGTAAGTTGTCGAAAATATTTTCCAAAAACCAAGTTTTTCTTCAAATTTGAACACCTCGTATTTCAGAAACAATGCATCAGAGACCCACAGTCCATAAAAACTATGTCATGAAATCATGTGAGGATTAAGATCTCGAATTCATGGTACCTTATTCTGAAACATTACTTAAAAAAAAACTTTATGAACAATTATGAAATCATTACACCGAGATACATTCAACGCTCTGTTTACTATCTTAACTCAGTTCAGCTTTCCGCCACCAGAGAGCGTACCATTAGGCAGCAGAAGCCTATAAGGGATAGGCTAATGGAGAAAGCTCATAAAAACAAGCGTTCAGTATAATAAATTTATTCTTAATATAAAAATAAAACGCATAAATAAGTTTCAATACTGTAAAATAATCTATGTAATCGTTGAAATACAATTTTTTGATCATAAATATTCGTTAGAGAACTCCAATGAAGAAATAGAAAATATTTCTCGCAATTTAAGTGCCATTGGAGTATGTCATATTTACATACAAAGGCATTTCAAATTCAATCATTATACAGCATAATTTGTTTTTCTAAAAATTGTTTGTTAAAATTGCCCATTTTGAATGATCAAAAGTGAGGAAAGCATCCATTTTGGCTTGTCGAATAAATAATGATTTACTTTGTCGAAATAAAAACTTGTATTTATTAATATTAATTGACACTATTTGAGAAGTATAAAACTAATAAAATAAACAATATAAACAAATAAAAACATTCACAAAATTTACAAAAAATAAGTACAAGGGCCTAATCTATCTATTCACTCAATTTGAAACTTGCAGTTTCATAATTCGATACGAGTAAGTAATTGGATTTTCAATAAGAAATTACTTATACGAATACATATTCCATATAAATAGACTAATATTATGTGGTATAATCGCAATTTTGGATTACTTCAAGGAAGAACGTTTGTCAATTATAGAGTAATAAGAAAGTTACAAATTGAGTGATTTAGAGAATATTATATATACTTTAATATAAATATTGTTTATTGTGAAAGCTTATAACTGAGGTAACTAATCAGTCTATATATGTAAAGTCTCCAATTTTGTAATGTAAGAAGAGTATTCGCCAGAAATCCCTACAGATTATACATAAGAAGATTGAACACTTTACATATTAGTCTACTATAATATTTGGATAAAGAATATTTTATATTGAACGCTCCTCAAAATTTTCCCATGAAAATTAACAAGTTTGGCAAATACCGAAAATATAATTCAACTATCGTAACTTGAACTATTGTGATGATCAGGTTGAGGGGAAGGAGGTGTGGATAAATTGGAACTGTTATTGCTCGCTATCGAATGCCTCGGACTGCTTTTTTCGGCACCCTGTAAACAGAAACATTATGAGTTTATTCATTCATTACAATGATAATCAGTGAGTAATAATGAGTGTTAGTATGGAATCAAAGACCTAAGATTAACGAGTCGAAGCCGGGGTATACGGTACGGGTATCCTCATTACAACTAGCCCTTACCTATGGCCTTTTGTCCATCGGTATTCCAAGTGGAAACCTTTGCTATAAGGGAGTGCATGTGCGGGATGTAACTACCGGAAAAAAGGATATACAGGGTGTCTACTTTTTAAAGTGGACAAACTTCGATGGAGATCATACAAGTGATTTGCAACAAAAAATGTCTTATAACACATGGTCGAAATGTTGATGGTTATTCTTCAATTTAACATTTTTTGAATTCACGAAAATTTTCAAGTTTTTTCTCTAAAAAGATCATTATTCATTTTCCTTGTAGTCTTATCGAATTTGACCACATATTCGAAAGAGCAATATATTTGCTACAAGATGAGAGAGTCTATGTGCAGAAAACACTCTTATTGCAGGCATGGTAAGGAGAAGAATATCACGAGTAAAAGTATTGTTACGTTGTGTGACGTTGTTCTCGAGGTTAAACAAATTTCTTTTGTGCTGTATGTCCAATTTATTCACACAACTAGTTAACACGCTAATTTATCTACAATAACTAACACTAATGTATTAACTGTAAATAACACTTAGAATGCAGGAAAGCTCTGCGTAGGCTGGGCTCTGATAACTTTTTGAAAGTAATCTGGTGTCCGGCTCATGCGGATATACCTAGTACGTCAAGGCAGATGAACTGGCTAGGCGGGGAGCCGGATAGCATTTTTGGTCCGGAGCCTGCGCTGCCAATCTGTCGCACATCTGTCAGAAGTTTCTTCAGGAATGGCTGAACAGGGAATTTTCCTCGGAATGGAGCGCAGGGGTGGGCCTGAGGTGGTCGAGGATTCTCATTGAGAGACCGTCCTCGCGATCTGAGGTCAATGGCTTCTGTTGCTGGAGAGGAAACAACTCGGTCTGGGGACTGGTGCATTGACTGGTCGTTCAACAAGCATTTGAGAGAATGGGATTGACGAGCTGCTCCCTATGCCGGTGGTGCAGGAGTACTGATGAAACGGTTGAGCATATTTTGTTCAACTGTGGACCTTACCGAGTTAGGTCACAACACTAGGAAATCCAACACCTTCTATCCCTATGGTGAGAGGGACGACTCCTGGCAGGCTCGCGACATTTCTGTCTTCGTGTCTGAGGAGCTGAGTCTCTATAGAACGATGCGAGTCGAAGGGCCACTAGGCCTCAGTTCGGCCGGAAAGGCACCGCACAGAGAAGAAGAAGAAGATCACAACTGAACTCTAATGTTATTATCACTGTAACTAATTCTGAGCCCAACACGCGCGTCTTTATACAGGTTTGGAAATTCTCATCGGAAAGATACGATATACAATGCATCGGACAGAGAATTTTGCAGGCAAGTTGAACAGATGTATATTTGAAAGATTCACGTGCTGTAACTGAGTGAATACAGTTGTCTGTCTGTCATTCTGAAGTTGAAATGTAACAGTATCTAATCAATCGACTAAAGATGAAAGTCTGAATTGAAATTATTATTTTGTTTGTTGAAGAATCACACTATTGGCTTTGTTGCCAAGTTCAAAATTTCCTGAACCTTAAAACCATAAATAATGAAAGCGGAGAATAATATTAATCGATATAAAATCAACCAATATTAAACCCACACTTCGGAACTAATCCCGTCAACGAGCAAAGAACAGGCATAGTGGTAATATCAAACAGAGCATCCATAATAGCTATTTCGCCCTATTTGGGGCTCTTCAGTATGGAGGAGCTCTGTCTGAAGGCATTCTAGGTTCCCTTACTTGAAGAAATGTCGCCCAGCTCTGAGAATAACAGAAACAAGACGCCATCTCTTGGGATCCTTACGAACACCTACCTCCAATGCATGAACGTTGAACGAAGTCGCGAGATTTTTATCCGTTTTTCATACGACTGGTGGCAGTCCAACTTTGTGGATTTTACCTTCAGTCGATGAAGTGGAACCGCTCGTTTTCTTCTTCGTCGTAAACCAGACGTGATGATAATAATAATCTCCGCTTTCATTATTTATATTTTGCCTGCGTTACTGTTAAACGCATGAATTTTCATTCATTACCTTAAAACCATATTTTCAAAATATTAACAATGAAATGTTGTAGGAATGGAACTAACATTCCGTTTGTACACACGATGTATACTTCGAAATATCTATATATAAAAATAATTGCTATTCGTTAGTCTCGCCAAAACTCGAGAATGGCTAAACGGATTATTCTCATTTTGAAATGTCCGTATATGTCTAGAGTCCGTTCACGAAAGGTTGAGCGCATAGTAGGCGTTTGTTCATTTATCTGAAGTTGGCAGTATTTGCTGTCATAACGTAAAATAAAGTCAACGTTGCCGAATGTACCTTGCCTCGTCCGACGAGCTTTCGAGTTATCAGAGAACTCGATGCAATATTGACAACATTGCGTATCAATCTGACAAGAAAATGAACAACATAACCTAGAATTTTAATAGAAACAGTGGAATATGTCAAATTGTCATGGCAACCGACGGCTCTCAACCTTTCGTGAACAGACTATAGGAAGTATTTGAAAGGTGAGAAAAATTCATTCTCGGCCACAGAAACCACAACGTAGGCCATAAAAGAGTACGATAAATGTCACTTGAAAAATTTTGACGCTTTGAAGAACTATATCGACTGAAATATAATCTGGGAGTATTCTGCATTTCTAAAAAACTTTTTAGGTTTTCACTCCCAGTCTCTGAAACATAATTAATTGAAAAATGTTTAATTGAGATGAAATTGCTCCTGGCACTATTTTGCCAGGAGCAAATTGGTTTTGAAAAAATTGTTGAATTTGAATTGTTGAAGAAGGTATCTGATATAGACAGTGAAACGTTACATTATCCTTTTTTAGTTTTATTACACTAAAAATATCTACGTTTGATATACAATCAAATTTTTAGTAATGTAATTTCTATCTACTGCTATCGGCAGGGTTCCCGTGTCCAGCTACAGTGGAGATGGGTGGGGTTCTCAATTATACTGATAAATTAATTTATGGGCGCCAGGTAAATTTTCCACGGATAAACCCTCAGGTTGGATGTCCCCAAACTTACCAAAAGGACTAACACACCAAAGAAAGCTAGTTAATTTCAGTAGACATATAATAACGCTTTAGATACACATATACAGTCAAAGATCGGATGATGTAAGATACTGTCAACAGGATATGGTAACAAAAGATTTCTGAGTTGACAAATTGCTTGCAAAACGATAGCTGAAATTGAACGAGGTACGGATGAAACGAGGGTGAGAGACGTTTCGCTCGAGCTCGGGCGCAGCACGTATGGCAACACAAAATACTTCAATTTATAATAAGAACAAAACGTTCAATTTCCACCGAACAAAACTATAGATTATTTATTTTCAAAGTTATGATTAAGTAATTAATTAAATATCTTTCAAATTAATCTTATAATGTTCAAGTTTCTATTTTAAAAAAAACCTGTCTACTCCTTCGCTTCTTCCAAGAGCGTTTGGTGTACGCTGGCTGTCCCGTACCCCCTCTTCCTTCTCTCACAGTCTGACGCTTCAAACACAACTTCCTCCAAGGAATGGTATGCGTTGGCTGTCTCGCAACGCCCTCACTCCGACTCACAACAATAATTTTTCCGTGAGTTTCACGACTTCCTCCTCTAACAATCCTCTCCAATGAAGTTGGTATACGTTGGCTGTCTCGTATACCCTTCCACAAAACTGTCCGCCAATGGCCAGTATTAATCTTCGGTAACTATTTAGAACTAATTCTTCTACAAACTTCTAGACTTCTAGAACCAATCCTAAAACCCCTGAATTATGGGGTTTATTCCACGTGATCGCTGTTTTAAGATCACCTAGGTGCTTGATAAATCGTATGGTGAAGAATCTCAAGAACCACCTCGAGGTAATGTGCACAAAAATCCTCTTTCGAGAGTGTACTGGCAAACTAATCCACTAACTATTTTCAGCAACACTTTTAAACGGTTTTCCAACTTTAATCCTCCAAGGATGATTTCAATATCATAAATTTAGTTGAGAAAAAATCGTGAGCACATACCACACATTAGATTTCTATAACCTTAATTTCTTTCCTTTTTCCGGTTTCTGTCAGAATTTGACCGAACACTAAGAACCATCGAATAACGAAATGACATTACCCCCACAGAAAACGAGATAAACATAAACTGCATTTGAGCGGAAGCTGGTCATTCGCGGTCATTCCTCAAGTGCCAAGACCAAGGGCAGGACCAACAATGACCACAGTCATTACTGGTCATTCGCTTGAATTTGATTATAAACAAACAACTTCACATCGTAACCTGGTTTCTGTCAGAATTCTGACCGAACACCAAGAGCCATCGAATCACGAAATGACATTACCCAGCACAGAAGACTAGAATGATCTGTGACCAAACCTAACCTCGCATCAAACATAAACAAACAAATTTGTACCGTAACAGTTTTACTGTTAGCAACAATTTTTTCGAAACCAATTTGCTCCTGACAAATTAGTGCAAAGATTTTTGCAGGAGCATTACATCTTAATTAAACATTTTTTAATTAATTCTGTTTCAGAGACTGGGAGTGAAAACCTAAAAGGTTTTTTAGTAGAAGTTTTTTTTAAAGAAGTAGAAAAGTATTTTCTACAAATAATGTAGATTAATGACAAAACAACGTTGCCAGACCCGGGCCAACGCCAGTAAAAATAAAAAATGGAAGCAAGCCCTGAGCAGGAGCTTCTGAGCGCTCGTTCTCTGGTGGAGCAATAGGACTATCATCTCAAAATTCTGTATATGACTTGAAATTGATACTTTATATATACAAATTAAAAAAATTCAATTCTATGGTCACACTTGAAAATTTAAATAATTAAATTTTATGGTTCTGATGATGCGATCCTCTTGAAATTTGGCATGAACATCAGTATATCAATCTTTATACCAGGAATAAATTTCACTCAATTCAGATATCTTGTTATGAAAATATTTTTTTTTCAATATTCCAATTGAATTTTCTATAGTTCGGATGATGCGATGATCTTCAAATTGTTGCAAAAACATTCAATATATAAATCTCAATTCCAAAAATAAATTTCATTTAATTCGGATATCTTGTTATGGAAATATAAGAGTCTTTCCTTTAATATTCCAATTGGAATTTCTATGGTTCTGATGATGCTATCCTCTTGAAATTTTGCATGAACATTCAGTATATCAGTCTCAACTTACAAAATGAATTTCATTTGAATCGGAAAGTTGTTATGGAAATAAAAAAATTCTTCTTCAATATTCCAATTGAATTTTCTATGGTTTTGTTAATACTATGGCCACAAATTTTGCGAGAGGCTCACTATGAGCATCTGGCAAGTTGCTGCAAAATTTCATTCCGTTTGCCCTCGTTTTGTGTGAAATATTGAGGAACAAAAATTTGAATGGCCACTTTTTATGGAACACCTGTACGATTTTTGGTTAACGAACTTAACCGAGCTATTTGGGAGCTGAACACACCCTGAAAATTTCAAGTCTCTAGGACAATCCGTTCGAGAGTTATTGTGCTCACGGACGGACGGACGGCCGGCCCTACAGAATTTGATTTGACCTCAATTTTCCATCAGGGAGTCGAACCCTATCGTTGAGACCATTTTCGGCTCAAAATTCGAAAATTACAGACATTTGGGCAAAACGATATAGCACTCGTCTAAGTAGAACGAGCGCTCAAAAACGACGAAAGAAATACACCTACCTTGATTATTTCGTGTAACGAAGACATGCTTCCTATGCTTGTGGGATCTGGAGAGGGAGATGTTTCTAAAGGCCTGGGTAGGGCAGGTGGCAGGTCTCGTGGTCTCGGTGGTGCTGACCTTTTTGCGCCATTGTAGGCTGGAAACGATGGTCTTATCGGCGTTGGATGAGATATCTCAGGTCGTTTTCTCTCGGCAGAATGTTTTGGAGGTAATGGGGCCATCTTAATTGACTGCTAATCATCGAACAAAATGTTCATTAGTTTAATATTTGTTGAGAATAAGAACTGTTAGACACATTTCTATATCTGTATTATTTCCATCATTCTATCTACTATCCTATACATGAAATTACCGAGTCGTTTTTGAATTGGGTTGTTAATTTTAAATCGATTTAATAGAGTTTTAATCATTTAATTTTTCTGTTTCTTTTTTCTGCTTTGATTTTTTCGTTCAGATTCAGAATTCCGAAGACATCCTGGAGAGGGTTATCGTTCATTTGGACTAAATATGGAAGAAACCTTCAATATTCTAATACTTTTAAGTGTTATTTTTGTTGAAACGGCGAGACAGGGTTTTTTTCTACTGGGGTTTTTCCCTGAGTCTGGTATATCATACGAAAAAAAATAGTATGGTTCCCCGTTTTGCACCAACCTCAGTTAGGGATTTTTATTTTTGTTTTATGTATTTTATTATGTTAGCTCTTGATTTCAAAAGAATATAGTATAACTACTATCCAAATTTCAAATTAATAAATGTTTATTACTCAGCGATCTAAAACATCCATACATTATACGCAACACACAATACAGCGTAACGGATAGCAGGCAAACCGCTTAGCTCGCCTCTACGAGTCGAGATTCGTTAGAATGTTACATTTCAAATTTCTTCAAATGAACAACTCAAAATTCAAGCTGTAAATCACGTGTCGGAGGCCCGGCTCCGCAGCATTATTTTCGCTTCTAGGCTACCGAAACTGATCGGCCCGAATCAACCCCGGCGATCGTGGATGAAGATCAGGCTCTTGTTTTGATTCGAGATAACAGCATTTCTGTCCGTGGACTTATTCACATAATAGGATAATATTGTTAACTTACTTTGGTTTGTGTGAGAGGAATGTGTTGGATTGGTTCGGCACTATCTATAAGATTGGTAGTAAGGTCTATTAATCTCTGACGTTGGATGCCTTCTCCTGGTCCCATGTGACTGATGTGATTAAAATTGGTAGGAGCTGATATCATCTTCGATCTACGATCTGTGCTCCTAGAAAGAAAATCAATGGAAAGGTTTAGACTTCGTTAAATTGTGATAATATATCAGTCATTCCCGGTATTCTCGAGTGATCTTTTGATGCGAATACGAACTTCATTGCGCGGTGTGCATTTTGGCAGGTAAAAGGGGGACTCACGCAATGAAGGTCGTATACGCATCAAAAGATCATTTGTCCAGCATACGAGCCCAGGAGCTCTTGTGAGCATGTATTCCCATCATATCTGAAGCTTCAAAGCACGTAAGGAGTTGACTTGGTCAATTTATTTGATCTAATTGTTATGCCTTGAAAAGAATCAATGAAAAAATTGAATTTTCATATAACCTATAACTCCATATACACTGCGCAAAAAATTTAATCTCAAATTTATTCTACAACTGAAGGTGTTCCCAATGATAATTATTTTCATAAGAATTATGCATGCATATGTTATCCACTTTCAACGTTTTTCTTCAATACAGATGTTTTCTTCCCACAGGAATAAAAAAGATGAGATTATCAGATTTTGAATGTATTGGCTCCATTCTGAAATCAGTTGTTCTCGATCAATTCTAGTGATCAATAGTTTTTCCTTTGTTTGATTTTCTACACTCGATCGCTATGCGACGCGAAACACGCAATTTGACCCAAGAGGTAGTTCTGCGAGAAGAAGGGTGGACATACACAAGAATTGCAGAGAGGTTTGGAGTTTCCCACACAAGTGTGTCCAGAACGTTGCAGCGATTCAGGGAGACAGGTATGAATGTCCGAAGACCAGGACAGGGTAGACCACGGGTAACAACTACCATTCAAAAACGTTACTTGAGAGTAACTTCGTTGAGAAAACGGTTTGCAACCGCTCGCCTCCTTCAAAATCAGCTTGAGCAAACTCATGGGGTGCAAATTAGCACTCAGATAATAAGAAATCGCCTCAGAGAATATGATTTAAGGCCTCGTGTCGCGGCAAGAGGCCCAGCTCTTACCCCAGCCCATCGAAGGGCGCGTTTGAATTTTGCGAGAGAGCATATCCATTGGGAAGAGGCTGATTGGGAAAGAGTTCTCTTCACAGATGAGTCTAGATTCTGCCTCTACCATTGTGATCGACGTTCCCTTGTATACAGACGTCCACATGAAAGATATGCTCAGTGAAATTTCCTGAATACTACTGGTTTCGGGGAGGATCGATTATGGTATGGGGTGGAATATCTGTGACTGCTCGCACAGACCTACTGGTCGTTGATAATGGAGCTATGAATGCTGATAGGTATTTAAGGAACATTCTTGAAGAGCATGCAGTGCCATTTGCCCTATACATTGGTGAAAATTTCATTTTTATGGACGATAATGTCAGACCCCATCGTGCGCGCATCGTTCAGGAGTACCTTGAAGAGGTTGAAGTCTCTCAAATGGAATGGTCAGCAAGAAGTCCAGATCTCAATCCGATTGAGCAGGTTTGGGACAACCTCAATAGAAGGCTGAGAAGTTCAGAAAATCATCCAGCTACTCTTAATGACTTAGGAATCAAACTCAGAGAAATCTGGGAAGGATTAGATCAGAGCATTTTAAGATCACTCATTTTGAGTATGAACTGTAGTTGCCGAGCTGTAAGTAACGCAAGGGGTGGAAATACCAAGTATAAAATCACTTATCAGCATTCCAGTATTTTGAAAATTGTTCATTTCTCTTCGTTCACATAAGATTCGGTGAAATCCTGAATTTTTCTTCCATTTAATGTGTCTTGTTTCGTTCAAAAAATTCCCGAGAGAACATAAAAAATAAGTTATAAAGTCAAGAGTTAACTTTCATTAAAATTGATATTTTCAGAATGTGCGTTAATTTTTTTGCGCAGTGTATTTCTATATAAAAATCAATTGCTGTTCTTTAATCTAGATAAAACTCGAGAACGGCTGAACGGGTTAATGTTATCTTGGTCTTGATATGTTCTTGTGGAGGTCTATGCAAGGTTTAAGAGGAGAGAAAAATTCTTACTCGGCCACAGAAACTAAAACGTAGGCCATAATAGTATCACTTAAATAATTTTGACGGTTTGATTAACTGCGGTCAAATTTGAAATTTAGAATATATATAGAAACAATCGTAGATAAAGTTTAGTATTGATTTATTAGTACTGTCAAAAAAATGCCAGCAAGACGCAGAGGGGCAAATTTGATTCGTAGAACAAACCATTCTAGAGTATTGCGAGATAGAAGAGCACAAAGATCAGGCGAACAAATCCAACAGAAAAATGTAGATGTGCTTGTAAACATGCTGAGTTACGTGTAACACATTTTCAAGAGGAAAGAAATGAAAAGAATTAACGAAGAAGATCGGAACGAAGGGCGCTGATTCGTAGCCGTCAAACGCAGAACATCAAACCAGAAAAATAAATGTCAGAATAACGTTAGCCGGGTCAGCTAGTTTTTTCATATATTTCCGATATCTAGAAGTACTCATTTTATTTTTAAGTCTGTATCATGATCTTTCTTCTGAGCTATAATGATGAGACATGGAAAACATTACACCTAGAAGGAGGTTTAACAGCACCTCAGAAAGCAAAAACAAATCAAATGAAATGAATCAACTTACATTCTCTGAGATTTATTTCCTTCTCTCAACGAAAACCGCCTCCTTGGTCTTTGGACTGTCCTGCCCTCTCTATCCAAAGTGACAATATTATCTAAATTGATTAGTTCCTCTGTAAAAGAATAGAAACGAAGTTAAATCGTAGATTTCCTCATTTTGAATGCAATCAACTCACTCTGATGTATGTTCGAGAGATATAAAAGATGAGGCGAATCATTTAATATACATAAAGATAAACTGCCGCTGTCATTCAATGGTTTAGCTCTCTTAATATTGACTGTTTGGACCCAATCCCCAGTGGCACAATTGAACACATCGATGTGAGTTTCACTGTAGACTAGTAAATGACCATCTCTGTAACCTGTAGAAAAAACCACCATTAAAAATGTTAAATAAATCCCTAATCATCCAACATTATCTGTTTGCACTTTCTGACTCGATTTGATTTAGGAAGCCTGTCAAAAAGTGCAGAATATTTTGTTTTCAATTCATAAAAATGTATCGATGAGTTTGTCAAAAAGATATACAGTGCAACCTTAATATAACGAACCTCAATATAACGACTTCCTCGATTTAACGAATTTTTCATAATCCCCTTGAATCGTCCATAAGAGTCAATGTAAAACATACCTCTACATTACGAAAATTTTTTACGAACAACCTCTTCATAACGAATTTTCAACTACCTAAAAGAGTGTGAATACCTCTACTTAACGAATTTCGTCAACTCAAAACCTCTATGTAACGTTTTCACCAATAACCAGGTATGTATGTGATTCAGCCGCGACAGGTTTCGACGCGTATTACGTAAAATACGAAGTTAGTTGATGGAAAGTACCTAATCAGTGTTGCTCCTCACTTTTTTGCAATGGCTCAGAAACGTAAAAGGCGTTCCTTATCTGCCGCAGAAAAGCGAAGCATCATTAATTATGTTGACAAAAATCCTTCTACAAAAAAATTAGACAAAGCTAATAAGTTCGGGATTCCCGCAAGTTCATTGGCTACAATTTTCAATTCTAAAGATAAGTTTTCCGACGAAATTGGTTTGCCTTCAAACATCAGAAGATTGAAACCGGGAAAACAAACTACATTTTATTACTTTTTTCCAATCAAGATGAATAAAATTAGATTTAGGCTTTTATACCAATTGGTTGATTTTCACCTCTTTTTATTTTGTTCTGCGAATTTTTGAAGAAAAAAAACCTACCTACTCACTTTATTATTTTGAAAAAGAAAATAAAAATAAATGAATAATTGATAAAAATGAGTTTTCATTTATATGAGTAAAATTAGTTCGCTATAACAAGATGAGTACGTTATGTCGAGGTGAATAAAACCTCGGTATAACAAATTTTGGACCAACCTCACCTCAATATAACAAACCTCAGTTTTACGTATTACTTGATATAACGAATATTTACTGGTTCCCTTCCGAATTGTTATATCGAGGTTCCACTGTATTATACTCCGTTTGGATACGATTGAACACTAAGAAGTCCATGGAAATTTGGCATAATTCACTGTGAATATTGAAATTTTAGGTTATGTTAGTTTACTTTAAAAAAGGGGTTTTAGTTCACTGCAACCTTAAGGTCAATTGTGCCCCCTTACAGAGCTGTTCTGGCCAAACCCTTCACAGCTTGCCTTCCAGTTCCAGAGATGAAATCTAATATATGTGAAGGCTTCAACGAGGCTAGTTCCTCACTCTTACAAGTTTCTAGCCAAAGGCATTCTCTACTTAGGCTCGCAACGCCAAAACTTTCCGTGACTAGGTGAATGGGGGTTTCTTCCTCCTCCCCACAGAACCTACACTCGTCAGTGTCCGATAATTCCATCCTCAACAGGTGCTTCTTGAGGCGAAAGTGTCCTGTAAGAAAGCCAGTGAGGAGCTGTAATTGCTTCTTACCAAGATCCAGATATCTTTTGGATCCTGCTGTCTCAAAGTTCCGAAGGAACGCAGTGGAATGATCCATCTCTGGGATATTCCGCCAGAGATTTTCCCTCTCGGCTTTCTCCTTCCCCAGAAACTCCTTCCGATAGGTACATTTACATATACCACAGAAGAGTTCTGGGCCAATGACATTCGTGAGCCCTCTTTGGCAAGTATATTGGCCTGTTCGTTTCCTTTGATTCCCGAGTGGCCGGAAACCCAGATTAAAAAAACGTTATTTTTCTTGCCTACTTCATCGATTTTGTTCCGGCACTCCCAGATCATTTTGGAATGGATGACGTAGAAGCTCAGTGCTTTAATAGCAGCTTGAGTATCTGAGTGTATGGCTATATCGAACTTCTGATAGTTTCTTTCTAGATTTATATCTAGACATCTTTCAATAGCTAAGATTTCCGCTTGAAAGACGCTCATACAGGAGCCTAGCGACAGTGTACACTTGGTACTTGGCCCGTATATCCCAGCGTCTGCTCCTAAGAGGTTTTGGAACCATCTGTATATCATTTTACGGTATTTTCTTCGAGGTTATAGTCGGTGTATTCCCATTTTCAATCCTCTCATTTACTTAGCAATGTCCTGAAGTTTTTCTCAGTGCTTACTTTTTTGATCATTACATCACTTGGGAGGTTCGCAGATGAGATGTAGTTATTCAGAGAGGACCAGACTCTCTGATTCTTTATTCTCTCATTACCTGTACCTTCCTTAGATATTCTGAGGATAGCCTTATAGGCTACCCTACCAACCACTAGATGTAGAGGTGTGAGATCCGTAAAGTCGCGTCCACACTATGCCGAACGACATCATTCGACACGTTCGGGGCGACACGTTCGATTCGACAATCGGTGTGGACGTGTCGAATGATAAACGGTTCGACTCAGTTGTGTGCGAGCATTGAAAGTGAAAGGAAGTTCAATTTAGAGAAAGAATATGGAGTAATTCAGTTCAAAACCGACGGCATGTGAAGACGCAGCGCTTTTGGATGCAACTGAACCCCATTCGACAGTCGACACGTCCAGACTGAATCATTCGATTCGACTTCCTTTGATCTGGACCGCGCTCATTCGGGTTGGAAGCGACATGATTCGATTCGACTTCTACAACGTCCACACTTATTCGACTTTGTCGAACGACACAAGTCGAATGATATAATGTGGACGCGACTTAATGACCTTAAGTGTCAGTTGCAGGAACGTCCATTAAAATTTAAAGGTCCATTAAACTCTTAATCCTCCATTATTACAAGGAACTAATGGAGGATTAAGGGTTTAATGGACATTTAAATTTAATGGACGTTCCTGCAACTGAGCATAAGTGCCCTAGTTGGTCACATTCTCATAGCTCCAGTGATGCATACATAGGCAAGGCTCTGTACTTTATCGAGCCTTTTCCGAGTACTTACCTGACTTGCTTTGGCAAACCAGGTTATGTTGTTTATTTTCTTGTCAGATTGATACGCAATGTTGTCAATATCACAAAAAAGTTGTATATATCGCGGATTTCTTACAATATCAATGTACATCTGAAAATTGATAACGCAATTCAGACAGTGTTAATTACCTAACGACAGAAGATTGAAATTTTACATAATGCGGCGTTCACACGAGGCGTTATTCACGACAGTGAACCACGCTATCGTGAAATACACTTCTGTGTGAACGCATAGTCGTAACACTTGCTTTCGTGAGGAATGCGTTCACACAGAAGTGTATTTCACGAAAGCGTGGTTCACTGTCGTGAATAACGCCTTGTGGGAACGCCGCATTACAGATTTACTACTTGAATTGAATGAAATTCATTGTTCAATAATGTAAAATGGAAACTATTGTAAATTCATTAGAGAATTATCATTTTGATTAGTCAATAGAAGTGCGAATGAACAGAATCATGTAAAATGGAGAATATTCTACAGATGTGGAAGAATCGGATGGAAACACGGAGTTCCAGTGTTAAATTCAAGCAGGCTCGGAGTCCAGTGGAACAGTGGAACAATCGAAACCTCAGAGCGATGCGATATTGAATAAGCGGCTGGTCTGTTGGAATGGCATTCCGAAAGCTCTGATTAGGGTAAGATCGGAGCATTGGTTACAGCAAACGCGGTATTTCGGTGGTAGTCGCAAGACGCAACGTTGCCTGTGTCGTTGCCGACCGTAGCGTTTGCTGTAACCAATGCTCCGATCTTACCCTTATCAGAGTTTTCAGAATGCCATTCCAACAGACCAGCCGCTTATTCAATATCGCATCGCTCTGAGGTTTCGATTGTTCCACTGGACTCCGAGCCTGCTTGAATTTAACACTGGAACTCTCGTGTTTCCATCCGATTCTTCCACATCTGTATAAGCAAACCAGAGTTCTCTGATCTTGAAAGCTCGTCGGATGGGGCCAGATACATTCGGTAACGTTGAATTTATTATATGACTGTAAATACTGTCAACCTCAGATAAATGAACAAAGACCTACTTTGTGCTCAATAATATCCGAACAGAGTATAAACATTGATGAAAATATGAAACTTACTGATAGCGGTAGGAATAGCTGGGTACATTATCTCTCTTTCTCTGGACTTTCTACCATGCCTATCAACATAGGCAGCCAAAGTTCCAAAGACAAGAAGGTATTCGTGTCGAGGAAGTTCGATGACTTTCAAAGCTTCAACAGGACTACATAATAGAATACTATATAACGGGTTATCTTGATGTAATAAAGCTGAAACAATAGGGCAAGTCTCGTTATTTAGGCATCTAATTCGCATTCACATTTTTTACTTACACACTAGTTGTGGTTCTCCCTGTAGGTTATAAACAGTGAAACAAGATGAAGATCCAACACATAATCGACAGTCCGATAACAATTGCAAGGACTGAATGGTTACAGGCAGAACTACTTCTCTCAGTCTTTGATGTCTCAATCGTGTTCTTGTTATTTCGTAAATTAAAATTGAAGAAGAATTCTGCTGAAAAGATATTGAAATTTGAAATATTACTAATTTGACAGATTTTATTTGTCCTTGTAAAAAATTGTACAAACTGATGCATTACTTACTTGTTTTCTAACAGCAACACATAAACAAAATGTTAACGGTTGCTCTTAAAATAGGTCCAACTGTCAAAACTGCACAGCCCTTACTTTCTGCTACTTTAATCCACTCAGTTTCATCGCCATCGAGAGCTCGTATAGGCACCAATCGAACATATCGTTGTTTACCACTAACCGCAACCAACAAATGCTCCTCACTTATATATTCCAACTGAAATATCTTTTTTGCTTCCCCAACTCTGGCTATTTCGGTCCTATAATGAAACGAAATATCAATGAAGGTGAATTGGATGGATATGAATGTTGCAAGAGCATCATTATTACACTAGAGTACCGAACTTGTAAACAAAAACAGTCTTTTGAAGTGTTTTTCCAATAAGAGGTGTTATTTTGAATAGCCCGCTATTTCGGTAGATGTCACGTTTCAAACTGTCATTTTTTGACATTTGACAAGTAGAAACTAAGCCATTAATAAAAATGCATAGAAATTATAACTCCAATGGAAGCGGCGAAAGAGAGAGACTCGTGATGCCAAAAGAAGGAGAGAGCTAGTGGTGGCAAGATTAATTGAATTAATTTAATTTTTGAGAATAATTTGTTTTTTTTGCTATATATACTAATATATAATATGTACTAATTTGAAACACGTCTGAAAAATAGCAAAAAAACAAATTATTCTCAAAAAATGAAATTAATTCAATTAGTCTTGCCACCACTAGCTCTATCTTTCTTTTGGCATCACGTGTCTCTCTCTTTCGCCGCTTCCATTGGAGTTAAAATTTCTATGATTGGCTCTCAAATGGGATTTGCGGGCTTTTTGCCACCTCTAGCTCTATCTCTCTCTTGGCATCACATTCTCCGAAAGTGTTGAATGACAGGCCTCATCCATGTAAGGTTAGTATATCTATGTAAAAATGGAACGATACACGCTTCAAGAACGCATTGAAATAATTAAAATTCACTATAAAAATGGTGAAAATTGGCAGAGACGGTTCGTAAAACTCGAACATTTTTGGGTCGTCGTGAAGCACCTTGTCGGACCGCAATGAAGAAATTGGTGGAAAAATTCGAGCTGCTGGGACTAATTAGTGATGTGAAGAATAAAACCCGTGTACGTCGCTCAAGAACAGCCGAGAATATTGCTGCTGTAGCCGAAAGTGTTGAAGGAAACCCAGGTTTGTCCATTCCTCGTCGTTCTTTGGAATTAGGCCTTCCACAATGATGATTAATGATTTTTATGGCCGAATTTGAATAGTATTGATCTGGACAACGTTTCCTTTCGACGAGACGGCGCTACGTGCCACCGAGATCTTGAGATTTAACACCTTGCGACTGCTTCCTTGGGGCCACGTGAAAGAGAAGGTCTAGGCCAATAGCCCAGCGTCGATCAATACCTCAAAGATGGAATTCGTGAGGCTGTCAAGGACATAGGGCAGCCACTTTGCGATTTGGTTATGGAAAATTTAATTGAAAGGATATGGTCCTGTAAGCGTGGTCCTGGTTGGTCATTTGCCTGTTGTTATTTTTACTATTAACGGCATAGCTTCTCCTTTATAATGAAATAAACATTCGATCATTTTATTGAAAATGGCCTTTTTCTTGAATATCAAAATAATACCTCTTATTGGAAAACTCTTTATAAATACACCCACTTTCAAAAGTTTTACAGCACCCCCCTCTGAGTTGGAGATAAAATAATCAAGACTCAACATATTGGTACTGACAATAAAAGGTACTTGTTGATAACCAAATAAAACGATAGCATTACGAAACAAAAAATGTTTATTTGTTTAAAATATCGATTTTGTCAAATGCAGATCAGTAGTTTTCGTTTTGAGTACTGGTTAGTTCAGAAACTGTGTAATATGCCTAGAAACGACTTGACTTATTTTGACAGAACCGGAATTATTGCTCTCTGGCAAGAAGGGCTCTCACGCCATTAAATAGCCATAGACTGAACATTATTCGAAGCACGGTCAGCAAACGAATAGGCGCTATGAGGAAACTGGTGGAGTGTCAAGTAGACCTCGAAGTGGTCGTCCTCGTGTTACCACGATTCGAGAAGATCGGTATATATTGCCCAATCAGGCCGTAGAAATAGGTCAGTGGCGATACCGACACTCAGGTCGGAATTCCACAGAGCTCACAACTGAGTAATTTCATGTGCTACGATTCGAAGAAGAGTTTGAGCATAAGGGAAGAGAACCAGGGTTCGAAATAGACCTGAGAGAACTATTTAAGTCGCTCCTTTTCGCGATGGCACTGAAATGTTTTGGGGAGGCGTAATGTTTGGCAGAAGAAACGCCACTAATTCACATTCCCGGGACGACGACTGTTACATATTACCTCGAAAATATCATAAATCTTGTAATTATACCCATGGGTAATGAATTAGGGGGCTCAATTTGTCTTTATCGACGATAATGCCAGGCCACATCATACTACAGGTGTTCAAGAAGCGCTGGAAATCCAAAACATTACCAGATTAGAATGGTCCGCGATGTCTCCTGACATGAATCCCATAGAGCATATATGGGATTATGTCTCTACACCATTTCCAAGTGTATTTCAGAAAGCGTCAATTGTATTTCAGAATAGTCAATTGTATTTCAGAAAGCGTCAATTGTATTTCAGATTAGTCAATTGTATTTCAGAAAGCGTCACTTGTATTTCAGATTAGTCAATTGTATTTCAGAAAGCGTCAATTGTATTTCAGATTATATATATGTATTTCAGAACCCGTCATTTGTAATTCAGTGATGTTTTCTTGAAATACAATTGGACGATTTCTGAAATACAATGACTATTCTGAAATACAATTGACGCTTTCTGAAGTACAATTGACTAATCTGAAATACAATTGACGCTTTCTGAAATACAATTGACTATTCTGAAATACATTGACGCTTTCTGAAATACATTTGACGCTTTCTGAAATACACTTGAAATGGTGTAGAGCCGTTTTCCGTCGAAATAATCCACCACGAAATTCACAAGAACTATATTATGACTGATATCGAACGGATGAATATTTGGCAGGAAATAATCGATAATTTAATTATTGGGATGCCTAGACAAGTAACTGGATTGCTAATCACCGAATGCTCAAATACTGCATTTCATTTTGCTCTTTTATCATTATGTTTTAATTTTTCGTTAAAATTTTTTGTTTTTGAAACTTCTGATTGATAATTCGTATTTGTTGTTAGAACTTTATAATTCTGTGAAATTAAATTGATTTAATTTTATTTCTGTTGAGTCGTGAATGTTCCCTAGCTCTTGGAGTAAATTGTTCCGATTGCTGGCGCTACCTGCGGCCGCGGAATGAACCCGATCGGTAAACAACATCGCCATAATTAAGATTTTTCCGACCTGTGCGCTCGGATTAGAAAAGTGATAAAACTTGAGTTTCTGATAATTCAAAATTCATCTATCATCTTCTGATAAGCACCTATATTTCAATTTCATCTGTTAAAACCAATTGGGCAATTTCGAGTGAAGTGTGTGATACTTGACCAACTAAGTAATAACCATAAAGCCGGTGCAGAAAAGATTAATAATCATTTTTCCCTATCCCCAACGCCTCTTCTGCTACCAGATTGGGGGTGATTTCACCGACACCTTCATGTTCAACTCTCGAGGTAAGTGCATACATATTCATTCTGTAAATTTCTCCATCTTGTAATTGTCGTCTGAAATTGGTTACAGTCATTTGCAACCATTTATTACCCTTAAACGGGTCTTTCATTTTTTTCAAAGTTCAAGATAGCCTCAATAATAAGGCTGCTAATTAGTCAGTATATTTGTGCTTAAAAGAAGAAAAGTTTTGGGGTAATTTTGATATCTTCCATTTTTTATGTTTTTTGAGGGGCTGAATCCGAATCTGAGGTTTGCTGACAAAATTTCGTGACGAAACATAGAAAAAAATACAAAAAAAGACGATAAATCTCATTCTTGGCCAGTTTTTTGCTTATTACTCGGAAACTATCAACTTTTCGTGAAACCTTTCCATACAAAATGAAAGTACATAAAATTTCCTACAAATTGTACTATCATCACAGCTTGTTCGGTGACAACCCGTTCTGGCTCAAATTTTAGTTGAAAATGAGGTGTTTTCTATGACTCAATAAATGAAAAAAAGTTAAATTATATGGTTTCGATGATGCGATCCCCTCGAAATTTTGCATAAACATTCAGTAAATCAGTTTCGATTCACAAAAAAAAATTCACTTGAATCGGATATCTTGTTATGGAAATATAAATATTCTTCTTTTCAATATTCCAATTGAATTTTCTATGGTTCTGTTCACACTATGGTCGCACAATTTTGCATGAAGCTTATTGTGAACATCTTGCATGTCGCTGCAACATTTCATTTCGATTGGTTTTGTTTTGTTCCTCAATATCTCAGACAGAACAGAACTGATCGAAATGAACTGTTACGGCCAAATACAAGATGGTCATAATAAGCTTCATGCAAAATTGTGTGGCCATAGTGTCAATAGAACCATAGAAAATTCATTTGGAATATTGAAAAGAAGAATCTTTATATTTCCATAACAAGATATCCGATTCAAGTGAAATTTTTTTTTGTGAATCGAAACTGATTTACTGAATGTTTATGCAAAATTTCGAGGGGATCGCATCATCGAAACCATATAATTTAATTTTTTTTTATTTATTGAGTCATAGAAAATACCTCATTTTCAACTATAATTTGAGCCAGAACGGGTTGTCGAAGAACAAGCTGTGATAGTGTAGGAAATTTTATGTACTTTCATTTTGTATGGAAAGGTTTTTCACGAAAAGTTGATAGTTTTCGAGTAATAAGCATAAAACTGATCAAGAATGAGATTTTTCGTCTTTTGTGTATTTTTTTCCGTCACAAAATTTTGTTAGCAAACCTCAAATTCGGATTCAGCACTCCAGAAACCATAATAAATGAAAGAAATCAAAACTACCCCAAAACTTTCCAGCTGAAAGCACAATTCGACGGGATTATAGCGAGTGCAGGACTTTTGAAGTGAGTGTAGTTCGGATTCAGAGCCATGTAAAAAATGGGAATTTATAAACTGTATGATTTTGCTATCAAGTTAGGAATTCAGAAATATCTTTTTAGAACTGAGAAGAATATTAGCGAATATTAACTGTCTAAATCAAGGCAGAACATGCCATCTTCAGTTCCTAAAACTAAACGATCGGGATCTATGATGCTGGCGCTGAGCACATTCCTGAGGATGTCTGAGTATTGTCAACAAGTTCTCTGGCTAAAAATACGGTCGTGTTAGGCAACTATTTCGCTTCATAATTCGGTGCCATTCAGAAAGAGCAACCACCCATTTGCTTTTTTCAGCTTCTGAATCGGCCAGCATCAACGTTGCATTTCTTGGTCCTGGGGGCTCATAAGAGAAGTGGTCACCTAAAATGATTTAATTAATAGAATAAAAATAGAATTTGTTTATTCACTACATAGTATTATACCCATAGCGTTCCAGTAGGTCTGCCCATAGATTATCTCAGCATTTTGAAGGATACAATTTGAATATTTAATAATAATAATAATAATAATAAATAAGCATCTTATTTCAAATAACATAAATACAAGTATAAATTGTTAAATGAAATAACGTCATAAATAATTTTTTTTTAACAATTACTGCTAAAAAAATCCCCGAGATTGTATGGCTCCATATCTAATAACAAAGACCAGACTTTTGCTTTGAACTGTTTGAAACCATTAATTATCTTTATCTCATTGGTAATCTGTTGAATGCTCTTATAGCAAAGTACGATGGATGCCTTTCACTTAAGGTTAATCTATGTATTGGGAAATTCAGATTTAACGTTCTTGTATTGTAATTATTCCATTTTTCTTCTGTTGTGAATTTGCCTTTGTTTTTGTGAAGGAACATCAAACACTCATATAGATATAATGCATATACAGTCATGATTCGTTTTTCCTTGTACAGCCCTCTGCATGATTCTCTAAACTTCATTTTATATATTGTTCTTAAAGCCCTTTTCTGAATTTTGAATATCTCCTCCAAGTTTTTCCTGTTTCCATAGAACATTATGCCGTATCTCATTACAGACTCGAAATTTGCATGGTATACTGTTTTAAGTGATTGTTCCGTAAGATATTTGCTTAATATTCTCATTGCAAAAATGTTTTTATTCAATTTTCCACTGATGTATTCGACATGCTTTTTGAAGTTAAGAAATGAATCTATATAAACACCCAAAAACTTTGTGCTTTCACTTAACTCGATGTTTTCTCGGCAAGGTTTACACTTTGTGGTTTCGTTCTGTTAGTTCTGTTTGTGCTGAAAATTAGAAGGGTTGTTTTTTTCTGTGTTCAGCACCAGTTTGTTTGAGTCGAACCAAGTTTTTGTTCTCATGAAAAGGTCTTTTCCAGCTTTCACCAAGTTTTCTGCATCTTTCGCTCCTACCAATAGATTAGTATCATCTACAAAGTTGACCATCGATTCATCTTCTCCGTCAGCAACATTTCCTAGATCATTCAAAAATACGAGAAACCAGAGGCACCCCAAAATGCTTCCCTGGATAACACCCTCTTCATTTATTACATCTTCTGATGTGACCGTTTTTCCTTCCTTCTTCACCTTGACCTTCTGTTTTCTGAGACTTAGATACGACTCAGCCCATTTTAATGCTGGTCCGCGGATTCCACACTTTTCTAGTTTTTCCAGCAGTATTTTTCTGTCGATTGAATCATATGCCTTTGACAGGTCTAAAAACATAGCCAGTGCTAACTTGTCACCCTCTATTAGTTCCAATATTGATTTGGTGAAATCAAATATAGCTGTCTGTACTGATCTTCCCTTCAGACATCCATGCTGGTTACTTGCGAAGAATTCGGAGTCATTAAGGAAGCTGACAATTCTGTTAGCCATTGCTAGCTCAAAGATTTTCGAAAAACTCGATAAAAGGCTGATGGGCCTATAGTTTTTTAGCTCTTTTGGATCTCCCTTCTTGAATAATGGACTTATCACCGCTGTCTTTAGTTGTTCGGGGAAGACGCCTTGTTTGAAAGATAGGTTTATTAGATGTGACATGATGTTGTTTATCACAGGCAGGGATAATTTCAAGATGTTGGTTGGAATTTCATCTTCGCCACTGGAGCATTTATTTTTAATTTTTTTACCTATTTCAAGGATTTCCTCTGGTGTAGTGGGTTTTAAGTATATGGATTTATTGTTCGACTGTGATCCAATTTGTTCGGTAACATTATTTGTCGACCTACTTGGTGTTATATTGTTGAAGAAATGGTTGAACTTTGCAGCAACTTCATCAGGCTTACCTTCTATCTGGCATTCAATTTCTTTGCTTGGTTTTCCCCTTATTTCATTGCATATTTTCCACATCATCTTATTTTATCATCGGATTCTTAATACGTTCTTCATTAATCCAGCACTTGTTTTTTATGAGCAATCTGTCATATTCTTTTTTGGTTTTCATGTAAAGTTCCTTGTATGTTGAGTTTACCGCACTCATTACTAGTAGAATGTCAAGTTGAGCTTTACACTGTTGTATTTCAATATCTTGAGGTATTTGATTACATTTTCTCTCACTAAAATGCCTTACAGGGAAACAGTCAGAGAAAACCATCTTATATCGAATGAAATGCTAGCCATTTTTCGTCAATACTCACATTCAAGTCGTCAGTGAAGATGAATGACCAATCCTGTTGTTGTAGTCTTTGTGTGAATTTCTCTTTGGCTTTTACGTTGAAGGACCTGCTGTGTAACATATTTGGTTTTGTTGGCTCATTATTATTGATGTTAATTTTTTGTGCATTATGGTCTGAAATGTGTAAGTTAATTATTTCAGCCTTCCATATATCCAAGTTGGTAAATATATTGTCTATACATGAACTCGAACGATTGGTTACTCTGGTGTTGTCAAAGATGGTTTGGGACAAGTTGAAAGACTCTAGCAGAGATAATAGTTTTGTTCTCGATGGGTTTTCAACCTTCATCTCAATATTGAAATCTCCTGCAAGTATGATTGGTTTATTTTCCTCGATTATGTTCATAAGTAGTTCTTCAGTTTTATCAAGAAATTCGTCTAAATTGCCACTCGGAGGTCTGTATATTGTTATTACTATCATTGATTGGGAATTAACTATACATTCCACCACTGCACATTCAAAGCTTCCTCTACTGACTGTTTGTGATTCCTCTGGTTTGCTTTCATTTTATTATCGACGTAAATAGCTGCTCCTCCATAACCATTAGCTCTACAAAGGCTGCTACAAGTTTGAAACCCCTCAATGCTATTATTTCCAATTTATCTTGAGTTTGCCAATGTTCAGTCAGACACAGAATTTTACAATTCGGGTGTTGTGCTAATCCTACTTCTATTCTGTCAATTGAGTTTACTATTGATTGTATGTTTTGGTGTATTAGTTCTATTGAATTTATTGTATGATCATATTTTCTCGTCTTTCCAGGAAAAATTTCCTCCTTTTTGTAATAGGTCTTTATGCTTGGAGAAATCAAATCGCTTGATACCCACTCCTGAGGGCCAGAATTCTGATTTATACATTTCTACCTTTTGTCAAATGGTGCTGAAACTACAAATCTTTTTAACATATTTTCATCTGATGGAATTTCTTTTACCATTATGTTCTCCTGTGTGAAACCTTGTTTTGTTGAAATATATTCATGTATAATTTTTTCATTTGTGGATCTTTTGACTCTATAGATGTAGAGCCACACTTTTTTTTCCTGTCCTGCAAAATCCTTGCCTTCCTTCCCGGTTCCTATGTTCTTTTCTATAGGTTTTTTTTGGTTTCTCCTCTTATATCTTACTTCGATGAAACTGTTTTCTCTGTCATCATGTTTGGTATTGGTAGGATTTATTTGTTTACTTTCATCTTGTTTGACATTTAGGTTAGCTCCAGTTTCCGTGGTGACGTTAGTGAAGGAATCTGTATCTTGTTTTGTTGCGCTATCTGTTGTTCAGCCGATGTATTAGTTGACTTTGCCAAAGAAGGTAACTTCATGTTGTTTCCTCGTGTAGTCTCATTTTTTTGTGTTTGTTTCTTATCTGTTATATTCATATTGTTTACATCATTTTTTCCATTGTCTGATCTAACCAAACTTTCGATTTTATCAAGGAGAAGAGTATTATTCTGTTTTAGAATATTATTTTTGTCTTCTGCCTCTTCTAACAATTTTTTTAGATAACTCACTTGTAACTCCAAACTTTCAGTTTTCACATCTAACATCTGTTGTATGATGTCGTCCTGTTGGTTTGTTGTTGCACAGCATACGATTTTGTTTCCATTTAAAAACTTTATATTTGGGTACCTTTTTGCACAAGCTATGTGGAAAATCGCAAAGCACTTCACACAAACTCTTATTTTGCAGCTTTTTGTTGAACAGCATTTCATAGATTGCGGTTCATTTTCGATTTTATCAGATGCATCTGAAAACGCGTCTTCATCGCCCGCCATCTTCGAGGTATTTTATGTTTTGCATTTCGAGTTCCTAGTGCATTTACCTTTGCAACGATTTATCACATTTTGTATTTTACTTTCGATTTCATGGAGAAGCGTCAATTGAAATTTTAAATTGGAAAAATTGTAGTAGGCTACGAATGCTACGATATTTTGTTCATAGTCCGTTCACGAAAGTTTTAGACGTCAGTTGGCCATGGAAATTTGGCATATTCCACTGTGTATAGTACGTTCACGAAGTTTGAGCGCATAGTAGGCGTTTGTTATTTATCTGAAGTTGGCAGTATTTGCTGTCATAACGTGAAATAAAGTCAACGTTGCCGAATGTACCTGGCCTCGTCCGACGAGCTTCCGAGTTATCAGAGAACTCTATGTTATATTGACAACTTTTTGTGTCAATCTGACAAGAAAATAAATATAACCTAAAATTTTAATACACACAGTGGAACATGCCAAATTTCCATGGCCAACAGACAGCTCAACCTTTCGTGAACGGACTATCTATTAAAATTTTAGGTTATTTTGTTTATTTTATTGTCAGATTGATATGCAATGTTGTCAGTATTGCATAGAGTTCCCTGATAACTCGCAGGCTCGTCAGAAGAGGCCGGGCACATTCGGCAACGTTGACTTTATTTTACATTATGACACCAAGTACTGCCAATTTCAGATGAATAAACAGACGCTTACTATGCGCTCAAACTTTCGTGAACGGACTATAATCATGATTTTGACTTCAATAATAATTGATAATCCATTAAAACATGTAAATACATTATTTCTGCAACTTTGACAGTTTTCAATAATTATGTGCGTGTTAGAGTAACAAACATAGAATAATGAATGAAATTTCAATTAACGTTTTCTCTATCGAATTAAAAAGTAGAAAACAAAGAGTGATACATCTTCGAAAAGGTAAATTTTAGTATAAATCAGAAAATTGTGAAAAATAAATTAGGTTTTATATGAAAGTTCGTTCAATGAAGATGAAGATGAGATTTTCAAATTTGTAACTCTCGAAATGGCAGAAATAATCCTTTGAAACCGACTTACTGGGACACCCGATATGGGTAGGTCATATAATACATGGTTTATGTATGTAAGAGGATAATATACGATCGTTCTCTAAAAAAGTTCGGTATTAAAGATGTGGTTTACACATCTTATTTCGAGAAATTAATAATTCATTTACAGGGTGTGATCGAAGGCAAAATTTAACAATTGAACATTTGGAACAATAATTAATTGTAACGTTTACAAAAACAATACCATATTATTGAGAGTTGATTTTAAAATAAAAATTATTTTTCTTCTTTTTTGATTTCCTAAAATTCATTTTTTCTGCATATTTTGCGTATTTTCGTGCATATAACAAAGTTTTCAAGTTGCATATAATCCGGTTCTACGCATTACCATTGTTGTTGACTTTATTGAAAATACATACCTTAAATATACAGGGTATGTCCTTTTTATTGGCATGTATCACGTCCAAGTCTTTCACGCCACTAACACTAATTGTGGATCTCTCATATTTAACACTTGAGCAACATGAACACTTGGTAAGGCATTACGATCGGCTGATATGTCGTAAAGAAATAATTTAAAATCACAAACAACGACGAATTGACGTATCCAGCCTGAAAATTACATTGATATCAAAACAAGAACCGTTTTATATTTGATAATTCACCTTTTTTTACTCCTCCTTGTTTTGGGACTTTGACATAACCTTCATAAGCGGTTCCTATACCTCTTGTGGGATCTATTCCTAATGGTCTCTTTGCTTGAAAACGAAATGAAATTAGTTAGGTGGATCCACCTCATTCAATCAATTATTATAATAATAAACAATCGTCATTTCTGACCCCAAAACAGTTACATAGAACTGACACCAGGGCCTATAGTTTGTTGCTAGATTCAGCTTGTAACAAAATAAGATGTAAAAATGAAAAATAACATTATTCTCTGATATAACAAACATTCACAACCTACAATCACCAAAAGTATACTAGTAGAGACTAATGGTGGTATTATGCTTTCATCTGTAAGCCAATCTGTAACTTTTCATAAAGTTACAAGAAAATTGCAATTCTGGACTTCTTTAAGGGATTTGTAGCTTACAGAAATCGTTAAATATTTACGAGTACTCGACGGGTGATCGGAAGCATTATCGAATGACATATTGTGAGGTTACGTTGAATGGTTTGTTTATTTTAGGGCGAACACCAACGTTTTAATATAAGAAATTCATGATGAATAAAATTAATATGACTTTGTTTATTGAATTGTTATCGGAAGAAAATCATAACAGGTAAATCATTGTTCAATAATATACATGACCTGAAAATCATTCTTTTTTAAGGTAGGAACTTTATGAGAATTGGAAGGAAAAAGGTGCGTGATCAAATGAATCCCAAATGAATCAATCTGAAATGCCGGATGTCCAGAAAATGGTCAGATTGAAGAAATGCCGAATGCCCAGTTTGTGAACATTATCAGATTGAAGAACCAATGTACTATAAACTTAATAAATGCTCTACAGCAATTTTAACCAAGAAATTTTTTTCTTTCCTGTTTTCAATTTATAAGATGAAAGAACCAAACGCAAACTGCATTCAGATAAATGTATTTTTTTTCAAATTCAAATCAAAACCATTTACTCATAATACATAAAGTTTCGAGATCAAATCTTATGATTGAAGGTTATGTTTTTCGATGAGTAGTTCAAAAGTGACACTGTAAATAAGATAGTTACAGGAAAAATTCCAGAATTGCATTATTTATGAATCTGTAAGTCGGCCAGTTAAGGCTGACGCTCACTTGGGCGAGACGAGACGAAACGAAGCGAAGAGTTGTTTTCCGCAGGGAACGATTTGCACTGAATCAAATGGGTAGACGCTGACTTGGGAGGCGCGAAGCGAAGATCAGTTTCTAACTAACTAACTAACGCGTCGCTTCGTCTCGTCCAAGTGAGCGTCAGGCTTTACAGGTCAATCGTACGCTACAGTATCGTAACTTCCAGATGAAAAGCAGAATTAACCTTACTATTTTCGCAATATACCGTTGCGTAACACTTAGTTTCTAAATGATGAAACAATTTGACTCTTGATGAGAAATTGTGGTCAATTATTAAAATGATAAAAAAGGTGACACTTACTTTGATCGGAAGGGACAGGACAAACAGCAGGCACATGCGCACAGCACGACGTGTGACAAGTGAAACCGCATATTTCACATACCATTCCTTGCCTCATCAAACCCACCATCAAAGACGTACAATGACTACATTTGGTCGGACTAGAAAATGTTCTAACCAAAAACTGATGTGCCTTATGCTTCATGGGGGACTGATTTTCATGCTGAAAATAGATTGAAAAAATCACATTTTACCAAGGAATGGAATTAGTTGAAGAATTATAATACTTATTTAATCAACAAGGTTATCAAAGACAGCGACTAATGGTCAAGATTTTTCCGACGATCTCTATATGAATTGTGTATGAATTCTTGATTGAAATACATTCCTGTCGGCCCCGTGGCGCAGCAGGGTAGCGCATTGGCCTGGGATGCCAGGGGTTCCGGGTTCGAATCCCGGCAAGGACATGGATGTTTGTGTGCGTCTCGAGTAAAGCAAAGATTATATAGTATACTCTATAATCTATGGAGTAAAGTTTCTCAACAAACACAACCATGATCTGGGTACATGCCTTAGGGGCGAGCCATTAAAGAGAAAAAAAAATACATTCTCATTTTGCACGAGACTGTCATTTGACATAATGATGTTTCTATGTTCCAGTAGAGTTTTGACATTTCCCGTAGTGATTCTGAACACTTAATGTGTGGTTGCCATGAGGATTCCACATTAAAATAGAATAAATTGAGCATTAAAATGGGTCATTAATGATAAATTTCGTACACATTAAAATCACCTTACATTTTGAGGTCGGCGGAAAAAAGTCATTGAATTTAACTAGGTTACTGTGGAATTTCTTTGTTCGTCGTTGCCGACACTTGGTCGCGAGAGAAATGATGCAGCAGAGTGGAAATGCTCACTGCCTTCGATACTGTCGCAGAAGTATTTCGGGAATTATTGCCAACAACGCGAGCGGCAGTAGGAGAGGAAAGTAGGAAGGGCTGAGTGTAATTGAGGCATAAGAGATAGGGAAAATGAATGGTACATGACCAGCCTCGACACGCTGAAGAAAGCCATTGTCCGTGAGTGGTCTAAAATAGACGTTTGAGCAACTTGAGATTCGGTTTTTGACCGTCTCAGGGCAATAGTCAAAGTGTCATATCGGGCCAAAGTGAATTAATTCATTATTTTTAAATATTCTGTACATGAAAATAAATGAAAATCATCTTGGTAATTGAATTGATGGCTTTCAAAATAGGGTACACTTTGAATCCCGGATCCTGTAGTTGCTTTGGGTCTAATGACTTGAAATTATAATTTTACATCCAAGATTACCAATTATTTCCAATATCACTAACACTTATCAGCATAGAATAAATTGTCGTATTATTTCAATACATATAGTCCGTTCACGAAAGGTTGAGCCGTCGGTTGGCCATGGAAATTTGGCATATTCCACTGTGTATATTAAAATTTAGGTTATGTTCTTGTCAGATGATACGCAATGTTGTCAATTGCATAGAGTTGTCTGATAACTCGCAATCTCGTCGAACGAGGCCGGTTACATTCGGCAACGTTGACTTTATTTTACGTTATGACAGCAAATACTGCCAACTTCAGATAAATAAAAAAACGCCTACTATGTGCTCAACCTTTCGTGAACGGACTATACTCATACTCCGTTCACGAAAGTTTGAGCGCATAGTAGGCTTTTGTTTATTTATCTGAAGTTGGCAGTATTTGCTGTCACAACGTAAAATTAAGTCAACGTTGTCGAATGTACCCGGCCTCGTCCGACGAGCTTGCAAGTTATCAGAGAACTCTATGCAATAGTAAGAACATTGCGTATCAATCTGACAAGAAAATAAACAACTTAACCAAAAATTTTAATATACACAGTGAAATATGCCAAATTTCCATGGCCAACCGACGGGTCAACCTTTCGTGAACGGACTATAGATAGATTTTTCACTTAAAACTCTATGGGTATCAATAAAACAGTGAAATAGAGACTCACCATACTGACTTCCGACAAATTGCTTTTAGAACTTGTCAAGCTCAACGCTCTATTATCCTCTATGTCTCCCTCTTCCGATTCTATGGAACCTCTCTGGTAAAGTAGAGAAGGTACAGGCGGAACGTTATCATAAGTTTGGTGGTTCTGTGACTGCGTAGAATTATTTTCCTTCAAAAACTGGTCCAAGTAGGACATTTGAGAAGCAGGCCTTTCAGATACTATAAAGGAAGAATAAATAAGTGTTAAATATTTAAATAGCCATATTAATAATTATAGTTACAAACAAAAGATGAGGCAAAACAACTAATGATTTATGAGGTGGATGAGATGACTTGTAGACAAATAAAACCAGTAGCATATAGCATTTTCTACGAAACAGGTACTTTGGTAACGAAACTCATTGGTACACATATGAAAACGAAACAGTCAATAAAAATTAGTAGACTGAGCATGTTCAAAATCCATATCCATATGTGATTTCCTTGTTAAATAAATAGCATATTCGGGTGCTATACAGACAGAATGAAAATATCGATAAAATTATTTTAGAATATTATACTAGTTCGTAAATTCACATCGGAAACATAGGATATTCAATGCATTAAAGATTATTTTGCCGTGTAGTTTAACAGTGTTATATTCGACAGATTTATGTTTCTGACGCGATGAATGGTCCAATGAACGGAAAATATGGTTGTCTCTCTCAAATCGACTAACACGGGCATTGAGTAGATGCGTCAGGCTGCGCGTAATACTCGATTCGGTATTTTAAGTTGCCTACCACATTGGTTTAATAATGCCAAACCCAACGATAAGATAAAGACTATTGCATAATCTGCATAGAACCATTTATTCCTGACCGAAACGTACCACGTAAATCTTTTAAACATACCACTGTTCAACTGTGCGGCAAAATTCTCTGTCTGATGCATTGAATTTCGTATGTTTCCCATTACATGTGAATTTCCAAAACTGTATTGGAAACTGCATAGTCGTTGGTCGAATATATTTAATTTTATACATATTTTGAAATATTAATCCTCTGCTACAAGAACAATTTCTGATGCCTGTAATTAATTAATCAGTAGTCAAAGAAATTGGTATCGAAATATTTGTCTTTTGAAGAAGTTGAAATTTTTAGACTGTTAATGTTGACAAAGAATTTCCTGTTTTCAAATAGTCCAATCTACAATTTTCAGGAGGTAATTGCTCTTGTTATATCAAAACAATTTCATCGGTCAACCCCTTTGCGAGATAACACTCTTAAGAGGCTATGGCTGAAAATGAGTTAAAATTCTTTTCCCTTAAAACTCGCATTGGACTAAATGGTATTTTTTCAATATTCTAGTTTCATTGTACGAGGTAGAAATTAGCAACCCTCATTTTATTTCATATCAATTTTTTTTTGAGACAAGGTCTGGATTCTGACCTGAATGTCGGTAACTTCACTGACCTATTTCTACGTGCTGATTGGGCAATATACCGATCTTTTCGAATCGTGGTAACACGAGGACGAGCACTTCGAGGTCTACTTTACATTTCTACCAGTTTCCTCATAGCGCCAAATCGTTCAGCTATAACCGTGCTTCGAATAATGGTCAGTCTATTGGCTATCTAAAAATCTTAGCTATTGAAAGGTGTCTAGATATCTTGAAAGAAACTATCAGAAGTGCGATATAGCCGTACACTCAGATAGTCAAGCTGCTATCAAAGCATTGAACTCCAACGTCATCGACTCAAAGATGATCTGGGAGTGCCGAAACAAACTCAATGAGGTAGGCAAGAAAAATAAGGTCTTTTTATTCTGGGTTCCCAGCCATTCGGGAATCAAAGGAAACGAAGAGGTCAATACGCTTGCCAGAGAGGGCACAGGAATGTCACTCATTAGCCATGAACCCTTCTGTGGTATAGGTAAATGTACCTACAAGAAGGAGGTTCTGGAGAAGGAGAAAACCGAGAGGGAAAAACTCTGGCGGAATATCCCAGGGATGGATCATTCCATTAAGTTCCTTTGGAACTCTGAAACAGCAAGATCCAAAAGATATCTGGATCTTGGTAGAAACAATTACACCTTCTCACTGGCTTTCTTGAAGAACACTGTCGCCTTAGGAAGCACCTGTTGAGGATGAGATTATCGGACACTGACGAGTGTAGGTTCTGTGGGGAGGAGGAAGAAACCCCCATCCACCTAGTCACGGAATGCTTTAGCCATTGCGAGCCTAAGGAGAGAATGCCTTCAGCGAGGAACTAGCCTCGTTGAAGCCTTCACAGATATTGGATTTCATCAGATCTCTGGAACTGGAAGGCGAGCTGTGAAAGATGCGGTCAGAACAGCTCTATAAGGGGGCACAATAGACCTTGAGGTCGTAGTGAACTGTAGCCCCCTTTGAAACTATAACTATTGGCTATCTAATGGCGTAAGAGCCCTTCTTGCAAGAGAGCAATAATTCTAACATATTACACAGTTTTTGAAATAATCAGTAATTAAAACGAAAAACTACTGATTTCCAGAAAGGCACACGAAATCGATATATTAAAACACATGAACATTTGTTTGTTTCGTAATGTTATCGTTTTATTTGGTTGTCAACAAGTACATTTTGTTGTCAGTAATGGGTCGATTGCATTGAGATACTTTACAAGCTGCTACTGAGCGAATTTTGTGGATGACTGTGAATTCGCTCAGTTTAATCGTGTTCACAAGCCAACAATCTGATTGTAAAAAAGCTGCGACTAAAGTTGAAAACTGGGTCACTTTACAAGAAAAATCGCTGACGTTCTAGCTTGTTGGCATGTAAACAAGCCGTGTGTAATCACAGTTGCTACTGAACAGTATGTGAATTCTCATCTACTCGGTGGTTCCTGGTTCTTAAATTTTAAAACGTATTTGACATTTATCTTGGATCCTTGACAACAATACAAACATAAACCTCACGTGGATTGCTAAATTGTTGGCTACTCAGCGAGTAGACAGTTTTGTGTGTAATCATCACAATCTGACAAGCTTATTTACTCGCTTCTAAATTCGCTCAGTGGCAGCTTGTAAATTATCTCAATGTAATCGACCCATAACAATATGATGTGAATCTGGATTATTTTATCTCCACCATAAGGAAGTTGGAAAATTTTTGAGTGTGAGTGTATAAAACTCCAAAATTTCATTATATTACATTGAGGGATCAAAAACCTCATTTTCATCAGTACGACTCCATCTCGATGCACCCCTGGAAAGAACTAGACATCTATAGATTTTGAACAAGCCCTAGCTCACACCTTCAAAATTGATTATATTCAAATAATAATATTAGCACTCCAAGCAAGATTATCGTAATTAATGAAAAATAAAACAGCAAAGCATGTTAAAAATCGGACTTAGCTGAGTAGACTAACCCTTCGTTTGACGTGTGCTCACAGACGAAATTCCCACACTTGCTGCTTGTAACGTACAATTCTCTTAAAACTCGAATATGGATATGGTAAAAATGAACTGAACTTATGATGACTTATTTTTATTCATGAATTTAAACAATAATGTTCAACTCGACAATCGAGATAAAAAATGAAGGTTGAGTACAGAATTTTGTCCACTACTAAAACTACAATCAAGAAAAATTTCACACCCTTTGCTAAAATGATGACGACCTTGTGATATTAGCATTATTGAAATTTTAATTTCAAACAAATTTCGATATATTTATACTCCGTTCACATATTATTGAGCGCAAAGTAGGCGTTTGTTTATTTATCTTAGATTGGCAGTATTAGCTGTCATAACGATGAATAAAGTCAACGTTGCCGAATGTACACGGTTTCGTCCGACGAGCTTCCGAGTTATCAGAGAACTCTATGACCTATTGACATATCGATCACAACGCCCAAAAGGCCTCATGTTTACATTGCACTGAACGACCGCAACGCTCATGCGATTAAGTGTGACGTCATGGATTGACGTCATCAATTTCGCCCGCAAAGTCCGCGGAGACCCAACTCAGGAAGTTGGCCGTCGTCGTTTAGGGAGAACTGTCATCCGTTCCTCTTTAGAGGTTAACAAAATCAAAACATTTCCGACATTCAGGAGTTTGTCAACATGCAAACCTTTGAAATAATTCAGTAATGGCATATGTTTATACATTTTTGCATGCTGAATGAGGAATATAATGATGAAGATTGTAAAGAGGTTGAAAATGCAGAAATAGATCGAAGTTATCTAGGTTCTGCGGCTAAACTTTCGATAGATGTTACATGGATATAGCGTTGAATTTTATTGATAATTTTAGATTTTATTCTATTCCAATTTCGTACTATAGCGACTATGAATATATATATAATTTGTAAACTCAACAAAATGGTACGATTAGGTATACAGATGTGGAAGAATCGGATGGAAACACGAGAGTTCCAGTGTTAAACTCAAGCAGGCTCGGAGTCCAGTGGAACAGTAGAACAATCGAAACCTCAGAGCGATGCGATATTGAATAAGCGGCTGGTCTGTTAGAATGGAATTCCGAACGCTCTGATAAGGGTAAGATCAGAGCATTGGCTACAGCAAACGCTGGTAGTCGCAAGACGCGACGTTGCCCGTGTCGTTGCCGACCGTAGCGTTTGCTGTAACCAATGCTCCGATCTTACCCTTATCAGAGTTTTCAGAATGCCATTCCAACAGACCAGCCGCTTATTCAATATCGCATCGCTCTGAGGTTTCGATGTTCCACTGTTCCACTGGTCTCCGAGTCTGCTTGAATTTAACACTGGAACTCCCGTGTTTCCATCCGATTCTTCCACATCTGTAGAAGTAAATAAGTTCTAATTTATACTTTCAAATGTTTTTTTTTTTCAATTGAGAGACAACATAATTGTAATAATTGATGGTGAAAACATATTCCACACCTGATTCTCTAAAGATAAAATCAAGCAAAAACATTCTGAAGCTATTTCAGACCTATGAGCGAATATGTGTAAAAGGTAAAATATTATAAACGGAGGTGAAACCATGTTCAGATCTTGGTAAAATAACTTAATATTGAAGTTATAAGTTTCCTCCCGGCATTATCAGTGAGATATATCATCATTAATGGTTAAATGATTCCCCAAATATTTTGAAATAACTTTTCGGCGTAAAATTCAAAACACAAATTTGAATCTCATTCGACAACTGTCATTAATCGCCCAAACGATCGTTCCACATGCAAACCGTCAAAAACGTCCGCGGGCTTGTGAAAAGCTAGTGGAACGGAAACGACAGCGAGTGTGGTCGTTGTGATCGCTTACTGGAACCCACAGATTGTGTATCAATCTGATAAGAAAATAATCAACATAACCTAAAATTTCAATATACACAGAGGAATATGCCAAATTTGCATGGCCAACCGACAGCTCGAAGTTTCGTGAACGGACTATACATCGCAACATTCAGTTTGAGAGAGTTTTTGATAAGCTGGAAGCATTCCAGAGAAAAATATTCAAACATTTCTTCATTTGAGCACCATTTCCACATTTAAAGAAAACAAGGAATATCCAATAATCATACTTTCCGAGGGTAGTATATATTAAAATTATTCTCTGTCAGTTCAATGTAATTTCAAAGACCTGAAGCTGTAAGATTATTTGGTTCATTGATAAAAAAAACATTTTCCCGAATTGGAGTGAATCCTTATCTTTGATCATATGTTGAATTCTTTGCAACCTTCGTTTTCATAACACTTTTATAAAAAGTGGAATATTTATTGATGGATGAAAATGTACAAATTGTAAATAAAACAAGAAAAAAGATAGGTGAGAGCTAAGATGAATTCAAAAACTTAAGAATATGAAAGGAAATTTGATGTGATTGATTTGTTCAACCATATATCGTATGAAGAGTAACATTATCCCCCAGAAGCAGGAAGTGATTCCAATGACCAGGGGCAGATGCTTCAACCATGAGCTGACTGAATACACATATAACAATTACCATCCCAACTGGGAGTGCTAATACACATTGTAGCCATATGTTTGTTACTATACTCCATTAACATATTATTGAGCACAAAGTAGGCCTTGGTTTCATTATCTTAGGTTGGTAGTGTTGGAAATAATTTGCCACTTTCTATGCAACGTTGCCAGGCCTAACGTAATGTAGCCCGTAGCCATCGTAAACTAACGTTTAGTTTACGATGGCTACGCGTAGCCTTGCCGTTCGACGCGTTTTCGAGTGTGATTATCTTGTTTACAATTCACAACAATCATCATAGCAGTTCCTTGTAAGACGAGATGTCGGGAAGACTACTTTCACCGCGTCTTGCTTAGGAACTCAAAGTTAATTAAAGACGTTGCAACGGGTCTAAAAATATTGTGTTACAGTATGTTATTAAGTCGAAATAATCTTTTTGAGAAGGGTTATTTTTAGTTGAAAACTTTTTCAACTTCATTATTTCACGAGATTTACATCATATTAACTCTGATGTTTTTTCTTGAAAAAAGATGCTCTTGTATAATAACGCCCGAATGCACATTTCTGAGAAAAAAAATTTTATCATTAACTACCTAACTCTAAAGACTTAGTGAAAAGAGAGAAAATTTCAAATCTATTTTTTTCGGAATGGGGTCGGTTTGTCGGTCTAATTACGGGGGACACCCTGTAAATGTGTAAATTTATGTAATGATGTGTGGATTTTGGAAGTTATACTTTGTCGGGGTAACCCACGTGGGATGATATAGGTTCATCCTAGACTCCTCAGGCCCAGGAATCATCCCACAGTATATGGAATATAATTATTTTATTGAATTTACGTGGTTTTTGGGCACATAGCATAATTGCTAAGCCTAATTCCTGATCTGGTACACAGCAGAGGGCTTCTGCCGCCCAGATTGGGGAGTGAGAAAATCAAATCGAATCAAATCAACAATCATCATAACAATTCTCATCTATCGAGTATAACATGCATGTAGCTGTAGGTAGAGGTGCTTCCTTAAGTTCAAATCAGGATATTTTGGAACCGACGATTCATCAGAATTATCTTATGAAGAAATCAATTCATTCAATGTTTCAAAGGAAACTTTAAACTCTCAGGGTGAAATACGAAATACATGTGATTAACAAGTATTTTTCTCAAATAAGTTCGAGATATCTTCATTTATTACTCCAAAAATATCTTGATTCGTCTTGAGCATACAATGTTTATGTTCATCATATAGTGTTTGTTTCAGAACTTTTTCTTCAATTGACTTGATTCTTTTCATTCTCACTTCCATTGGTTAATGAAATTGATAATTCTCGAATACGTTTAAGATAGGTACCGTTAGTTTCCACTGTTCAAACAATGATATTTTCATTCAATTCAAGTAGTAAAGCTGTAATGTGAAATTTCAATCTTTTGTCTTTAGGTATTTAGATGTAATTGACATTGTGAGAAATCCGCGATTTATACATCTTTCTTGTAATACTGACAACATTGCGTATCAATCTGACAAGAAAATGAACAACACAACCTAAAATTTTAATATACACAGTGGAATATGCCAAATTTTAATGGCCAACCGACGGCTCAAACTTTCGTGAACGGACTATCAATGGGAACCAAAGTAGCCCCAATGATGATATACCGGGTGATTTTTTTAAGTGTTTCATTCATTCATCTGTAAAAGTCGCATTTTCTTCGATAACGGCTAAACTACCGAGTTTAAAGACATAAAATGTTTGGTACACAAAAATGAGTTAGAGTGTACCAAACATTTCATGTCTTAAACTCAGTAGTTCACCCCTTATCGAAGAAAATGCGACTTTAGGCGTTTTCGGAAAGTTACTCAGGGTTTCTAACTCGATCCATTGGGTAACGTGACGGATCTACTCGGATCACAGTAGTATCAATAATATAACCAAATATTTTATGGATTTATTTTTTCAGTCCCAGTTTATTTTCGGATTGTCTCTAGCTTTGCTTGTATTTATGGCATTGTAAAAATATTCTTATAATTTCTGAGTGTGCCCTTCCATGTTTAATATTTTTTTGAGCACCTATGTTAAAGAAGTAGAGAATTCATTTTTTTCAGTTCCAGTTCATTTACTGATTGTCTCTAAGATAAAGAAAAAATGAAAAAAAAATTCTTTGCCTTTAAGGAGGCTAATAGTAATCATCGAAATGAATACACAATCTTCAATTTATAGGCTCTAGTTTTGCTTGGATTTATTGGCTTCTGTAAGATCTTTCTCATAGATTAGAGAGAATTAGATAAGCCACTCGTATATTCCGCGCCATCTGTCGGAGGAGGAGACTAATACACGAAAAAATTATTTTCAATTTGATAGTTAGATGTCGTTGCATTCATGGAAATCCTATCGGGAAAATAGTATAGTAAAGTATGTAAAATCATTAGTGATGTAATTGTTTATTCTCGAAATAAACTTTATTATTATTATTATTATCAAAAAACCTTTGAATTGTCAACTGACACAAGGAGTGGTTTGACACTTCTTTTAAAATATAATAAATTTCGATATGCCTGCAAGAGTGAAGACGTGCTGTGTGTTATTGGATGTGAAAATCGAGATGCAAGAAGGTAATTATAAAATATATATGTATATTCTGTTACCTATAAGAATAAGATACTCGTAGTTTTCAAAAAAGTTTTTCATGTATTGAATAGTTTAGTAGGTGAAAACTCATATTTTGTATTATTGAATTCATTATTGTTAGTTTTTGGAAATGTTTTCAATGCAATAATTAGTTTATTGATTAGATATTTATGAAATGAATTTGTATTTTCAATTGGTGATACCTATTTCAGTTAATAAATTTTTATTCTATCCAGAGTTTGATTATTGATCCTCATTTCTCGATTCCAAAAAAAAACACATGAAAGTTCGTTGCAGGTATTATTTTCATGAGAATAAATTTCCTCACTCATCGATAACTTGCACGAATCCATTTCTGATATCCTTTGGAAATTGAATTTCAAAAAACTTTTTGCCTATATGGAGTACCTACCTATTCAAAAGGTGCACTACAGAATTCTTTTTGAGGCAGCTTTACGATTCAGATTCCTTTTTCAATTAAGCTTTTTTCACGAATTAGTAATGTTAAATTTGATGGCGTTGAAGCTTGTTCTACTATGTAGTGTCTCATCTATTCTCCGTTTAGTAGTCTATGATCTTTCTCATAATTTCTAGTGTGCCCTCGCATGTTCAATGTTATCTTGAGTACCTATCTTAAAGAAGTAAAGAAGGCTTTAGCTTTAGCGCAGAAAGATCTGCATACAAAGTTATGAAGAAGTTGTTTCACATTATTTTCACGGCTCATGGAACCACACATTTTACACTCAGCCAAATTCTCTTCTCTTTCTATAATTTTTAGGAATAGAACATATGAAATCACTAAGAAAAGAGTAGAATACTTATTCCTACCTTTTTCAAATACAAAAATGAACTGCAGTGCGCATGCGGTGAATCTACGAGCCTGCTCTTGCTTAGGGGTAGAATAAATCAACCTGGGTCAGTGATCGACTTAATAGCACCGTACTTTCCGAAACGGGTTGAATGTTCGGGTTAGGTAAACGAACGCGAAGGTTAGGGATCGAGTTAGTGCTGATTCACAATGGACGTAACCATAACGAACACGTAAACGTACTCTGTCCGTGAACGTACTGTACGTACTGTACCTTTAAATAAGTGTTCTATGAATTTTTTGACAATTGATTATTGTGAAGTGTTGTCATTAATTAAAAATGTATGAAGTATAAGTCTGTTTTTATTGAGACGATGTTTGAAAAAAAAAAGAAATTGAAGAGCAAAATTCTAAAAGAAGAAAAAAAACGACATTGGTGAGTTAGACCTACAAATCACAGAATGTGAACAAATTTGTATAATTAACGTTAGAATTACGGACTACCATAAGCTCACGTAAACGTAAAATTACAGAGCCTATTGTGAACAGTTCCATATGATTTGCTTGGTTCAACTTTGCGTTTTTCGTTTACGTTTCGGGAGTTTTATGGTTACGTCCATTGTGATCCAGCATTAACCCGAGTAAGTATCCGGAAACGCCTTTTTACAGCTGAATGAATGAAACACTTGAAAAAATCACCCGGTATAGATATTTGATAATTACAAACAGTTATATAACAATCCACAGGTTATTTTTGAAGGTGACCATTTGCATTTAACATAATTATAATTTAAACCATAATCAAATACAGTAATCACCAATCCGTAGTTAATTTACGAACTTGAACTGCAAAAAAATCTGAAGAGATTATGTCCGTGAGGAACACCGGTCGTCCACCGGTCCGGCCATAAACACAATAACTCTCGAAAGGATTATCCTAAAAACTTAAAATTTGGTGGGTTCGGTTCCCAAATGCCGCGGTTAAGTTTGCCAAAGTCACACAGAATGTTCTATCAAATTCTGTGTGAATTTTATGGAAAAGTGATATTGTTCCACCAATGATGCTCATGCTCAGGGATTTTCACATTATTTTCATATTTTTCCAGAATATCTGCTCACTTCATAATGAAACTTAGGCACCCACAGTTTTGTGGCAAAATAATAATTCTACTTCTTTTCTCACTGAATGAGTAGGTATTTGTAGTAGAAATTAAATTTTTCAATGACAACATCAAAAAACTTTCACATCAAATGTGTGGATTGAATCATAATACGCTATATTTTGTACCGAATTCATAGATATACGAAACTAACATTGAAGTTACGATTCTTATTACCGAATTTTTTTCCCACCGGTTGCTCCACAACTTCAACACCTGTAGTTCAAACGCTAGTACATTGGCTACATGTTTTTGTTGTTAATAACAATGATCTCAAGAGTTTTCAAATGGTGAAAGTATACTTACATCCTTCAGATTCTAATCTACATTGAAGATCTTTTTGTGTTCTCTCTTCTTTTCACATCTGAAGCCAAGGAGTCATTTCTTTGCCTATATTCCCTCAGTTCTCTGAAAAAAAAAAAGATTCACATACACTTGTATACTGTTCTTCAGTAGATAGATATAGGTTTGGAAATACACAACGGAAATATACAATGTTCAATGCATCAGACAGAGAATGTTGCCGTCCAGTTGGAAAGATATTCAAGACATTTACTTGCTACATAAATACCTATTGCAAATAATGTAGTGTCGTGTTCCGTGACACAATAGATCTTAAGGTCGCAGTGTTATGTAAACCCCTTAATAATTTTCAATCTTTCTAATTATGTTAAAAGTAGTTTCCACCCTGTTTGGATTTGTAATCATTCTCAAGTATTCGTATAGTCCGTTCACGAAAGGTTGAGCGCATAGTAGGCGTTTGTTTATTTATCTGATGTTGGCAGTATTTGCTGTCAGAACGTAAAATAAAGTCAACGTTGCCGAATGTACTCGGCCTTGTCTGACGAGCTTGCGAGTTATCAGAGAACTCTTTGCAATATTGACAACATTGAGTATCAATCTGACAAGAAAATAAACATCATAACCTAAAATTTCAATATACACAGTGTAATATGCCAAATTTCCATGGCCAACTGACGGCTCAACCTTTCGTGAACGGACTATATGCAATATTTTTTTATCTCACAGATTGAACCAATAGACTTACTTTTGAGCTGCATGTAATGCTTCTCTTGTTTTACTGAGATCCTCACTAATTGCCTGTTTTGCCTGTATTTCAGACTGCAGAGAACTTTGTAAGTTGAGTAACTCCATTTTGTCCAACTTCTGTGACCGCCGGTTTCTCCAGTTCTTATCCCCTCCACTAACTGCATTTGAAACACCTGTAATTCATAAAAACATTACGAAAATATTGTGAGCTAGCAGACCCAACAGACGTTGTTCTCCATACACGAAAATTCATTCAATTCGATCCAGCCGTTTAGTTTAAAATTTATAAAATACGGCATAAGTAAAAAATTTTTGTATAATATGTTAATTCATACGTTATTTCTGATTAAAATTTAAAATTTTCGATTCACTCGATGTAACTTCGCTTTTTGTACAAATGTCAAAACCATTATAACCTATAAATATGTATTATATGACTGCTTGATTGGTGATAAGAAAAAGGAAAGACGTCTATTTTTTCTGAACAATTTTTTTGGAAATATTTTGTTTTATAAACCTTGCCCTAGCAATAATGAACACAACAAAAAAATAACTATCCAATTAATGCAGCCGTTTGAAAGATATTGCATTTTGACGGTTAACCATAGATCTTGTTATATTACTACAGATAGTGCTACCCTAAGCAGCAGCAAATGTACGTATATCATTCAAAATGAACTTTTATTAGGTAGGAAACTAGCATACGGAATAAAGATATGGCACAAGTTCGCAGCGCCGAAATGATGTTCGCGTGCATAAACAGATTCTACTTGGCTGCGTCAACAAATGCGTCAAGGCATCTCTAGGTTCACTTTTTACTCTGAGGTGCACATAGAGAGCGGTCTAGCATTTCGAATGCTGCATGAATGGAGTTACCGTCTGACCACGGCGGTCAGCGAGAACTCTTGCATTCAAAAAGTCTTTACACAAAATTGTCAGAGAAAGCGGAACTCTTTATCGAATATACAGAATGTGAATGATATTTGTAGGAATTGTTCTTTCAAGGCGGGTTATCAGAATGTTCTCGGATATTGCATCCTCGAAATCCAATCGATGCGGCGATGTCATGTGTAACTTTTTTTTTCAATGTGAAACATGAATAAAAAAAGTATCTTGTAGAAAATGGTTAAAATATGAGTTTTTCATACCCCGTGAAGTCATAGAGGAACACCACCGAATTTGTTAAGAGAAACGCCTCGTTCGTCTAAATATATAAGAAATACAAATTTCTCACCTGCATGTTTAAGGTATCCAACTCTTCAGTCATTTTGGTAGCTAATGCCTGGAGATAGGCTCTTGCATCCTTTTCGTCACTAACCCATTGAATGATCTCTGTCAACTGTGATTCCATTGACCCAGAGATTCTTGTTTTGTTTGCGTATTCGTATTCTACCTCCAAATTCGCTCTTTCGGATTGCAGTCGATTCATTGATTCGGTGAGCTGAACGAAGAAAGAAATATAATTCAATGTACAGTCTATTTCAGGAGGGTATGAAGTGAAGGAAACCTCTTAGACCCTTCTATCAATACAAACTGATATATAGGAAGGTACAGGTTCGCATATAAAGGGTTTTCCAATAAGAGGTGTTATTTTGAATAATCCGCTATTTCGGTAGATGTCACGTTTGAAGCTGTCATTTTTTGATATTTGACAAGTAGAAACTTGCCAATAATAAAAATGGAACGATACACACTTCAAGAAAGCATTAAAATTCACTATAAAAATGGTGAAAATTTGGCAGAGACGGTTCGTAAAACTCGAACATTTTTGGGTCGTCCTTGTCGCACCTTGTAGGCGCAATAAAGAAATGGTGGAAAAATTCGAGCTGTTTGGACAAGTTAGTGATGTGAAGAATAAAACCAGTGCACGTCGCTCAAGAACAGCCGAGAATATTGCTGCTGTAGCCGAAAGTGTTGAAAAACAGTTACGGTGAATGGATTGCGCTATCGAGAGATGATTAAAGATTTTTTATGGCCGCAATTGGATAGTATTGATTTGGACAACGTTTACTTTCAACAAGACGGCGCTACGTGCCACACAAACAACGAAACCATTAATCTTTTGCAGGAAAAGTTTCCGGGCCTTGTTATCTCTTGAAGGTGATCACAATTGGCCACCGAAATCTGTGATTTAACACATTGCGACTTCTTCCTTTGGGGCCACGTGAAAGATAAGGTCTACGCCAATAGCCCAGCGTCGATACAAGAACTCAAAGATAGAATTCGTGAGGCTATCGAGGACATAGGGCAGCCACTTTGCGATTTAGTTATGGAAAATTTCATTAAAAGGATATGGTCCTGTATGTTCCACTATTAAAGGCATAGCTTCTTCTTCGTAATGAAATAAACATCTGATGATTTATATGGATAAATGGCTCTTATTGAAAAACCTTTTACTTCTAGAAGGTTTACCTCTCTTTCGATCAAATCTCTTTGGTTTTCTGCCTCTTGTATTGCTCCCTCAGTGATGTTATTTCTGAATTATATCGTGATTGCTGCTGATTAAGTCTTTCACTGTATTGAGCTGAATTGATCATTTTTTAATGCACATTAAAAAATGATGTAAACAATGATATTTATCTATGACTATTGTATAATCCACTCATTGTACGTCTGTTTGCTCGGCCATAACAATACCCATTAATCACTAGTGAATAATAAGCTATTATTCACTGCTGTCAGATGCTTCATAGATTTAGCTTTGATATTACCTTCTTTAAATTTACATTTCCTCAGTATTCTAAAGTACTCTTAATAACAAATATGGGTATATCATATCAATTGAGGGCCAAATCTAGTTTTATTACATAAATTAAAGATATTTAGGATGAAATACCACTATTTAAATCTATGGGAGATGATTACCCTTCAGTAGTGTCTTGTGGCGGTCTTAGAAGAACAGAAGATTCGAAAAATCATCACTTGTAACTCCAGACCTGGTTTAAAACAACCTCCTGCCCAAGAGCAAGAATTACGTATTTTGTATCTGAATATTGAAGGTATTTATTCGAATAGTTTTAAGTTTAAGTTTTGTAAAAACGGAGAGACAGGGTTTTTTCTACTGAGGTTTTTCCCTGTGCTCAGGTGTAGGCATCTCTTGGTGTTCTTCTTACTCTGAAGTTCAGGCATTCTAAAACATTCAACATCTGAATTACAGAAGTTCTTTAAAACAATGGATTTGGGCGACCAGCTGTAATGTAAAGTAACTCAGCTTGTTGCAGAGCACAAATAGCACAATCAATAAAACCTAATATTATCAGTAAAGCTGAAAAAGAAAATGATGAGTGTAGGGTATGTGAGGAAAAGAAGGAAACTTTTGTGGATCTTTTTGTGAGATTGTCATGGTGAAGATGCTATCTCAAATACAGAATTTTATCAACTCAGGAACTTGAATGCATGACGTAGGGAGAAGCACTTCAGTTCGAAAGAATGGCGGCATAATACACAACAAGTAAAAGTACATCAGTAAATTCAATTTCAATCTATAACTATTCTTCTATTACGAATAAGCAGAACTCTGCCTTCAGTTCTGAAGTCAACTGACAATTGGAATTTGTTTGAAAATACTCAAGAAGTTATATAACTGAAAAATTCCCATTGAAATGTAACATCTAGTCCGTTCACGAAAGTTTAAGCGCATAGTAGGCTCAAACTTTCGTGAACGGACTAGAAGATCAACAAACTTGATAACAAACCTCTAATTTCTCCAGTTCAGCTTTGAGTCTCAGATTGTCCTGGTCTCTAGGGCCAAGTTCACTCTTCACTCTCAATCTATCGGATTCTGCTTGCATTTGTCTGCAGTATTCTTCCGACCTCTCTCTCAGTTTCCTTTCTTTTGTGGCTTCGGCAAGAGCCTCGTCCACTCTAGACTCTAGTTCACGTCGCAATTTTTCTGCTCTTCGAATGTCGTTTCTTAACGAATCAACTTTCTGCATGGCAGTTTCCAGTTCTTCTTCTTTGTCTCTCACCTATAATGAGCATTTCTCAAAGAAACTCCCTACCTACATACGGGTGTTACATTATAGTATGTCACAACTTAAGGGGATGAATCTACGTATAATTTCAAGATAAAAAGTCCATATAAACATGGGTCCGCAAAAGCTTCGTTACGGAGCCACAGGGTGTTAAAATTTCCAAAAAAAAAATATGGTTTACTCTTCGAAACTCCTGTAGTTTTTGAGATATTCAGTCCATACTTGGAATGCGAGCTATTTTCAACAGTCTCCATCATTGCACGTTCTGAATGTTAACTAGAATCTACAGGGTGTTTTCTTTTCCGGAGCCATGTCTCTTTTTTCCCTCTCAAACATTTTTGCGGTACGCCACTGATCAGCGTAAAATCATTTTGTCTACAAACGTCAAAAAATGACAAGGTTCGCGCATTGGCAAGAATATGCGAAGTGACCCTTTTTTTAATTTTCCTTTGTTACTATGACATCGTGCGCGAAGTAGTGTGCGAAATACTTACTTTGCACACTGCATGTAAACTATATGGGATTTTTATATTTTAACTTGGTAAATTTCTTGAAATCCACGTTTTCTTTAACATTGAGTGTGCTTTCAACATAGAATATATTGCCCACAGTTATAGTACCTAATTACTTGATTTGGAAAAACAGTTCAAACCAGTTCAATCCTTTTTTTCATATTAAGCTAAACGTTTGTAGAAAAAATTTTTTTTGCATCTCATGCGCGAAATACTTTGGTGATCTCGACTATTTTTCTTAACACGGCTGCGCCTCGTTAAAAAAATCAGTCCTCGATCACCAAAGTAGCATTTCGCGCAAAAAAAAAGTAAAAAAAAGTAAAGACTATATGCATAGAAATATTACATTGGAAGCATTGTCTCAGTCATTTTATATTTCAGACGATGTAAATTCACATTCACAGTTGTACAAAAAATGTTGTTTGTATTTCGTGCCTATAAAATTCGTGTTTTCATGGCACATTCGAGTGAATTTTTGGCCTCGACCTGCAGTCTCGGACAAAAATAACACTCTCATATGCCATGAAAAAAACACTCATTTTACGCACTTAATACAAAAATAACTATTTTGATACCTTCTTTCAATTTAGAAACTTTTTTGACTCTTGTAATTTTTTCGTATCTCTAAGCGTTTTCGACTAAAAAATTATTGATAAATAAAAAAAATACACGATAGGTATGCCCAAAATTTGCTTTTATTTTGATAATTTGTCATCTGAGACTAAACTTAAGCTTATTCAATATCAACATACAATGGTTCAATAATTTTTTACTCGAAAACGGTTAAAGATAGGAAAAATTACAGGAGTCAAAAAAGTTTTTAGATTGAACGAAGATATCAAAAATTGATTTTACGCTGATCAGTGGCAAAAAAGTTTGAATGGAAAAAAGGAGACATGGCTCCGGAAAAGAAAACACCCTATAGATTCTTGTTAAGATTCAGGACGTGCAATGATGGAAACTGTTGAAAATAGCTCACATTTTAAGTTTGAACTGAATATCTTAAAAACTGCAGGAGTTATGAAGAAAAAACCAATTTTTTTTGGAAATTTCAACACTCTGTAGCTCCGTAACGAAGCTTTTAGGGACCCATGTTTATAAAAACTTTTTTTCTTAAAATTACATGTAGATTCACCCCCTCAAGTTGTGACATACTATTATGTAACACCCTGTATAGAGAACCATAACTTTTTCGAACTAATATAAATCTAACACAGCTTTCGATGTGTGAAGTTCAAAGAATTTGTGATAGGAAATTTTTTTATGAATTCCATTATTCGAGAACAAAGAACAACCCGTTAGAACAATTATTAAATAATTCTTTATAACTCACCTGTCTAGATAACTTCTGCTTTTGTTGCCGAAGTTCTGAAAGTTTATCCGATACTTCAGCATATTCGGCTAGAGCAACCTTTTTTTGTGATAAACTGTCTTTCAACTCTTTGTCTTGAAATTTGAGTTTTTCCATCAAATCAAATTTCTCTTTCTGAGCTTCTTCCTTTTCTTGATTAAGAGCTCTTAAAATTTTTTCCATTTCTTTTAATTTAGCTGGAAAACAATTCAATAAAAAAATAAGTGAAATATACTGAAAATGCTTCAACAAAATTTAGTTAATTCAAATGAGGAATGTTACAAAATAATTCTTGCATCACAAGAAAAAAGTTCTGTTTATTTAACTGGTAGGAGTTTTAGCTCAAAAAGTTATGGGATTATTATTATTACATAATCAAATACAGTAATAACCAATCGTTTTATGAATCAAACTGTTTTTGAACGCTCGTTCTAAAGGGTTTTCCAATAAGAGGTGTTATTTTGAATAGCCCGCTATTTCGGTAGATGTCACGTTTGAAGCTGTCATTTTTTGACATTTGACAAGTAGAAACTACGCTATTAATAAAAATGGAACGATACATGCTTCAAAAACGCATTGAAATTATTAAAATTCACTATAAAAATCGTGAAAATTTGGCAGAGACGGTTCGTAAAACTCGAACATTTTTGGGTCGTCGTGAAGCACCTTGTCGGACCGCAATAAAAAAATTGGTGGAAAAATTCGAGCTGTTGGGACAAGTTAGTGATGTGAAGAATAAAACCCGTGCACGTCGCTCAAGAACAGCTGAGAATATTGCTGCTGTAGCCGAAAGTGTTGAAGAAAACGCAGGTTTGTCCATTCCTTGTCGTTCTTTGGAATTAGGCATTCCACAAACGTCATTACATCGTATTTTGCATAAAGATTTGGGTCTTAAGGCTTATAAAGTTCAGTTAACACAAGAACTCAAGCCGGCCGATCATCAACAACGTCGTGTCTTTGCTGATTGGGTCGTTGAAATGCATGAAAATGATCCGGAATTCCATTGAAAAATCATCTTGAGTGATGAGGCCCATTTCCACCTCGGTGGCTTTGTCAACAAGCAAAATTGTCTGGGGCTCGGAAAACCCAAGAGTTATTGTTGAAAAGCCTCTCTATCCTCAACGTGTGACTGTTTGGTGCGGTTTATGGTCCGGCGAAGTCATTGGACCTTACTTTTTCGAAAATGAGGCAGGAGCAACAGTTACGGTGAATCGATTGCGCTATCGAGAGATGATTAATGATTTTTTATGGCCGAAATTGGATAGTATTGATCTGGACAACGTTTACTTTCAACAAGACGGCGCTACGTGCCACACAAACAACGAAACCATTGATCTTTTGCGGGAAAAGTTTCCGGACCGTGTTTCTCTCGAAGAAGCGATCACAATTGGCCACCGAGATCTTGTGATTTAGCACCTTGCGACTTCTTCCTTTGGGGCCACGTGAAAGAGAAGACCTCAAAGATGGAATTCATGAGGCTATCGAGGACATAGGGCAACCATTTTGCGATTTGGTTATCGAAAATTTCATTAATAGGATATGGTCCTGTAAGCTTGATCGTGGTGGTCATTTGCCTGATGTTATTTTCCACTATTAACGGCGTAGCTTCTTCTTTATAATGAAATAAAACATCCAATCATTTATATTGAAAAATGGAATTTTTCTTTGAATATCAAAATAACACCTCTTATTGGAAAACCCTTCACAATATATTTAAAAAACATTTAAAACAATATCAAACTCACCATTATCGGAACCATCTATAGTATCTAAAAGCGACTCTTTAGAATTATGACTTTCGAAGTTTTTCAATTGAGATTCCAATTCGCAGTTCCTCTTCGTCAACATGTTTATTTCGTCCTGCAATTTCCTTGTACTATCTGGTGACATTTTCTTTTCGACCTCCTTATTCAGAATATTCGGCATCTCGTTATTGTGTTTGTTCTCTTTATCGATTATCCTCATCGTTGAATCGGAAAGGCTTCCAAGATCTGATATACAGCTTTAATAATAAAAATATTACTCGCAAAAAATACTTCACGGATTTAAGAAATTCTCAAAAGGTTGGAAAATTCTTTTAGAATGTCTAAAAAGTGGTGTAAGAACCGATTAGATATACGCCGCATTAGTGGTGACGTCACACGTCAAAGACAGGGTTCCAAACAAACCTCATTTAAACTGGAATTCGAACTAACGATTGTTCTATGTACGATTTCGTCGTGTTTAAGACGTTTTTAACATAAAAAAAAGCTTATTTTGTGAATCATCATATCATTCAGATGAATATTGCAATCAAAAAAAGGGAAATCGAGCCAAGTTGAGGTTATGTAATTATACTGCGCAAAAAAATTAACGCACATTCTGAAAATATCAATTTTAATGAAAATTAACTCTACAATGACTTTATAACTTATTTTTTATGTTTTCTCAGGAAGGTTTTGAACGAAACAAGACACATTAAATGGAAGAAAAATTCAGGGCCTCACTGAATCTTATGTGAAAGAAGAGAAATAAACAATTTTCAAAATACTGGAATGCTGATAAGTGATTTAATACTTGGTATTTCCACCCCTTGCGTTAATTACAGCTCGGCAACGACGGTTCATACTCAAAATGAGTGATCTTAAAATATTCTGATCTAATCCTTCCCAGATTTCTCTGAGTTGGATTCCTAAGTCATTAAGAGTAGCTGGATGATTTTCTGAACTTCTCAGCCTTCTATTGAGGTTGTCCCAAAACCTGCTCAATCGGATTGAGATCTGGACTTCTTGCTGGTCATTCCATTCGAGAGACTTCAACCTCTTCAAGGTACTCCTGAACGATGCGCGCACGATGGGGTCTGGCATTATCGTCCATAAAAATGAAATTTTCACCAATATATGGGGCAAATGGCACTACATGCTCTTCAAGAATGTTCGTTATATACCTATCAGCATTCATAGCTCCATTATCAACGACCACTAGGTCTGTGCGAGCAGTCAAAGATATTCCACCCCAAACCATAAGCGATTCTCCCCCGAAACCAGTAGTATTCAGGAAATTGCAAAGAGCATATCTTTCTTGTGGACGTCTGTATACAAGGGAACGTCGATCACAATGGTAGAGGCAGAATCTAGACTCATCTGTGAAGAGAACTCTTTCCCAATCAGCCTCTTCCCAATGGATATGCTCTCTCGCAAAATCCAAACGCGCCCTTCGATGGGCTGGGGTAAGAGCTGAGCCTCTTGCCGCGACACGAGGCCTTAAATCATATTCTCTGAGGCGATTTCTTATTGTCTGAGTGCTAATTTGCACCCCATGAGTTGCTCAAGCTGATTTTGAAGGAGGCGAGCGGTTGCAAACCGTTGTCTCAACGAAGAAACTCTCAAGTAACGTTCTTGAATGGCAGTTGTTACCCGTGGTCTACCCTGTCCTGGTCTTCGGACGTTCATACCTGTCTCCCTGAATCGCTGCAACATTCTGGACACACTTGTATGGGAAACTCCGGGCACATTCCTCTTGGGTCAAATTGCGTGTTTCGCGTTGCATAGCGATCGCGGATCGAGTGTAGAAAATCAAACGAAAGAAAAACTATTGATCACTAGAATTGATCGAGAACAACTGATTTCAGAATGGAGCCAATACATTCAAAATCTGATAATCTCATCTTTTTATTCCTGCTGGGAAAAAACATCTGTATTGAAGAAAAAACGTTGAAAGTGGATAACATATGCATGCATAATTCTGATAAAATAATAATAATAATAACTGTTATTTATTGAACAAGTCAAATGGCCATCGACCGGAGTCCTTCAGCCCTGTACAATTATTGAGTAATATGTAGCAAAAAAAAAAAAAAAAAAACATTTATATATATATATATAACTTCCGCAGATGTAATATAAAAAAGGTCAACAAAGATATGCTTAACTTTATGAAGGTAAATGCTGGAAAGACTATCGACGAATGTTACATAACAGACTTCAACAACACTCTATCAAGAACAATAAAAAAGAATACACCCACAGTTAAACATCATCCATTCCTTCATGAACTCCCACCGCATATAATAAACCTGATAAAACTGAAACGTAGAATGTACAGAGAATACCTGCTTCAACCCAATCCCGACTACAAAAGAAACATCAATGAAACCAATAAAAATATTCACATCATGATCCAACAATATAGACAACACACTTGGGTCAACGCATGCAATGAAATCAACAAATCAAGGGAAAAAACATTCTATCAACAAGTTAACAAACTTTCAAAGTATAAGCAGTACCATAACATTCCTACACTGAGGGACAATAATAAAGAATATAAGACTACCAAAGAAAAAGTAGAAAAGTTTGCAGAACACTTCCGAGGAGCATTTCAATATGACAGAAATAAAAAATATGATACAACACAAGAAACCAAAGTCAACAGCTGGTATGAGAACTACTTTAGAAATTTAGATTGCAGGCAAGATAACACAACCGCAAAAATCGAAGAACCAGAATACTTTGAAGTACTTTCCAAAAGCAAAAACAGTGCCCCTGGATCGGACAACATTCCATGGATGGTTCTTAAAAAAACTTAATAAGGAAATACACTTGGAGATTATCAAAATGTATGAACACTGTGCTTGAGCTATGGAATATTCCCTGAAATATGGAAAACTGGTACCATAATCACAATACCAAAGCATAATATGGACCACCACAAAGCAGAGAATTATCGGCCTATTACACTGTTGCCTGTGCTGGGAAAACTGTTCGAGAAAATCATAAAAAAAAGACTGGAGGGAAATCTTATTAATGTCATCCCAAGCAATCAGTTCGGATTTCGGTCCAAAAAAGCTACAATTCATCCCCTTACCATTTTTCTATCCAACACACAAAATGCCCAAATGAACCGAAAAAAACAGCTGCTCTCAGCTTGGATATAAACAAGGCATTCGACAGCGTGTGGCATAAAGGTTTGCTATTTAAATTACACAAATTCAACACCCCAACCTACCTCATAAAAATAATAAAGAGCTTTCTAGAAGACAGGAAACTATGTGTTAAAATAGATGAAACGATATCCACGTCATTCTCTCCACAGCAAGGCACTCCACAGGGTTCTCCACTTTCGCCTCTCCTCTACAATATTCTTGTAGCGACATGTATAAAGGTAACAGAGATCACTATCTTTTACTATATGCAGATGATACCATCATTATCTCCCACGATAAAGACCTGAAGAAATGCATAAATGGACTACAACTTCACATGGACAGGCTGATATCATGGTTCCATAGGTGGCGGCTACGACCTAATCCAAATAAATCTACACTAATCATTTTCAACCACAAGATATCACCCAATTCACCAACGATAACAGTAGAGAGCAGAAATATAACACCGTCCCCACAATGAAATACCTCGGTATACAAATTGACAATAAAGCAAATATGAAACTCCAAACCAACATCAGTAAAAAGAAAACCATCGCTAGAGCTAAACACTTCCAATGCCTCACCTACAAAAGAAGGAATAAGTATAGAAAATGCCACAAAGATTTATAAATCAATTTGCAGACCCATTCTGGAATATGGACATCCTTTATATTCCAATTTTTCGACTCAGCACTGAGGAACTTAGAGGTGGGTGAAAGAATTGCTCTAAGAACCATAACAAGACTGAGACATCCGCTCAATAGATTGCATACCCATCAAATCAACTCCTATACAACAAAACCCGAATCACACACCAATAGAGAAAGATTAATCTTTCTAAATGAAAGATTTTCACGACGCCTGAGGGATCTGGAGGATATAAATGAGATGTTCCATAGGGAAAAAACAAATACACCACACCGAAAATTTCCAACTGAGACCATTATAGACAGCCTCATGTTCACAGACTAAAATAAAATTACTTCAAATAATGAATTATATATATATAAATGATAAAAATAATATCATTGAGAAACCTTCAGTTGTACAATAAATTTGAGATTTCCATAATGTGCGTTAATTTTTTTGAGCTGTGTATTAAAACACGAAAGTAATTCATTTCAGAACTTTATGCATTCTAGTTTCTGGTAATTATTATTTGACAATAATTACTTACCATTCCTGAGTGAAAGTAAACCCTATAAAGGGCAAATGAAGGCCAGTGAAGGCATTGTTAGCAGTAGGAGGTAACGCATCTGATAGTCTGACATCGGTGTCGTCAACATCGAAATTCGAAGTATCTGTTGGACTTGAAACATCCGGTATATAAGGAGCATTGCCATCTCTTAAACCATTCCAATCAACGCCAAAAAACCAGGGATGATTCTATAAAAAAATAATAATTTTCGCAAGACACTACAGAACTTACATAAAACTATAGGGTGTATGTTATGTGTAATTGTGTGCCTCAGATTACTAAAGAATAATCATGATTTAAAGTTTAAGAATTCGCTTTGTTTCATTCGAATCAAGAAACTTTTCACTAAATTCAGAATTTGTGAAGAGATCCTGATTGAGAATGCAACAAATAAAGAGAGGCTAGGCTGTCTAGAGAAACTCGAATATTCAGATATGTAATTATATCAGAATTTCATTCAAGATTCGATGAACAGCTGTTTGATTATAAGAGAAATTCAAAGAAATGTATAAACTTGAGCATTTCTTTGGAATTGATACAATCTATATTTTTACCTTCGTTTTTACAGTTAGAACTTTTTGAACAGTTCTAACCAAGATTTCAAAGGCATTCTGTAAACTTTAAAATTTCATATGAAGTTTTCATCATTGGCACTTAATTCGAGTAAATATAACCTTGTACTTACAAGGTTAACTCCTACTGGTACTAGTTATAACAAGTGTTTTCAAGTATTAGGAAGAATTCATTTGAATAAATAATTTATCCAATCAACGATAAAAACTAATAATTTTTGCAAGATAGAACAAGACTCACACAAAACGAACTATAGAGTACTTGTAATTTTTAACTGGGTGCCTCAGATTACTAAAGAATAATCACGATTTGAAGTTTAAGAATTTGCTTTGTTTCACTCCGCTCAAGAAACTTTTCACTAAATTCAAAATTTGTGAAGAAATCCTGATTGAGAATGAAACAAAAAAAGGAGACTGTCTAGAGAAATTCAAACATTCTGATGTGTTACAAAATCAGAAATTTATTCGAGATTCAATGTACAGCTGTTTGATAATAACAGAAATTCAAAGAAATGTATAAACTTAAGCACCTCTTCGGAATTTATACTATCTAAATTTTTTACCTTCGTTTTACAGTAAGAACTTTTTAATCAGTTCTAACCAAGATTTCAAAGGCATTCTGTAAACTTCAAAATTTCATATGAAGTTTTCATCATTGGCACTTAATAATTATTCGAGTAAATATAACCTTGTACTTACAAGGTTAACTCCTACTGGTACTAGTTATAACAAAGTGTTTTCAAGTATTAGGAAGAATTCATTTGAATAAATAATTTATCCAATCAACGATAAAAACTAATAATTTTTGCAAGATACCACAAGACTCACACAAAACGAACTATAGAGTACTTGTAATTTTTAACTGGGCGCCTCAGATTACTAAAGAATAATCACGATTTGAAGTTTAAGAATTCGCTTTGTTTCACTCCGCTCAAGAAACTTTTCACTAAATTCAAAATTTGTGAAGAATCCTGATTGAGAATGAAACAAAAAAAAAAGAGACTGTCTAGAGAAATTCAAACATTCTGATGTGTTACAATCAAAATCAGAATTTTATTCGAGATTCAATGGACAGCTGTTTGATAATAACAGAAATTCAAAGAAATGTATAAACTTAAGCACCTCTTCGAAATTTATACTATCTAAAGGACCCCGCACATTTTGTAGGGGAATTAGCTCTCGCCGGATTTGGCTGAAAATTTGATATGATGTTCTACTAACTAATCTTCTGATCAAAAATCTCCACAGTCACGAAGCTGAAAAATGCATACTTCTAGGAGTTTTTAGCGATTTTTTGTATCCATTATGGCTTACGTATTACCGTTCACACAGAAATGTTTGAAAATATTTCGAATTGACAGAATCTGCTTTCAATAATCACGAAATATTCTCAAACATTTCTGTGTGAACGGTAATACGTAAGCCATAATGGATACAAAAAATCGCTTAAAACTCCTAGAAGTATGCATTTTTCAGCTTTGTGACTGTAGAGACATTTGATCAGAAGGATTAGTAGAACATCATATCAAATTTTCAGCCAAATCCACCGGGAGCCAATTCTCATACAAAATGTGCGGGTCCTTTTTTACCTTCGTTTTTACAGTAAGAACTTTTTAATCAGTTCTAACCAAGATTTCAAAGGCATTCGGTAACGTCAAAATTTCATATGAAGTTTTCATCACTGGCACTTGATAATTATTCGAGTAAATATAACCTTGTACGTAAAAAATTTACTCCTACTGGTAACAATATTAACAAAGTATATTCAAGTATTAGAAAGAATTCATTTGAATAAATCATTTATCCAATCAACGCTAAAAACCCAGGAATGATGCTATAAAAACTGATAATGTTTGAAAGATACTACAGAACTCATACAAAACAGACTATAGGGTACATGTAATTTGTAATTGTGTGCCTCAGATTACTAAAGAATAATCATGATTTAAAATTTAAGAATTCGCTTTGTTTCATTCGACACAAGAAACTTTTCACTAAATTCAAAATTTGTGAAGAGTTCCTGATTTAGAATGAAACAAAAAAAGACACTGTCTAGAGAAACTCGAATATTCAGATATGTAATTATATCAGAATTTCATTCAAGATTCAATGAACAGCTGTTTGGTTTGTGAGAAATTCAGAGAAATGTATAAACTTGAGCATTTCTCTATAATTTATAGAATCTTTATTTTTTACCTAAGTTTTTACAGTTAGCACTTTTTAGCAGTTCTAACCAAGATTGCAAAGGCATTCTGTAAAACTTTAAAATTTCATAAGAAGTTTTCATCACTGGCACTTTTTACTTATTTGAACCTTGTACGTACAAGGTTGACTCCTACTAGTACTAGTTATAACAAAGTGTTTTTAAGTATTAGGAAGAAATTCATTTGAATAAATCATTTATCCAATCAACGCTAAAAATTAATAATGTTTTGCAAGATACTACAAAATTTACACAAAACGGACTATAGGGTACATGTAATTTGTAATTGTGTGCCTCAGATTACTAAAGAATAATCATGATTTAAAGTTTAAGAATTCACTTTGTTTTATTCGAATCAAGAAACTATTCACCAAATTCAGAATTTGTGAAGAGATCCTGATTTGGAATGAAACAAATAAAGATACTGCCTAGAGAAACTCGAATATTCAGATATGTAATTATATCAGAATTTCATTCAAGATTCAATGAACAGCTGTTTGATAATAAGAGAAATTCAAAGAAATGTATGCACTTAAGCACCTCTTTGGAATTTATACTATCTAAATTTTTTACCTTCGTTTTTACAGTTAGAACTTTTTAAACAGTTCTAACCAAGATTTCAAAGGCATTCTGTAAACTTCAAAATTTCATAAGAAGTTTTCATCACTGGCACTTTATAATTATTAGAGTAAATATAACCTTGTACGTACAAGGTTAACTCCTACAAGTACTAATTATAACAAAGTGTTTTCAAGTATTAGGAAGAATTCATTCGAATAAATTATTTATCCAATCAACGCCGAAAAACCAGGAATGATTTTATGAAAAAATAATATTTCTTGCAAAATACTACAAAACATGCATAAAACGGACTATAGGGTATCTGTTATGTGTAATTGTGTGCCTCAGATTACTAAAGAATAATCATGATTTAAAGTATAAGATTCACTTTGTTTTATTCGAATCAAGAAACCTTTCACTAAATTTAGAATTTGTGAAGAGATCCTGATTTAGAATGAAACAAAAAAGATACTGTCTAGAGAAACTCGAAAATATTCAGATATGTAATTATATCAGATTTCATTCAAGATTCAATGAACAGCTGTTTGATAATAAGAGAAATTCAAAGAAATGTATGCACTTAAGCACCTCTTTGGAATTTATACTATCTAAATTTTTTACCTTCGTTTTTACAGTTAGAACTTTTTAAACAGTTCTAACCAAGATTTCAAAGGCATTCTGCAAACTTTAAAATTTCATATAAAGTTTTCATCACTGCACTTTATAATTATTTGAGTAAATATAACCTTGAACGTACAAGGTTAACTCCACAAGTACTAATTATAACAAAGTGTTTTCAAGTATTAGGAAGAATTCATTCGAATAAATTATTTATCCAATCACGCCGAAAAACCAGGAATGATTTTATGAAAAAATAATATTTCTTGCAAAATACTACAAAACATGCATAAAACGGACTATAGGGTATCTGTTATGTGTAATTGTGTGCCTCAGATTACTAAAGAATAATCATGATTTAAAGTATAAGAATTCACTTTGTTTTATTCGAATCAAGAAACCTTTCACTTAATTTAGAATTTGTGAAGAGATCCTGATTTAGAATGAAACAAAAAGATACTGTCTAGAGAAACTCGAATATTCAGATATGTAATTATATCAGAATTTCATTCAAGATTCAATAAACAGCTGTTTGATAATAAGAAAAATTCAAAGAAATGTATAAACTTAAGCACTCCTTTGTAATTTATAATATCTACATTTTTTACCTTCGTTTTTACAGTTAGAACTTTTTAAGCAGTTCTAACCAAGATTTCAAAGGCATTCTGTAAACTTCAAAATTTCATATGAAGTTTTCATCACTGGCACTTATAATTATTTGAGTAAATATAACCTTGTACGTACAAGGTTAACTCCTACAAGTACTAATTATAGGTTTGTTCCAACAGCTGACTTTTGTACGGTAATTTGACGGTCACGAAACTGTTAGTAATCGATCTTATGCGCATGTCTAAACTTTGACCGTACAAGAACCGTCCAAACAGTACTTGCTCCAGACCAGGATCGAAATGACGATCACAAAACCGTTCCACTCACGGTCCCGAAGCAGGATGGAACAAAAACGAAACCGTTCTCAAACGATACATTTTCAGTTGGAACACATTTTTATCTATTGCGCAGAATCCTGATGATCATTGTACGGTCAATTCTTGAGTTGGAACAAACCTTATAACAAAGTGTTTTCAAGTATTAGGAAGAATTCATTCGAATAAATTATTTATCAATCAACGCCGAAAAACCAGGAATGATTTTATGAAAAAATAATATTTCTTGCAAAATACCAAACATGCATAAAACGGACTATAGGGTATCTGTTTGTGTAATTGTGTGCCTCAGATTACTAAAGAATAATCATGATTTAAAGTTTAAGAATTCGTTTTGTTCATTCGAATCAAGAATCTTTTCACTAAATTCAGAATTTGTAAAGAGATCCTGATTGAGAATGAAACAAGAAAAAAGAGACTGTCTAGAGAAACTCGAAAATATTCAGATATGCAATGAAACCTGAATTACATTCGAGATTCAATGAACAGCTGTTTGATTATAGGAGAAATTCAAAGAAATGTATAAACTTAAGCATTTCTTTCCAATTAATACTATCTATATTTTTTACCTAAGTTTTTACAGTTAGAACTTTTTAAACAGTTCTAACCAAGATTTCAAAGGCATTCTGTAAACTTTAAAATTTCATATGAAGTTTTCATCACTGGCACTTTATAATTATTCCTTGTATGTACAGGGTGGGCATTTTTCGATGTTTTAGCACTACAACTTTTGAACCAGAGGAGATAGACAAAATCTGATACCCACTTCTCGATCTCTTTTTCTGAGAAACTAACGAGAGTAGAATTCATTTTAGGCTACCTTCTTTTGTTTCCGAGGATAAGCGAAAATTGGAAAAGTGGCAATATCGAAAAAAATTCATATCTCCGCTAATACTGATGATAGAGCTCTGAAATTAAAACATTACACAGGCACTTTTTTACGTAGAATCCAGTGGCGTACTCGCCTTTTTTGCACCATTTCTAATTACGGAGTTATGACCCAAAGTTATGTTTTTTGAATAGAATACTAGATTTTTGTGGCATTTTCTGAAAGCTTAATTTTTTCTGATTTCAAAAATATATAACATTGTATGGTTTGTATCATATAGAGTATAAGAAAAACCTATTTTCTTCTGAGTCTCAATATTTTCTATGGTTTCAACTGTTGATGAGCACAGAAGAATTTAGCATCGTATAATTACCACAATATCTTTCCAGTATTCTTTTCATTTCTATGCTCTTAACTCAATTTCTCCAAGATGAACTGCTGTGAAACTTGATCCCTCATTCTAAGTTATAACTAAGATGTCTAAAATAAGACATCTTAGTTATAACCTACTGACCTTTTATTGTAATCACTATTAGGTATTGAAAAATATTTTTCCTTTATTACTTTTCTGATTGAATTGATAACTTCAATCATATCTATATGCGTTATTTCATATGCGTTTTGAAATAGACTACTAAGCACTTATGCGTATTTATTCTGGAGTGCATTAAAAATATTCTCTTGCATCCATCTCATTATAACTAAGTATATCGATTGAAACGGAGGATCATGTGGATCTTTTTTTTATTTCCAAATCCATTTCAAGATATCAGTTTTTATGAAACATATCCATGTTCGAATTTTGGAGAAATTAGTTGAAAGCATAGAAATAATGAGATTGACGGAAGGAGACTGCTCTTGTTATAGGAAGCTCCATTTTTCTGTGCTCGTCAACCATAGAAAATATTGAGACTCAGATGAAAATAGGTTTTTGACCATTTTCTATACTGATATTGATACAAACCATACAATGTTATATTTTTTAAATCAGAACAAATTAAGCTTTAATAAAATGCCACAAAAATCTAGTATTTCCATTAAAAAAAATAACTTTGGGTCATAGCTCCGTAATTAGAAATGGCGCAAAAAAGGCGAGTACGCCACTGGATTCTACGTAAAAAAGTGCCTGTATAATGTTTTAATTTCAGAGCTCTATCATCAGTATTAGCGGAGATATGAATTTTTTTCGATATTGCCACTTTTCCAATTTTCGCTAATAATTCGAAAACAAAAAGGTAGCCAAAAATGAATACTACTGTTGTTAGTTTCTAAGAAAAAGAGATCGAGAAGTGGGTATCAGATTTTGTCTATCTCCTCTGGTTTAAAAGTTGTAGTGCTAAAACATCGAAATATGCCCACCCTGTACAGGTTAACTCCTACTACTACTACTAGTTATAACAAAGTGTTTTCAAGTATTAGGGAAAATTCATTTGAATAATTATTTATCCAATCAACGCCAAAAAACCATGGATGATTTTATAAAAAAATAATATTTTTATTTGGGGCCCCATATTTTCTAAACTAAGACAGACCGCCAACTGTTGGTTTCACTAATGACACTAAAATCTCTGGCCGATATCTGCGGATCCAGAAATTCAAATATTTACCACAAAAATAACTCCTTGTTATCATGGGTGTTTTACATCATTTACTCACCATAAAATCCTGTGTACCATTTTGCCCGAACCTGAATTCTTGACTGCAGATTAATTTTTTTATGAGATCTTTTGCTTCATCACTAACTTCAATATCACTAGGAAAATCAAAACAATTCTTATGGTTCATAATTTTACCATAAGTTTCAACCAAACTCTCTGCATAGAAAGGCGTTTCCCCGAACAACATCTCATACATACACACACCTAAAACAACGTAAAAATATTGGAAACCAAAGAATTAAACAGATCTTACCCAATGACCACCAATCACATTCAGGACCATATCTTCCTTGTCCATCTTCCATTGCCTGAAAATATTTATTGTCAATAGTCGATAACTTTTATTCCACCAGAAGAAATTATATACAGGGTGATTGGTATTTCGACATGATCCTTCTAAGGGATGCTAGACGTCATTTGCAACGAATTGCTTCTAGAGAAGCATGGTCCGAAAATATACGGTCACGAAGATATGTCGAAATATCAACTATAGTCCGTTCACGAAAGGTTGAGGGCATAGTAGGCGTTTCTTTATTTATCTGAAGTTGGCAGTATTTGCTGTCATAACGTAAAATAAAGTCAACGTTGCCGAATGTACCCGGCCTCGTCCGACGAGCTTTCGTGTTATCAGACAACTCTATGCAATATTGACAACATTGCGTATCAATCTGACAAGAAAATAAACAACATGACCTAAAATTTTAATATACACAGTGAAATATGCCAAATTTCCATGGCCAACCGACGGCTCAATCTTTCGTGTATGGACTATATTTGAAATTTTCTGCTTCGTTATCCAAAAAAATGAATTTTGTGAAAACGTCTCGACTATAAATATCCGAAAAATATTTGGAAAGCTAAAGAAACAGGGAGTTTTTCCTCACATTTGTACACCAAGTTCATAAATTTTTTTTGGAGTAATTCTCAATTTTTTCATCAAAGTTTTTTTAGGAAAACAGGAGCAGCAGCTATTATTGAGCTTGTATATCTCAGGTTATCAGAATTTTTTATGATCACTTTTGCAAGAAATAAGGACCATCTCCCTAGCTTTGAAAAAATATTCAAATAGTTTTAACAGAATAAATTATTATCAATAACGAAGCAGAAAATTTCGAAAAACAGTGGAGTTTCCCTATAAAGAAAGCGCTAAATCCGTATAAAATTTCGTTATACAGAAGTCTTTTTTTATAGTGTCAAGTATCGGAACAAGCAATTGCATTTTTTATTGTAAATTCATATACAACATTTCTAACAGCTTATAGGCATTTTATGTAGGTACGTATACAATACATAGCTATTCACGATATTTTGGGCAAATAATTCGTAATTTTTGTCTGAGTGGTACAAGTAAAACACATTTTATTCTAATAAAAAAAACTTCGCATTTTCTCAAGATTCAAAAATATTTTCCGGAACCCCTACAATGGACCGGAAAGCGAGACGACACGTTGTAAAGGCTTAAAGTACCTCCTCACGATTTGGTTTTTCGGCCGGTTGTCCCTCCAAATCAACGCTGTCAGTATCATCACTGCTATCATAGTGATATCGAACACCGCATTTGACACTGTTTGACATGTCTTTTTCAGATGGAAGTTAATTTGTTACAACATTTACATCGACATTAACGAAATCGTTCAAAGTAACCATCATTATCAACATTTCCAGCTGAAACCAACGTTTCGGAAGGATCTATCCGCCCGCCGTAATGGTTTAGTTTATAGTCGGGAGATATTACCAGGTCCGGCATAATTATGGAAAAAACCCCCCTTATGCCTTTTTGCCAATACCCATTCAAAGAGTGATGTTCTTGTTCTTGGAATATTTCGTTATAGAGAGAATTTACTTCGTTTTACAGGGTGTTTTTAACATGGAATTTGGATTCAAGGTGCAATGTCTTGAATGAAATTCGTTATACAGACGTTTGCTATAATTTTCCACTGTAGTGGAAAAATCGCCATATCTTCGTAACTATAGATTTTGAGACCATGCTAGTATATTCCATTCAATGGATTATGTCGAATTACCAAACACCATGTATACTTATAAAAACCGTTTCAAAGTTAGATGGAATGTTTCTTTGTTCGATTCTTTAACATAATGAAGACACCTTGATTTTATAACAAATAGAAAGGAATAACTCACACGTAAAATTTCTGGAGAAATATAATCAGGAGTGCCAACAGCAACATTGGATTGAACTGTTCCATCGTCGTTCAATCTCAAACAACTGCCAAAGTCTGCTAACCTTATGTGACCGTTAGCATCCAATAAAACATTGTCTGGTTTTATATCCCTAAAAAGACAAACATATTGAGAAATAATTCTAAAGACACCTTGTAATTATACTCACCTATGTACATATTTCAGGTTGTGTATAGAATCTATAGCCAGAACCATTTCAGCAATATAAAATTTGGCCATGTCTTCCGGTAATCTATCTTCAAATTTACTCAACAGTGTCAAGAGATCACCTCCACAATAATAATCCATTACTAAATACAAATTTGTTTCATCCTGCAATAATATCATAAACTTATGATAGTGAAATACATCTGATAGTTCTCACAGAAACATGGCTTAATCCAAATGAAAAACAATTCTACAATATAAAAATCATAATGCTGTTCATGACTGTAGGGACACTAGAGGAGGAGGGACAAGTATTTATCAAGCAGGGTATAGACTACATCGATGTGGATACAACAAATGTTAGCCTGGATGATTGCAATATTCTGTCAATATACCCAAAAACAAAAGCTCACACTGTGGAGTGTTTACAGGCCACCAAAAAGTAGTATAAATAACTTGAACAAATAGATCTAATAATGGAGAGACATAAAAATAAGTGCATTATATGGGCGACATGAATATAGATCTATTAGGTGAGACAAAAGCAGTCACAGAATATAAGAATATCATTGGCATGAATGCATATCAAATACAGAATACCTTAACAAGAAATCAAGCCACACGAGAAACAGAGCTAACTGCCACAATACTTACTAGATCATGTGATAACCAACAAAATATCATCCTGCAAGATTAATTTAAAGAACCACATGATATCAGATCATAAAATCATGAACATCAGTATAACAAATAATCTCGAAAAGATGAAGACCAAAAAAATCACTAGAATCAAGTTAGATGAACAAAAATGGAAACAAAGTGTACAAGAAAAACTTCTGAATGAGACAGTTAGTAACTTCAGTGAACTAACAGAAATAATAAAGCAGACAAAAATTGAAAGTTCAACAACATATACAATGAAATATAGAGAAAAAAACGAGTGGATCACAAGTGAGTACATGGAGAAACTTAAAAAAAGAAATAAAATGTATGAAAGATGGAAAAAAGTACAAAACGAATACACTAAGGACGAGTTTGAAAAGCTGAAAAAGGAAGCTGAAAAACTAAAGAGGAACCTGAAAAAAAATTATGTCAATAAAAAACTTGAGGAAGCTAAGGGAAATTCAAAGAAAACATGGAAAATCCTAAATGAACTTTGCGGAAGGGAAAACAAAAGGGTTAAAACTGTCAATAAAATAGTAGACCTTGACGGCAACGTGGTTGAGGATAAATACAAAATTGCCCAAGAATTTAACAGACATTTTGGGAGTGTGGGGGTGAATTTGGCTGAAAAAATAAAGAAAAATAAAAAGAAATTCAGGAGGGAGGAAGAAACAGAGAAAACCATATACCTAATGCCAACCGATCTAAAGGAAGTTCGAGAAGCTGTTAACTCCTTAAATAATAACAGTGCACCAGGTGAAGATAACCTTTCTAAACAAGATATTATCACGTTGTTTGAGTGCATAGGAGAGAAAATAGTCCAATTATAAACTCTATATTGACGAGTGGAATATTTCCAGAAGAACTCAAAACAGCAAAAATAACCCCCATCCATAAGAAAGGACAAAGTGACGATGTCAATAATTACAGGCCTATATCAATGCTCAATCATTTTTCTAAAATAGTCGAAAAAATAATAAAAACTAGACTAGTAAACTTCATAAAAACACTATGGGTTTGACTCACAACAATATGGATTTCAAGAACACAGTAATACATTGGGAGCTACAGTAGATCTATTGGACTATATAACAAGTGAACTAGACAAAAATAACTATGTTGTCGTGGTTTATATCGATCTGAAAAAAGCCTTCGATACGGTGATATTGAAATACTGCTGGACAAAATTTGGAAGATGGGATTCAGAGGAGTATGCTACAGACTACTGAAAACATATTCTAAAGGACGAAAACACTTTACCAGGATTGGCAATACTGTGAGTGAAACGCAAAAAATGAAGGTTGGAATAGCACAGGGATCAGTATTGGGACCCTTGGAATATTTAATATATGTCCATAATCTGAAGTATGTACCAATAAAATCAAAATATTTCATGTATGCGGACGATACCGTACTAGTCATGTCAGGCAGTGATGTTGAAGAGTTGGAAACGATAATAAACTGTGATCTAGATTTATATTTTGAATGGCTGTGCAATAATAAATTAAGTGTGAATGTAGAAAAAACTGTTTATATGATCATAAAACAGAAGAACAAAAAAAGATAGATTTAGAGATATATTTAAATAACAAAAAATTGAAAGAAGTTAGTGAATACAATTACCTGGGACTGAAGATAACAAAGGATATGACATGGAACAACCATATAGAAGTAGGAGTAATAGCTAGAATTTCACCCATGGTAGGAGCAATCAGAAGAAGTGCTCACCTACTAAATTGCGAAGGACAAAAATTACTTTATAACAGCTTTATAGAACCGCAACTTAGATATCTTCTGCCATGCTGGGGTAATGCACCAGATTATATATATAATGAATAGACTGCAGAGGACACAGAACAAAGCAGTTAAAACGATATACATGCTGAATTACCGAACACCAACTGAACAGCTATATAAGGACTCAACAATTATGAATATAGAACAATTGAAGATCTTTGAACAGGTAAAACTTATTTACAAAGTGAAAAACAGAAGACTGAAAACTTTAATAGGACTCAAACAAGTAAAAGAATGTCATAGTTATCAGATAAGAAAGCAAGAGGCCCTGAGAAATAGATTTGCCAGAACAACCAAGGCACAAGATTCGCCAGTATATAGGAAGTACTGCAGCATATAATAGAATACCAGGGAACATAGTGGAAAATAATGACTATTATAAATTTGTTAAAAACCTTAAAATGTATGTAAAAAATAACTAGGATATCATAAAAATTATGTGTTATATATATTAGAATTAAAGTTTATTTTTGTAACAATTTATAAAGGCTCTGACACCAACATTTGTTGATTAAGAGTCAGGAATAAAGATTATTATTATTATTATTATTATTATTAATACAATAATCATATTCAATAATATCATTTCACATTCATATACAGGTTTGGAAAAACATACGATATACAATGCATCAGACAGAGAATTCTTCCGTCCAGTTGCACAGATGAATAGTCGAGACATTCATGTGCTGTAACACACTGAATTCTGTTGTCTTATTGCAATATTCTAGTCTCATCTCTCTCTTATCGTTGGGAGGAACATAATTCATTTAGTATGGTAGGCAACAGTAAATACACTGCGCAAAAAAGATTAACGCACATTATGGAAATCTCAAATTTATTCTTCAACTGAAGGTGTTCTCAATGATAATTATTTTTATCAGAATTATGCATGCATATGTCATCCACTTTCAACGTTTTTCTTCAATACAGTTGTTTTTTCCCAGCAGGAATAAAAAAAAGATGAGATTATCAGATTTTGAATGTATTGGCTCCATTCTGAAATCAGTTGTTCTCGATCAGTTCTAGTGATCAATAGTTTTTCTTTTGTTTGATTTTCTACACTCGATCGCTATGCAACGCGAAACACGAAATTTGACCCAAGAGGATTGTGCCCAAGCGGGTAGTTTTGCGAGAAGAAGAGTGGACATACACAAAAATTGCAGAAAGGTTTGGAGTTTCCCATACAAGTGTGTCCAGAATGTTGCAGCGATTCAGGGAGACAGGTATGAATGTCCGAAGACCAGGACTGGCTAGACCACGGGTAACAACTGCCATTCAAGAACGTTACTTGAGAGTTTCTTCGTTGAGACAACGGTTTGCAACCGCTCGCCTCCTTCAAAATCAGCTTGAGCAAACTCATGGGGTGCAAATTAGCACTCAAACAATAAGAAATCGCCTCAGAGAACCGTCCTTGCCGAGCTGTAATTAACGCAAGGGGTTGAAATACCGAGTATTAAATCACTTAGAAGCATACCATTATTTTGAAAATGTTTATTTCTCTTCTTTCACATAAGATTCGGTGAAATCCTGAATTTTTCTTCCATTTAATGTGTCTTGTTTCGTTCAAAAACTTCCCGAGAGAACATAAAAAATAAGTTATAAAGTCAATGTAGAGTTAATTTTCATTAAAATTGAGATTTTCAGAATGTGCGTTAATTTTTTTGGGCAGTGTACTTGAATCGAGTATTTGGGGCAGCCTGACAAATTAAATAATTCTATACGTGTACTGCAGGTTCCCTACCATACTGCGATAAGAGAGAAACAAGACTAGATTATTGCAATAAGACAACAGAATTCATTCAGCTACAGCACTTGATTATCTCGACTATTCATCTGAGCAACGAGAGGGAAGAATTCTCTGTCTGATGTATTGCATATCGTATGTTTTCGATGTGAATTTCCAAATCTGTTCGACTGTCCACACTCAATAGAATATTGCTAGAAATTGGCCTGTGCCTCACTTATGATTCGAATACAAAGTATACGTCATAAAGTAAAAATAATTCTCCCAATGTTATCTACATGCTGTATTCGTTTGTCCTGTTTATAAAGAAACACCCTGTATGTGTATAGTATAGTTCAACCCTCGTTATCATTTAAATAAATAAATATTCAAAATCTGTACCTGCTCACCTGAAATGCATAATGAAGATGTGTTATCCACCTTCTATCACCATAGACTAGAACATCTCTTTCTTCTTTGAAACAAGCAGTTTCTGCTCTTTTCAACATTTCCCATTTATTGAGTATTTTCATTGCAAAAACCTTCTCCGATCCTTTGAATTTTACTACACATACTTCGCCAAATGCCCCTCTACCAATCACCTTTATTATTTCGAAGTCATCTCTAGAGAGCCGTAAAGTTTTCACTGAAGTTGCGATTGGTTTCACTGAAAATAAACATTTAATTTAAATGAAAAACACACCTTGAATTGATGAAAATCAAGTGTATAGTCTATTCACGAAAGATTGAGCGCATAGAAGGCGTGTGTTTATTTATCTGAAGTTGGCAGTATTTGTTATCATAACTTAAATCAACGTTGCCGAATGTACTCGGCCTCGACGGACGAGCTTGCGAGTTATCAGAGAACTCTATGCAATATTGACAACATTGCGTATCATTCTGACAAGAAAATCAACAACATAACCTAAAATTTTAATATACACAGTGGAATATGCCAAATTTCCATGGCCAACCGACGGCTCAAACTTTCGTGTACGGATAATATATTATAAAGGCAGAGGAGAAATACGCAATTTTTCGACAAAATATATTCACTAAGGCCCAGCTTCAAGAACTAAATTGTAGGACCTTACGCGCACCTAACATAATTTTTCATGATTTTTTGCAAATTCAGAATGATCGATCAAAAAAAATTTTTTTTAATTATTAATCTGACATATCGCATTCAAAACTTCATGAGTAGTCAATACACTTGAAGTGTAACCTTTAGTCCGTTCACGAAAGTTCTTCTCATTCCATCATGGACAAAAAGTCGCTTTGAGCGTATAGTAGGCGTTTGTTTATTTATCTGAAGTAGGCAGTATTTGCTGTCATAACGTAAAATAAAGTCAACGTTGCCGAATGTACCCGGGCTGGTCCGACGAGCTTGCCAGTTATCAGAGAGCTCTATGCCATATTGACAACATTGCGTATCAATCCAAAAAGAAAATAACCAACATAACCTAAAATTTTAATATACACAGTGGAATATGCCAAATTTTCATGGCCAACCGACGGCTCAACATTTCATGAACGGACTATATTCAAAAGGCCATAAATTCGGTTAGGAAAATGATTTTCATTTATTTTTATGTACAGGGTATCTCATTTTGGGCACTTTTACGGGATATCTCCGTTATTTTTAACGTTAGCGGGATGCGGTTTTCGCGACAGTGTGCTACTTTTTTGTGAAACTAAAGATGGCGCAATCAGTTTTTGCATAGCCCTCTTAGTTTTTGCTATACAGGGGGGAAATGGAAAGTATCACTTTTTAATCACCCCCCATATCTCAGTTGTGCTTAAACTTGGAGGAATGGTTAAAACGCATTCCTATAGATTTTTTTCCGTAGAATCCAGTGGCGTAGTCAGTTTTTCAATTAAACTTTCCGTTTTTGAGTAATTGAGCAAACATATGTTTTTTAAATTGGACACCCTGTATATTATTTTTATTCTTATTAAGCACAATCTCAGCTTTTCAAAAACATATCATTTCATGCATTTGTTTTCAAAACCAAGCTCAGAATTCAATATTTTGTAATTCAATTGTCAATAACTTAGTAGAAGGCTCTATGACTGTTTATTAAAAACAAATAATAAATCTCAAAGCTTTGTCGGTTGGTTTAAAAGTTTACAGTTCTCTCAGTTTTTATTATTCATTATATTATATTAATGATTCAATTATTTGAATTTTCAAGAAATTGCAAATTAAATTAAGTTAAATATTAGATCAGGTGATGTAGATATTATGTCAACATTATTTTCGATTTCTGACGAAATCTTGACACTTATTTTTTGTTTATAAAAACAGTCATAGCCTACTACTGCTAATTGAATTACGAAATCTTGAATTCTGAGCTTGGTTTAGAAAATAAATGCCTAAAATAATATGTTTTTGAAAAGCTGAGATTGTGCTTAATCAGAATAAAAATAATATACAGGGTGTCCCATTTAAAAAAATATGTTTGCTCAATAACTCAAAAACAGAAAGTTCAATTGAAAAACTGACTACGCCACTGGATTCTACGGAAAAAAATCTATTGGAATGCGTTTTAACCATTCCTCCAAGTTCAAGCACAACTGAGATACGGGGGGTCATTAAAAAGTGATACTTTTCATTTCCTCCCTGTATAGCAAAAACTAAGAGGGCTATGCAAAAACTGATTGCGCCATCTTTAGTTTCACAAAAAAGTAGCACACTATCGCGAAAACCGCATCCCGCTAACGTTAAAAATAACGGAGATATCCCGTAAAAGTGCCCAAAATGGATACCCTGTACAGAACATATGAAAATAATCTCTAATCTGTGTTCATGTAGCTAGTTTGTAATAGTGTCTCATTCAAATAAGTTTGTACATCGTGAAGTTTAAGTTGTATTGTACACAAATGTGTTAACTCCTTCAAGACTAAGAATAAATATTCTTGCAGCCCTGAAGAAGATCCACAAAAGGGTCGAAACGTCGGCAATTAAAAAAAGTATGTATAATTCACCCCACAGTCCTGAAGCCAAGAAATATTCCCTCAATTTCAGAATAAATTCACTTTGGCCACCTTTCACTGTAACTATTGCCTTGAGAGCCCACTCACGAAGTTAGTTCGGAACTTTTCAAAATGGCTCAGAGATGATAATCCATTGGATTCCCGTCTGGCCAATTCGAGAGCTACTTTGTGGTCAAATTGAAGTTCAATACGTTGTTTTTCAACCAGTCTTAGTTCCCTCGCTCTTTTTGAGCCGGTGCAAATTCTTGTTGGAACGTCTATGGTTTTCAACCAAAATGTTTGTTTGCCTACGGTTTCTAAGCAGTCTCAAGAATACTTTCCTGATAATATGTCGCATTAACTTGTAGTCAGGTCCAATGTTATCGATTGGGGAGCGTCCAATAGCGGTTACAGCGGTCCAAACCATTATTTGTGGCGGGTGCTAGTTCCTGGTTGCCAATCGATGATTCAGATTCTCATATGAACGGTTTGTCAGGAGAACACTATCGTTCTTGGAGTTAAAAAATTGCAAATATGGAAAATTTTCATCGTGCGAAAACACGATGTTCAGAAATTCACCGCTTTCGGCTAAACAAAGCAAATCCTTGCTCTCTCAAGACATAACTTTTTTTGCGTTAACTTTAAGCAAATTCTTTTGTGCGCTTCTAAAACTAACATTGAGATACTTTACAAGCTGCTACTGAGGGAATTTAGAAGCGAGTAAATTAGCTTGTGAGATTGTGATGATTACACACCAAACTGTCTACTCGCTGAATAGCCAACAATCTGGCGATCTCCGTGAGGTTTATGTTTGTATCGTTGTCAAGAATCTAAGATAAATGTCAAATACGTTTTCAAATTTAAGAACCAGGAACCACCGAGTAGATGAGAACTTACAGATTGTTTTTAGCAACTGTGATGACACAAGGCTTTTTTTACAATCAGATTGTTGGCTTGTGTACACGATTACACTGAGCGAATTTTCAATCAGCTACTAAATTCGCTTAGAAGCAGCTTGTGAAGTATCTCAATGTAATCGACCCATTAGCAAATTTTGAAATAGCTGATGACACTGTAGCATGTGCGTCTATAGCTTGAAACTGGTTAAAGGGCCCACTCACTGAGAAGGAAGCGCGAAGGTTCAATGCGCGTGGTACGCGGTACAGTGAAAATAGTGTATATGCACGATACACTTACACCGGTATGCCGACGCGCATCGAGAAGTGGCGTCACTGCGGAGCCTTTCCATTGCATTAGCGTTAGAACTCCAGAGAATAATTGGAATAATGCAATTAATCGCAAGTTTCATTGAAAATGCAATTAACTAACAATTAATTTCAAATGAAATTTCTCCGATGTCTTTGTTTGTTGATTCTAAAATATATCAATGAAATTGTATAAATATGAATGTAAGTGAAAAGTATCTATTTGTTACTACAGAATAAATTATTGGAGGTTCATTAAAAAACTTCGAATAAATGAAAATATTTTCATCATTTCTAGGAAATTTCAATGAATTTCACTTATAATTCATCAATTTGAAAAGTTTTTTGTCCACTTTTTTCTTAATATTCTGAAAACTGATCTTCTCATTTAGATCCCTGTCTTAAGTTGGTACGGATTGTGCTCAAGCAAAGAATAACATCGAATGAAATGTGAACGTCATTTTTCAGTTTTGCAACCGTGTTATCTTCTAACACTTTTAAAATATTTTTTCCTCAGATAATGAAGTACTGACGGGATACTTCCGACTTCGGAAAGCAAAAGTACCTTATTTTGATTCCCTTTTAACTCTTCTGTAATTCTTACAGCCAAAAACTGCGCAATTAGGCATGAATGCAGGTATTATGAATGCAGGTATTATATCAATAATAATATAACTCCACTTTTATCTCCGCTCCCCAATGACGTAGATGAGCGCGCCGGACGAGTTTAGACTCCGAATCTGGCATACCGGTGTGAGTGTATCGTGTGTGTATGGCGTTCCGCCGTTCGAAATTTAAAATGCGCAATTCCCTTGGTCAGAATCAAGATAGTTTTGATTTTTAGCGTGTGCATTGCTCATCGTACGTGGAAGAATGACCAAGAACGTCTGTGTATGGGCAACTAGACTGTGCACGTTTCATATTTTTAGCAATAGGTACAGTGTCGGGTTCGCTATTTACACATTGGACTTTTTTTACCTTAATACCAACACACGCCACTGCCATTAACATCAGATCTTTTTTCGACGTCATCTCAAGCTTGTCACACATCCTCACTCTACAAGCAAAAGTGTATGTGTGTGCACGATACACAAACACCGGTATGCCGACGCGCATCGAGAGTGACGTCACTGGGAACATTTCCATAGCCTTTGCGTGATTGAAGTGTTAGAACTCGAGAGAATTGATTAGAATTTGTTCCTAATATTCTCCCAATGACGTAGATGCTCGCGCCGGACGAGTTTAGACCACGAATCTGGCATACCGGTGTTTGTGTATCGTGTGTGTGTGGGAAATATGAAAGTACACGTTTGCTTTACAGCCAATGCGCAGAGACTTAACTGCGCATTCTTCCTTCCTAGTGAGTGGGCCCCTTTACACTTCGAGTGCCGACCCGGTACAAAATTGGCGTCTTCGGAAACTTACTCGATCACTAACCCGGGTTACAAATTGACAGCAATTGAACTGTTTATCCGTCAATTTGTAACCCGAGTTAGTGATCGAGTAAGTTTCCGTAAACGCCAAATGTTAAAAACTGTTAGCAAAAACCTAACGATCAAATTTCTACTTACCAAATTCGATAAAATTCGAAACGGTTTTCTCCTTTCGTAAACTTGAATTGCAGCATTCATCATATAAAACAACAAGAATGTCCAAGAGAGTTTCGATGCTAAAACTCTGTCCCTTGGCAACCAAAGGCCCGCCAAGGAACAGAGCCTCCAATTGGCGTAGCCTTCGTTCACCAGCCACATCAGGCATGGCTGTAGAATTATTTTCACTCATTCGGCCAATTCATTTGTGGATTCTGAAAAAAATCTGGCATTTAATTGGATTTTCTTTTTTTTGAAACTATTAATTTTATATCGCCCAAATCTGTTTTTGGGCGCTCGTTCGCCTCAAACGATTGCTATATCGTTTTGCCCAAATATCTGTAATTTTCGAATTTTGAACCGACATTGGTTTCCTCTTCTTCTTCTTCTCTGTGCGGTGCCTTACCGGCCGAACTGAGGCCTAGTGGCCCATTGTTCACCCGCATCGTTCTATAGAGACTCAGCTCCTCAGACACGAAGACAGAAATGTCGCGAGCCTGCCAGGAGTGGTCCCTCTCACCATAGGAATAGAAGGTGTTGGATTTCCTAGGTGTGTTGACCTTAACTCAGTAAGGTTTCCACAGTTGAACAAAATATGCTCAACCGTTTCATCAGTACCCTGCACCACCGGCATAGGGAGCAGCTCGTCAATCCCATTCTCTTCAAATGCTTGTTAAACAGGTGACCAGTCAATGCACCAGTCACCAGACCGAGTTGTTTCCTCTCCAGCAGCAGAATCCTCGACCACCTCAGACCCACCCCTGCGCTCCATTCCGAGGAAAATTACCTGTTCAGCCAGTTCCTGAAGAAACTTCTGACAATTGTGCGACAGATTGGCAGCGGAGGCTCCGGACTAACAAATGCTAATCCGGCTCCCCGCCTAGCCAGTTCATCTGCCTTGACGTTACCAGGTATATCCGCATGAGCCGGACACCAGATTACTTTCAAAAAGGTATCAGAGCCCAGCCTACGCAGAGCTTTCTTGCATTCTTCTACCAAAAGAGAGTCAACTCTAACATCGGATAGAGATTTCAGAGTTCCCTGGCTGTCGCAACATATGTAATGTGCTGCCAGAGTATCACCTGCGAATATTTTCTAGTGCGCATGCAAGAACCGCAAATAGCTCAGCCTGCACAATGGAACAGTCCTTCCCCAGAGGGATAGCCTGATTGAAGTGAGGACCCACGATTCCGGCCCCAGACCCTGTTGCTGTGACAGAGCCATCAGTGAACCAGGTGGGACCTTCTGGACTAAGAAGCCTGTTTGATGAAGACCATAGGTCTCTGTCGGGAACAATTACCCTGAAGGGACATTGGTTTAAACTAAACGATAGGGTTTGACTCCCAAATCAACAATAACTTTCGAAGGGATTGTCCTAGACACTTGAAATTTTCAGGGAATGTTCGCTTCGCAAATGGCTCGGTTAAATTCGTTAACAAGGCAAATCGTACAGGGTGTTGCATAAAATATTGTCATTCAAAATTTCTGTTCCTCAATAACTCAGACAAAACGAAATCCATCGAAATGAAATGTTGCGGCCATATTCATGATGCTCATAATGCTTCATGCAAAATTTGGTGCCCATAGTGTGAACAGAACCATAGAAAATTGTATTGGAATATTGAAAAGAAGAAACTCCAATTTCCACAAAAAAATATCAAAAAATAACAGAATAACTGATTCGAGTGAAATTCATTTTGTGGATCAAAACTGATATATACACGGTGTTTCATCATAAACTACACAAACATATATTTTCGTGTAGAGGACATCGGGAGAATCATTTTTGCCTTATACAATATATCCCGTTTTCGAAGCATAACCGAGATACAGGGTGTCAAACGTCATTTTTGAGCAAGATTCTTATGAGTGTGGTCAGTTATGTATAACACTTGGTGTAACGGTTTTTGGTCAAATCTCAGTATTTTTGGGTCCTCTATCCAGAAAAGTTGACGAACTCCGAAAAAATTTTTACAAAATGGCGGAAAACCTGCAATGTTCCAAATTTTTTTTTGCGGTTGTCAAATTGACTTTTGTTTTCTGAATGAACACAATTTTCTAAGACTTTCAGTGAAAAATTTTTTTCGAAAATCGAACACAAATTTTTTTTTACATGTCTACAGCGATGAAAAAATTTCACTCGAAATGAATGAAATTTGGTACAATTGTACTTCTTGAATTATCAATCACGAATATGAAAACAGAATCGTAAAATATCGAACGGTTTCGTTACTACAGTCATTCAAATGTTTCGTTCGGACCTCTGAAATATTGAAAATAAAATTGTTTTGGGTTCTAGAATCAAAATGATTAAATTATTGACATGTCTAAACATTTTAGATGAATTTAAACGAAAAAAATCAGTGAAACTTAGTTGGGACTCGAAACGACGTAGGTATTAAGTAGGGAAATGGCACTGTTCTAAGGATATTAATATTCGTTGCCAGGCAACAGTAGTTCGTAGTTCATAGAGTTGGACTGGTATTTTAATTTCAGTGAATATAATTTAGCCAGTAGTCAAACTCTATGAACTACAGACTACCGTTGCCTGGCAACGAATATTAATATCCTTAGAACAGTGCCATTTCCCTATTTAATACCTACGTCGTTTCGAGTCCCAACTTAGTTTCACTGATTTTTTTCGTTTAAATTAATCTAAAATGTTTAGACATGCCAATAATTTAATCATTTTGATTCTAGAACCCAAAACAATTTTATTTTCAATATTTCAGAGGTCCGAACGAAACATTTGAATGACTGTAGTAACGAAACCGTTCGATATTTTACGATTCTGTTTTCATATTCGTGATTGATAATTCAAGAAGTACAATTGTACAAAATTTCATCATTTCGAGTGAAATTTTTTCATCGCTGTAGACATGTAAAAAAAAAATTTGTGTTCGATTTTTGAAAAAATTTTTTCACTGAAAGTCTTAGAAAATTGTGTTCATTCAGAAAACAAAAGTCAATTTGACAAACGCAAAAAAAATTTGGAACATTGCAGCTTTTCCGCCATTTGTAAATTTTTTTTCGGAGTTCGTCAACTTTTCTGGATAGAGGACCCAAAAATACTGAGATTTGACCAAAAACCGTTACACCAAGTGTTATACATAACTGACCACACTCATAAGAATCTTGCTCAAAAATGACGTTTGACACCCTGTATCTCGGTTATGCTTCGAAAACGGGATATATTGTATAAGGCAAAAATGATTCTCCCGAGAATTTAACGGAATTGTAGAGAATTTAACGGAATTATGATGAATTTAACGGAATTATGATGAATTTAACGGAATTATGATGAATTTAACGGAATTATGATGAATTTAACGGAATTATAGGGAATTTTACGGAATTGTGAGGAACTGAATGGAATTATGCGGAATTGAAAAGAATTCTTGTGAATTTAGAGGAATTATTTATCAAATTGGAATTTTAGTGTACAAAAAACTGCCAGTGATAGACCCCGAGGGGTCTATCACTGCGGAATTTTAGTGTACAAATGCTGGAATTGAGAATGAATTATACGGAATTAGATGGAATTTGATGGAATTGCATGGAATTTGACGGCATTATAACGGAATTGTTTGGAATTGAGGAGAATTGAATGGAATTTCAATGGAATTGAACGGTATTCTGTTAGCATTGAATGGAATTGAAAATGCGCAGAATTGAACAGAATTGTGAGGAATTGAACGGAATTGTAGAGAATTTAACAGAATTAAGATGAATTTAACGGAATTATGGTGAATTTAATGGAATTATGGGGAATTTTACGGAATTGTGAGGAACTGATTGGAATTATGCGGATTGAAAAGAATTTTTGTGAATTTAGTGGAATTATTTATCAAATTGGAATTTTAGTGTACAAAAAACTGCCAGTGATAGACCCCTCGGTTTTGAATCACAAATTAAATTTCACTTGAATCGGTTATCCTGTTGTGGAAATATAGATTCCTCCTTTCAATTTTCCAATTGATTTATCTATGGTTCTGTTGACACTATGGCCACAAAATTTTGCATGAAGATTCAGTATAACAGTCTTCATTCACAAAAAAAATCACTTGAATCGAATATCCTGTTATGGAAATATAAAGATTCTTCGTTACAATATTCCAATTGAATTTTCTATGGTTGTGTTGACATTATGGTCACAAAATTCTGCATGAACATTCGGTGTATCAATCTTTATTTATAAAATAAAGTTCTTCCGAATCGGGTATTTTTATATGGAAGTATGAAGTTTCTTCTTTTCAATATTCCAATTGAATAGTCTATGGTTCTGTTTACACTATGGCCACAAAATTTTGCATGAAGCTCATTATGACCATCTTGTATATGGTCACAACATTCCATTTTGTCTGAAATATTGAGGACCAAAAATTTTGAATGGCCATCTTTTATGGAACACCCTGTACGATTTGGCTGGTTAACGAACTTAACCGAGCCATTTGGGAACCGAACTCGCCTTGAATATTTCAAGTCTCTAGGACAATCTCTTCGAAAGTTATTGTGCTAACGGACGGACGGGACAGAATTGAATTTGACCACGCATTCGTCAACAGGGAGTCTAACCCTATCGTTTGAGACCATTTTCGGCTCAAAATTCGAATATTACAGACATTTGGGCAAAACGATATAGCACTCGTTTAAGTTGAACGAGCGCTCAAAAAGCATTTATAACATCAAGCCAAGAATCTGTTTAGGAACGCGAAAAATATTCGGCGTTGCGAACTTGTGCCGTATATTTATTCCGTATTGGGATAATTGGTCTACGGCTCTCCTACTATGGTACTAACAGCTAGAGTCTGCTATATACAATTCTGTCTGCTTGGCAACATCGCTTTGTTTCTGTTTAGTTATGCGATGCATCTTGTTTACATTTTCATTTCGACTTGACGTTCTTAATGAATTATTTTACTGATTTGGTAGCAGTTTATTGTTTATTGATAGTATTCCGGTACTTATAGCTATGGAAAAATTAAGAAAATGTTGTATTATATTCAGAAATTGTAGAAATGAAAATCTAACCCATTTCTGCAGTAAAGTGCTTTCCATCTCACTCTAGAGATTGGTTGATTACAATGCAGCAGAGCTGTGCCGAAGCCTTGTGCTTAGTGCTCTTGAAAGCACTCGAAGCACTTTTGTGCTCGTGAGCACTGTGCTCGCGAGCACTTGATTGAACCAGTGCTTAGTGCTTAGTGCTTCGCGAATTTTTCGAAAGGGCTTAGTGCTTAGTAATTCGAAAAAGTGCTCCCAAGCACTTTCAGGAATTACCAAGCACTAAGCCCTTCATGGACTTGTTGGAACATGAAAATGACAGACAGTCGCGTGATTTAAATAGACAAAGAAGTAATTTTTTTTTTTCGTTTTACTTCTATGGATATCAAATTTGTTCATTTGCATTACAAACACTGGTGTTTAAAAAACAATCTCGCTGTATGTAAGGACTTTCTGGAACAAGTTTTCACGTTTTCATTATTTCGACAAGAAGAACAGGTTGTTTCGATGTTATGGCGGAAATTTTTTTAGGAAAATTCTATGGAGCAATGCGACCTTTTTTCAACATACGATTCAGGTATCTATTATCATGATTTAAAGTAATTTGTTGGCGAATATTTTAGTTACAGTTTGTTAACTGAATGAATGCCATATAGAGCTCAGAAAACCATAAGAAACATTTCCATCTAATTTGTTGACAAGACGTCACTGTTTCTCTATAATTTTTTTTGGTATGTCGTCATGGTAACCTGTCTGTATATTCGGAATTTATCAAAATAATTATTTCGTCGACCTAGTAGGTGATTTGAATATGTACAAAACATAGACCTTAAGCCGCGTACACATCTGAGCAAAAGAGCCGAATGAGCACATCGCGGATCGCGCCGAATGAGCATTCAGATGTGGACGGACAAAACGCGACTGATGTGAAAACAGCCGAGTAAGAGATAGCCGAGTTTTGTAGAGAATTTTTCGTACGCCACTGGAATATTGACCGGATAGCGATGCAAATAATTTTGATTCGCCGAGATAATTCGAGATGCTTCCATTTTTACGTTGGAATCTGGTTATGGTATGTTCTCTACGAAAATGGCCCATGTTAAATCCACCACCAACTTTATGACTCAATTCCACTTACACCCCCTTGGGGGGGATAGCCGAGTTCCAGCCGAGTTTTCTGTGAAAAATGTATATCTTGCAAAATAGACATAGGATTGACGTCAAATTTGGCAATAACATCCAAAAACACTAACTCATAATTACTGCATACGTCACATTCACTGCACCCCCCAGGGGGTCAGTACCAAACAGCCTAAAATTTAAAAATTTATGAAAAAACAACCAAACGTAGTAACGCTCTCATGCTGCTGCATGATTATTTACATATTGACCAAAAAATATTTCAGCAGTCATCTTTAACTTGCACCCCATGGGGGGCTTACATAACGACTTAATTATTATTCAAACAGATACGAATATTTCGAGAACTAGACATACAATCGACAACAAAATTTCGTATTTGTCCTTGTTTCTATACACAAAAAATAACTATATGACTACTTTCCACTTGCACCCCCTTGGGGGGCTAGCCGAGTTCCAGCCGAGTTTTCTGTGAAAAATTTATATTAGCAAACTAGACATAGCACTGACGTCAAATTTGGCAATAACATCCAGAAAGACTAACTCATAATTACTGCATACGCCACATCACTTGCACCCCCAGGGGGTCAGTATCAAACAGCCTAATATCTACAAACTCTAGAAAAAACAACCAAACATAGTACGCTCTCCTGCTGCTGCATGATTATACATATTGACGAAAAAATTTCAGCAGTCATCATTAACTTGCACCCCCATGGGGGGCTTACATAACGACTTAATTATTATTCAAACAGATACGAATATTTCGAGAACTAGACATACAATCGACACAAAATTTCGTATTTGTCCTTCTTTCTATACACAAAAAATAACTATATGACTCACTTCCACTTGCACCCCCTTGAGGGGCTAGCCGAGTTCCAGCCGAGTTTTCTGTGAAAAATTTATATCTAGCAAACTAGACATAGGATTGACGTCAAATTTGGCAATAAAATCCCAAACCACTAACTCATAATTACTGCATACGCCACATTCACTTGCACCCCCAGGGGGGTCAGTACCAAACAGCCTAAAATTAAAAATTTATGAAAAAACAACCAAACGTAGAAGCTCTCATGGGCTGCATGATTATTTACATATTGACAAAAAAATATTTCAGCAGTCATTCTTTAACTTGCACCCCCATGGGGGGTTACATAACGACTTAATTATTATTCAAACAGATACGAATATTTCGAGAACTAGAATACAATCGACACAAAATTCGTATTTGTCCTTGTTCTATACACAAAAAATAACTATATGACTCACTTCCACTTGCACCCCCTTGGGGGGCTAGCCGAGTTCCAGCCGAGTTTTCTGTGAAAAATTTATATCTAGCAAACTAGACATAGCACTGACGTCAAATTTGGCAATAACATCCAGAAAGACTAACTCATAATTACTGCATACGCCACATTCACTTGCCCCCCAGGGGGGTCAGTATCAAACAGCCTAATATCTAAAACTCTATGAAAACACAACCAAACATAGTAACGCTCTCATGCTACTACATAATTATTTACATATTGACGAAAAAATATTTCAGCAGTCATCTTTAACTTGCACCCGCATGGGGGGCTTACATAACGACTTAATTATTATTCAAACAGATACGAATATTTCGAGAACTAGACATACAATCGACACGAAATTTCGTATTTGTCCTTCTTTCCATACACAAAGAATAACTATATGACTCACTTCCACTTGCACCCCCTTGGGGGGGATAACCGAGTTCCAGCCGAGTTTTCTGTGAAAAATGTATATCTTGCAAATAGACATAGGACTGACGTCAAATTTGGCAATAACATCCAGAAAGACTAACTCATAATTACTGCATACGCCACATTCACTTGCACCCCCAGGGGGGTCAGTACCAAACAGCCTAATATTTAAAAATTATGAAAAAAAACCAAACATAGTAACGCTCTCATGCTGCTGCATGATTATTTACATATTGACGAAAAAATATTTCAGCAGTCATCTTTAACTTGCACCCCCATGGGGGGCTTACATAACGACTTAATTATTATTCAAACAGATACGAATATTCGAGAACTAGACATACAATCGACACGAAATTTCGTATTTGTCCTTCTTTCCATACACAAAGAATAACTATATGACTCACTTCCACTTGCACCCCCTTGGGGGGGATAACCGAGTTCCAGCCGAGTTTTCTGTGAAAAATGTATATCTTGCAAACTAGACATAGGACTGACGTCAAATTTGGCAATAACATCCAGAAAGACTAACTCATAATTACTGCATACGCCACATTCACTTGCAACCCCCAGGGGGGTCAGTACCAAACCCCCCTGGGGGGTGCAAGTGAATGTGGCGTATGCAGTAGTAATATGAGTTAATGGTTTTGGATGTTATTGCCAAATTTGACGTCAATCCTATGTCTAGTTTGCTAGATATAAATTTTTCACAGAAAAATCGGCTGGAACTCGGCTAGCCCCCCAAGGGGGTGCAAGTGGAAGTGAGTCATATAGTTATTTTGTGTGTATCGAAAGAGGGATAAATACGAAATTTCGTGTCGATTCTATGTCTAGTTCTCGAAATATTCGTATCTGTTTGAATAATAATTAAGTCGTTATGTAAGCCGCCATGGGGGTGCAAGTTAATGATGACTGCTGAAATATTTTTTAGTCAATATGTAAATAATCATGCAGCAGCATGAGAGCGTTACTATGTTGGTTGTTTTTTCATAAATCTTTAAATATTAGGCTGTTTGGTACTGACCCCCCTGGGGGGTGCAAGTGAATGTGGCGTATGCAGTAATTATGAGTTAGTCTTTCTGGATGTTATTGCCAAATTTGACGTCAGTCTATGTCTAGTTTGCTAGATATAAATTTTTCACAGAAAACTCGGCTGGAACTCGGCTAGCCCCCCAAGGGGGTGCAAGTGGAAGTGAGTCATATAGTTATTTTTTGTGTATAGAAAGAAGGACAAATACGAAATTTCGTGTCGAATGTATGTCTAGTTCTCGAAATATTCGTATCTGTTTGAATAATAATTAAGTCGTTATGTAACCCCCCATGGGGGTGCAAGTTAAAGATGACTGCTGAAATATTTTTTTGTCAATATGTAAATAATCATGCAGCAGCATGAGAGCGTTACTATGTTTGGTTGTTTTTTCATAAATTTTTAAATTTTAGGCTGTTTGGTACTGACCCCCCTGGGGGGTGCAAGTGAATGTGGCGTATGCAGTAATTATGAGTTAGTGTTTTTGGATGTTATTGCCAAATTTGACGTCAATCCTATGTCTAGTTTGCTAGATATAAATTTTTCACAGAAAACTCGGCTGGAACTCGGCTAGCCCCCCAAGGGGGTGCAAGTGGAAGTGAGTCACATAGTTATTTTGTGTGTATCGAAAGAAGGATGCATACGAAATTTCGTGTCGATTCTATGTCTAGTTCTCGAAATATTCGTATCTGTTTGAATAATAATTAAGTCGTTATGTAAGCCCCCCATGGGGGTGCAAGTTAAAGATGACTGCTGAAATATTTTTTCGTCAATATGTAAATAATCATGCAGCAGCATGAGAGCGTTACTATGTTTGGTTGTTTTTTCATAAATTTTTAAATATTAGGCTGTTTGGTACTGACCCCCCTGGGGGGTGCAAGTGAATGTGGCGTATGCAGTAATTATGAGTTAGTCTTTCTGGATGTTATTGCCAAATTTGACGTCAGTCCTATGTCTAGTTTGCTAGATATAAATTTTTCACAGAAAACTCGGCTGGAACTCGGCTAGCCCCCCAAGGGGGTGCAAGTGGAAGTGAGTCATATAGTTATTTTTTGTGTATAGAAAAAAGGACAAATACGAAATTTCGTGTCGATTGTATGTCTAGTTCTCGAAATATTCGTATCTGTTTGAATAATAATTAAGTCGTTATGTAAGCCCCCCATGGGGGTGCAAGTTAAAGATGACTGCTGAAATATTTTTTCGTCAATATGTAAATAATTATGCAGTAGCATGAGAGCGTTACTATGTTTGGTTGTTTTTTCATAGAGTTTTAAATATTAGGCTGTTTGATACTGACCCCCCGGGGGGGTGCAAGTGAATGTGGCGTATGCAGTAATATATGAGTTAGTCTTTCTGGATGTTATTGCCAAATTTGACGTCATCCTATGTCTAGTTTGCTAGATATAAATTTTTCACAGAAAACTCGGCTGGAAACGGCTAGCCCCCCAAGGGGGTGCAAGTGGAAGTAAGTCACATAGTTATTTTGTGTGTATCGAAAGAAGGATGCATACGAAATTTCGTGTCGATTCTATGTCTAGTTCTCGAAATATTCGTATCTGTTTGAATAATAATTAAGTCGTTATGTAAGCCCCCCATGGGGGTGCAAGTTAAAGATGACTGCTGAAATATTTTTTCGTCAATATGTAAATAATTATGCAGTAGCATGAGAGCGTTACTATGTTTGGTTGTTTTTTCATAGAGTTTTAAATATTAGGCTGTTTGATACTGACCCCCCTGGGGGGTGCAAGTGAATGTGGCGTATGCAGTAATTATGAGTTGGTCTTTCTGGATGTTATTGCCAAATTTGACGTCAGTCCTATGTCTAGTTTGCTAGATATAAATTTTTCACAGAAAACTCGGCTGGAACTCGGCTAGCCCCTCAAGGGGGTGCAAGTGGAAGTGAGTCATATAGTTATTTTTTGTGTATAGAAAGAAGGACAAATACGAAATTTTGTGTCGATTGTATGTCTAGTTCTCGAAATATTCGTATCTGTTTGAATAATAATTAAGTCGTTATGTAAGCCCCCCATGGGGGTGCAAGTTAAAGATGACTGCTGAAATATTTTTTTGTCAATATGTAAATGATCATGCAGCAGCATGAGAGCGTTACTATGTTTGGTTGTTTTTTCATAAATTTTTAAATATTAGGCTGTTTGGTACTGACCCCCCTGGGGGGTGCAAGTGAATGTGGCGTATGCAGTAATTATGAGTTAGTGTTTTTGGATGTTATTGCCAAATTTGACGTCAATCCTATGTCTATTTTGCAAGATATACATTTTTCACAGAAAACTCGGCTGGAACTCGGCTATCCCCCCCAAGGGGGTGCAAGTGGAATGAGTCATAATGTTGGTGTGGATTTAACATGGGCCATTTTCGTAGAGAACATACCATAACCAGATTCCAACGTAAAAATGGAAGCATCTCGAATATATCGGCGAGAAATCAAAATTATTGCATCGCTACGGTCAATTTCCAGTGGCGTACGAAAAATTCTCCACAAAACTCGGCTATCTTACTCGGCTGTTTTTCACATCAGTCAAAACGCGCCGAACCGAATGAGCGTTTATGCGGGCAATTTTTCTTTCCGACGCACGAACAGAATGAGCAATATGAGCATGACGTGTTCGGTTGCCGCACAACGGATGTGTCAGTTTCAGTGCTTACGAACGTAAACGATGGAAAACTTGGGATGTGCTAGTGCCTCTCTCATAATCTGTACGAGTTGCTAAAGAAAAAGAGACGACGGCGACCAAGATGGTCTCCACAGTTATATCTACTAAGAAGTCGAGACCGTAGCCTCAACAGCACTTTTTTATTGCACGACATTCAAAGTGAGCCCGACGGCAGGCGATTCAAAAATTTCACAAGAATATCAGAAGCAGATTTTTCATTTCTCCTGAATGAGATAAGAGACAAGATATCCAGACGACATACTGAGTTCCGAATGGCAATCCCTGCGGAAGAACGTTTAGCGCTAACACTGCAGTTTCTTGCAAGTGGCGATTCATTTACAAATCTCCAGTATATGTGGATAATATCCAAACAATGATATCCAGAATTGTTCCCCAATTGCAAAATATTTTTTGTGATTGTTACAAGACCAGAGAAGCGAAAGCTCCAAAAAATTTATTGGCTTCTGGTGCTGCTTTCCAGTCACGGGGGTTAGTTGCTCTGAGCAGCTCAGAGTTGCACCCGGACTGTTGTCTGTGTTTCAAACAAAGAAATCTTTGTTTTGGACCACAGACAATAGTCCCGGAGCGACTCACCCCCGTGAGTGGAAAGCAGCATGGGTGAGGATAGATATTTTGTGACAAGACGAAAATTATGAATATACAGTGCATCCCATTTTGGGCGAGACAGCCAGGTTTCTAGCTTGTTATTTAAGATAGAGACTTGGGATTTTCACGTTCCTGTCCTACATTCTTGTGAAACTGAAGTTGGTCTGATCAGATTTTGCTTAACTTTCCGTTTCCGTTGATGAGATACAAGGCGATTTTGGAAATTTATACTTTTCGCACCCCTCCTTTATCTCCGAAGTTATTAAAATAATGCTGAGCTAAAAACATTCTGATACAGAATTCTGCGTAGAATACAGTGAGGAACTCAACTTTTTTTCGGGGTATGGTTTTGAAGATACGACCAGGCTGTCTCACCCAAAATGGGATGCGCTATACGTATTTTTGAACGCCATGTTATCATATTTCAAAACGAATAATAAATGTGGCTACCTCATATCGCAGATTATACCTATTTCAATACATTTCTGTGTGAGTAATACAATTATTCAAATACGCCAACGAGGTGGAAAACGAGGCCAAAAAACTGATGGCTTTGAAGAATAAGTTAGATTAATCTAGAAAAAGACATTTCAAAAATGAACGAATGAAATATGAAAAATAATATTGTACAAAAAATATACCTAATTATAAAAACAACAGAACATAAATATCAAAGTTGACTACAAAACAATGAAAACAATACATAATGAATCTGTATCATAAAATCTATTTTTACTATCCTAAATGAATAACATAACAGTCTCCTTCTGAATTTTGATTGTTTAGAAATAATTTCTAAACTATGGTTCATACACTACACAATGCCATTGCAGTACTTTCACACGCGTTATTATTATTTCTATTTTTGTATATATGGAACTCCTATACTCATAATCTAGAAGAATACTAACTGATAGTAACTTGAATTACTCATTCGATTGATTTCCGTCATTGCGTCGAGAAAACATCGGAAAACATTCTCTGGTAGGTACCGGACATAGACATAGAGAAAAGAATGGACAGGGCGTAGAAACCAACTTTTTGGAGTAGTGGAGTAGAAAGTAATCAAAAAGATCTACTCACCATTCGGAGTAACTGTGACAACCCGTCTACACTGAGCACGAATTTCCTTTGATGGACCGACAAATTGCGGATCGGCTCCGAGCAACATGAGCGCGCTCATGCAGTGCGTTTTGACCGTCCACATCTGAATGCTCATTCTGCGCGATGTGCTCATTCGGCTGTTTTGCTCAGATGTGTACGCGGCTTTTACCCGTCCACACTGAGCACGAATTTTCTTTGATGGATCGACAAATTGCGGATCGGCTCCGCGCAACATGAGCGCGCTCATGCTGTGCGTTTTGACCGTCTACATCTGAATGCTCATTCTGCGCGATGTGCTCATTCGGCTGTTTTGCTCAGATGTGTACGCGGCTTAATAAGAATGGGACACCGCATGAGAAAGAGAGGTCACTTGGTTGAATGTGATGGAGCTATTGTGGGCAATGTCATACTTGTTCTATGGGCAATGTCAGTTGAATTATATTCAACGCATCAACTCCTTGTGGGCACAGCAATGTCTGTGGTCACATAAATATTTGTTTACATCTTCCATATGATTTTGACAAGTTGCCCACAAAACTTTCTTCATCTCTATTCTTTTCGATAAGATCGCATATGTCTTTCTCTCTCTTATGTATCCAAGTCGTCGATCTTCTGTTAGGTCACGTGATTCTGCATCCATAGTAATTATAGATCTATGGTACAAAATTCAATATAAATGACCAATTTTAATGTTTAATTTAGCTGTTTCAATGTGCTATTTCCATGGAAAACCGAACATAAAGCATTCAGAAGCGATAGAGTAATATCAGAACTCAACATTAACATAGAAATATAAAAATTTATATTATGTAAAATGTACCTATATCTTGTGAAAAATAAGAGTGTATTTCATTCAAGAATTTATATACAATTATATTGATGTTGTCGAAAAAATATTGTAATCATTCCAGTTATTAATCTAACGACTAATGATCTCGAACTATTATTAAAATATCTTGACTATACTCAATCTATTGAATAACCTAGTTGATTAAAAATCTATTAAACAACTCGCTGAAAAAACCTTTTGTCAATTTCACTTATGTCCAGTTCAAAACACGATAACACTAGAAAGAAAAAAAAAAACATCAAAATTACAAACTGAGAGATATTTGGATGAAAAAATATTAAGTTTTATTTTGAAAAGTGCTTAGTGCTCGGTGCTCGTGCAAACGAATTACTTTCCGGAAGTGCTTAGTAATCGCGAGCATTCTTCAGAAAATAAGGGCTTAGTGCTCGAGATTCCGGAGCACTTTTCAGTAGGGCTTAGTGCTTGTGCTTGAAGCACTTTCCTTCAGTGCTAGGCACAGCTCTGCAATGCAGTACTATCATTTGGCGTTTTCGGAAACTTACTCGATCACTAACCTGGTTACAAATTGACAGCAATGAACTGTTTATCCGTCAATTTGTAACCCGAGTTAGTGATCGAGTAGGTTTCCGAAAACGCCAATTGAGTATATTATTTAAACTCAATGGTACTATTCAAGAGTAAGGGCATCTCTATGTTTTCTCCTTACTCTGAGGACTCACTGAAGAATAATCCGTGGTCAATGAATTCTGTTTTATTATTGTTACCAGGAGCAAATAGAATATATCAAATAGTAATTCATATAACAGCAAATGATCCATTATAGGTCCCTGATAAAACATGAAAAATAGCAAAATCATTACCTAGAATGGAGAAATCTCATGTAATTTGAACCAACTGACTTCTGGTCGAGTCTAAAGAGGAATTGGGTGGCAGATTTGAGATTAAAATGTTTTGTCGAAATATTATCTACTAACGTTCAAACAGAAGGTGAATGTTAAATTTCAAATGATCGAATGCTTCATATGGGCCTGTCAAATTATTCATTTAAACATTACTATCATGATAATATGATCCTTGCATTCAATATGTAGCAAATGTAATTGAATAAAACTCAATTTCATTATACGACAGAATAAATTCGCTTTAAAGTCAGTCTTAATGTGTATTGCTTTTCGAATAACAAATTCTTTTCTAAATGTCAGCATAGTATACATATCTAAGTACGTCTGAAAGGTCTACTAAAATAGATATGATACCAGTAGAAGAACAAAACATCTATAATCATACTAATATGAAATCATTTGCAAATATACACCTATGAAAATTGAACATAAAACATCTGAAATGTTACACCCTTCCTATCACACTTTAAATGTGAATAAACAGCTCACGATGACAAATTCACATATTTCGAACCTAGATTTTCACATATAGTGTTACCTGAACATTTATGATCGCTAAAATCTAAAATAATATAAGCAACTACTAAAAAATTAAATGTTTACAAATATCTTAAAATGTCAATTACAAGTGCATTTCCTAAATTGGGTTATGGGTTCATAGTTATTGAAATTCATTTCATTTTTGATAACAGCACAAGAACATTTATAGTCATACTTTTTCATCAATATTTTGGAAAATTAGTGTATTCCAGTGTAAATAACAAATGAACGGCCTAATATTATGAAATTAACCTAAATATAATACTCACTGTATTCACCTATGTAACCACAAATTACACTCGAGTAAAAAACAAAACAGACACACTAAATTTAGAGCCTTAAACAAAAGTTCCTCACCTTATTTAGAAATATGACTGTAAATAAATACCACTTGTCAATTCAAAATACTTTCATGAAAACCTCTCGGCAGCCATTTTTGCAATTACACCACAACTACATTAGAATAGTTATTACGAACTCCTACTCTCCTACTAGGATAGGCTCATTCTCACGATATCTATGAAACAGAATTCTTCTAGTTCCTCTAATAAAGAACTAGTCTAAAAAATACATTAGATGGTTTACAGCTCAATTTGAAAGGACATTGATAATTCCTCATTAAAATTCTGAAAATAAATCCCTCAATAATATCCATTATTTCAAATTCTGATGCCTGAAAGTTAATTCAAAATAATATATGTACCAGCGCCATCTATTGAGTAATTGTTAGACAAACCCAAGATTGTTCGGTAAAAATCTGTATAGGGCTGGTCGTAGGTCTTTTAATCACTGTTTGAATCAGACAGAATCAGAATTAATTACACGAAGATGAATGATCATTCTTCCAATATATTTATATTCAAAGCAGGATTTGAAACGGAAATTCATCAATAACTGTTCTAGTCATACTCCCAAAGCACAATACCTACCACGATTATTCTGAAGAATAGTAAAAAGATAATAAACACTTTTTAAATTTCGTGAAAACAAAATTGATTGAATTCCAAAGTTTTAAGAGTAAAATATCAAAAGTTTAAGAAATGTCCTGAGCAGGTGCCTCTAGGCGCTCGTTTATTGGTGGAATAATGCTATTACCTCGAAATTTTTAATATGAATGCAAAATCTCAGCACGATAGGAATTATATTCTGGATATTATTCAAAGGATAAAATATGTAAATAATTAATAATTAAAAAGAAAACATGGTCTTTTATTGGTCTTAGAGTAAATCAATCTTCATTCACGAAATAAATTTCCCTCGAATCGGATATTTTGTTCTGGAAATACTTCTGTTCAATATTCCAACTGAATTTTGTATGGTTCTATTGACACCATGGCCTCACATTTTTGCATGAGGCTCATTATGAGCATTGAATGATGATGTGGCCCCAAAATTTCATTTCGATTGGTTTCGTTTTCTCTGAGATATAGAGGAACAAAAATTGTGATTGGCCTTATTTTATGGAAGATCCTGTCTCATGTCTCTAGGAAAATTAATCCCTTATTTGAAAGTTATCGTGCTCACGACCGACTGGACGGCCCCACGGAGAATCCCCTATAATTTGAGACCATTTTATTCGGCTCAAAATTCGATAATTACAGACATTTGGGCAACACGTTTAGGTAGAACTTGCGCTCAAAAATCGAATTATGTAGGTATTAAGAATTCAATAAATCAGTAGCAGAAAATGGTTTAATGGGAGATATCGTGTCATCTCCCTTCTAACAGAAACATGAAGAATCGCAGATTATTTGAGATAGTGCTAAAGAGAAAGAGAAATATGAAAGAAGAGAATCAGGCGCACCTGAGAGGTAGGTAGAAGATGTAAAAGGCAAAACTTCTTCTGTATTACGCGGATTACGGTTTTTCTCATTTAAATTGAATAACATCACTTATGGCTCAGAGAATTATATATTACTAGAAACATTGGAAACTGAAGATATGGAAATAATGATAAGCATAAAGACATAACACTGTTTTGAATAGTTTCGAATACCTGTGATTTCGTAATTATGAATGGAAGGTACGAAAACTTGGCAACGTTGTACATTCCTATTTTATGTTATTGTATTTTCAGTCAATTCAGATACTCCTCAACAATTTTCGAAGCCGTTGAAAAATCTTAATTTGAGCCGTATGTTAGAATGGCAATTAAAATGACCAAATCTGAAGTGAAAGATTTGTTAGAGCATATTCGATAAATTTTATTTTCAGTCTTTCTCTCACTGAACTTAGCAAAGCCAAACTTGACTTGCGCGTCATATTGTACGCAATGGAGTTGTGTTATGTGTGTAAATAATCGTCATATTTAAATAATACAAATACATCTATTCAGAAATATTCAAATACATCTGAATGAAAAAAACAGAAATTTAAACGAAAGCGGAATGGAGTATCTGAAAAATATAAAATATTTGGATCATAACGAGTGGATATCGAGTTGTTGAACGACTACTGGAGGATGTTACACATGATACTTGACCAGAAGAGAAAATATCTGTAAAATATATTTGTGGATTAATTGGTGGTATGAACAATCATGGTATATAATTTACGCCTTAACATGTACTCGGAACAGAAGGGTTAAATGTGAGTAAAAAATGAATGTGTTGTGGATTGAAGTTATAAAACTCCAGGGTGAATGAATATTCACCTTATCATATAAACACTTACTGGCAGAGGCAAGAAAATATCTCATGTTGGGATAGAAAAGACTACTTTCATTGGAAATTATAATTGTTGCATATTGAGAAAAAGATCTAATGTGTAATGTGTAATGCTCATCAAGTTCAAAGTATGCAGTGGTTAAGGTGGCTACTTGTATCGTAACTAACATTAAATAAAATTATTGCCTTTTTTATAGTTTGTGTATCAAGAAATTTATATATCTATGATACGGTGATCTTGGTTTGTTTCTTTTCTTATTTAGAAAAAATATTGGTGATACCTAACCTAACCGAGAATCAGAGAACTAATGCAATGTCAAATATAGCAAATACAGAGTTACATAAAATATTGTCAGTGTAAATCTCCAGCTGAATAGGGACATGTTAATCAGATAGCATTTTTGAACAATTAAGAAAGATATTGTAAAACTATGGAGCAATAATACGTATTTCATGAAATGTAGTTGTGAATTGTACAGCTCTTATGAAGACACTATTCTATGATTAAAATTCTTCAACGAATACCAAATTTATTTATAATAATTTCAGGAAATCAACTGCCTCATGAAAGAAGAGTTAAGGTCTAATGGTTCTCCGAAATCTAAGAATTAAGATGGCATCTGAACAGCCCTTGAAGAAAAAGCTCAAGATTGACGAGGTGGAATCTTCAGATGAAACAGATTTCATTGTTAACTACTCCCCCGACAGTGGTCTCTCTAGTTTGACAACATTACATCTATCTCTTCCTACGAACAATATAAATACGCGATTCAATGACGAACTACCTTGTAGGACTAGTGAATGTGGCGCAAGTGCAAACCAAACTGTCAATAACATTTATAATTATTCGTTTAGTGTCAACAATCCACCAATATCCATTGAGCCAGCCCCAAACATAAACTCTGTTGATGAACGTGTTCCTAACTGGACCCCCGAAAACCATGATCAGATTATTCCAGTTGCAGAGAATCCAGAGTATGTAACGCAGGAACATTTAATCGACGAAATTGAGAGTGGTTTAGACGAGTTCCAAAATATGTTAGTGAAGCAGTGCCTGTGCGGAATTTCTGAAGAGTTGTTTCAAAATCCGTTCGAGGGATATCGGCTATTGAATACATCTGGGATACGATCTGGTATGTTAACAGAATGGCCTACGTCATCAATTTTGAATTTTCTTTCTAATCTTCAATTACTGTTCGACATTTATATAAAACAAAATAATAGGGGATTTATTTGCTCCAAAATTTTAGATTTATGCAATAGTATTTTGGTAAATGAATTTAATTTAATGGAACAACTTCTGTCATTGTGTGATACTAGGAATAAATACATCAATTTCATGTGTGCGAAAGTTGTCAGCAGTTTTTTCATCATAGCCAAGACAGAGTTGAACAACGAGTGGCTAGAAACCTTGTATGGTTTTTTGGTATTAGATAATGTTGATTATATTAAAATGAATTTCACTTTAGAAATTATTAAAAGGGTAGTTGAGTGGAAAGAAACTGATACTCACAACTTAGAAGAAAATACTTCGAGTTCTTCCTCTGATAAGAGTAATATAGACTGTTCGACAGTGCCTTACAGCGATTCAGAAAGTTTTGATACCAGTAATGTTAAAGGATTGGTCATAAGAAATTTAACTATAAGATGGCAGGTCCTGATATCGAAAATTCGTTTCTTGATTGACAACAACAACGTCCAAGCTCAAACTTGCATAATCACGTTTTTAGAATTATGGGAAAATGCAATTTCAGTGAAGAATAATCTCAGTGTTATAGATACTAAACCTTTTTACGCACATCTAGAAATATTCCTTTCGTTATTGAACAATTCTCTTCCCCCCATAATATGGAAACAATTGTTATCGTTATTTAACGAGGTTCTTTGCTATGGAAGCACGCTGGCTCTTCAGAGCTTGATACCTGACGATACTTGTAGGTTAGCCCATTTTGTTATTCGTTTTGTGAAAGACCATGCTTTATTGGATAGTTTACCGTTTCGACAAAGCGAAGGGTACACTGTCAGTAGTTTTGTGGGAATGATACCCAGTACCCATCCCTCACAGAGCAATATGGACAAAACGTTATTGCAAAAAATGGTATTGCTGGTGTTGAAATCTGTCGCTCTCTCTATCAAAGAAACAAAATCGGACAGTTCAGATTCAAGTGTTGGCTCCGATGATTCTGACTATAATCAGGACATGTTAGTTATAGGACGGTCTATGAAAGACGTGTTGAAAAAACTAGATATATTCTTGAAGAATAATCTAAATTTCCATCCCGAAACCCCACTTTCAAATATTCTAATCCATCTTTTCAAAGATCAGGATGATTACTTGATAGAATCGATGGTTTGTACTCTTGACATAATCGTAGGGATACCTGACAGATGTGCCGTCTATCCAGAATTGTTCAATATGTTGAACCCTTCCTATAGCTTCGTAGAGTTCTTAAAGGTGGTCAATCATGATTCGAGCGTCCTTTTGGATTATTTAGTAAGTAACGAAACTTGTTTCTTGTTGTATTTATTGAGGTTCCTCAAGTACGTCAGGAAGAATTGGTCTGTTTTTATGCGTTGTTGTAGGGAAGTCAGCTTGTCCAATAGTAACGAATTCGAGGGGGCCATGCAAGTTTTCGTTGGGTTGTATGATCAGATAGCCAAATTAGTGTTTAGGCAATTGTTCCCATATAATATCGATCCCATATTGCGACTGCTCAGGGGATGCATGAATTTATATGAGGGAGAAGAATACAGCTGATGATACTTGCTGATATTTTGCTTGTCTGGGAAAAAATTCAAAATGATCAGATGTTCAGCTTAATTTAGATTCTATCGGTAAATCATTTGTATAGTTTGCTATCAATACAAATCCATGTTGTTTATACAGAGCATATCTGAACACAGAAAAAATGAATGGGGTGATTACTTAGATCATTTTATGAAAAAAGGTTCCCATAAATGTTGGTCCAGAAATGCATTGTTTTCAAGATACAGGGTGTTGAAGTTTTACTTAAAAACTAAATGAAAAAGTGGTTCGCCACTGAGATATTTTAAACTAACAATTATTTTTAAATTCTTCATTCCATTCGTGACAAAAAATCTCTTTTGCCCTCTTTTCGTGTGGAGCACCGTTTTTATGAAACATCTTCCCGTATTTGTACTATACAGGGTGTCCCTTAATTAGACCGACAAACTTCTAGTGGACATTATAGATCGTATTTTAGACAGATTCGACCCAAATCATATACTGCAAAATTGCTTCGTTAAGGAGCTAGTGGCCTTTGAAGATGACGTCCTGTTCACACTTTTTGCCACATATTCGCAAAATGGAGTCACATAAAGTGCTGAAAGTTTACACATAGTTCATAGTTTATTCCTCTTCAAATATATGACATGTCAATAAAAATCACAAGTAAAAACAAAAACAGTGAGATATAGGTATATTCTTAAATAAAGCGAGGTAAAAAGTCTTAAATTCAGTGAGATAAACAAGTGAAGTCAGCTCCGATATATTGGCTAATATCAAAAATACGTATCGATTAGATTGAGTACATTTCTTCATGTCAAGCACAATCGTATTATTGGGGGGGGCGAAGGGTATTTTTAGTTGAAACTTTTTTAACTTTCATTATTTCGCAAGATTTACATCATATTCATAAACTCTGATGTTTTTTCTTGAAAAAAGATGCTCTTGTATTATAACGCCCAGATGCACCATTTCTGAAAAAAAAATAGATTTGAAATTTTCTCTCTTTTCACTAAGTACTCAATGTTCACTTTTGTTTTGAATTTAATCTGGTCTGGTTATTATACAAGAGCATCTTTTTTCAAGAAAAAACATCAGAGTTTATGAATATGATGTAAATCTCGCGAAATAATGAAAGTAAAAAAAGTGTTAACTAAAAATACCCTTCGCCCCCCTCCAAATGATACGTTTGTGCTTGACATGGAAGAATTGCATTCAATCTAATCGATGCGTATTTTTGATATTAGCCAATGTGTAAACTTTCAGCACTTTATGTGACTCCGTTTTGCGAATATGTGGCCACTAGCTCCTTAACGAAGCAATTTTGCATTATATGATTTGGGTCGAATCTGTCTAAAATACGATCTATAATGTCTAATAGAAGTTTGTCGGTCTAATTACGGGACACCCTGTATATATTTTGTTTTGAAATCAAGAGCTAACATAATACATTACATAAAATAAAATCCCTAACTGAAGTTAGTGCAAAACGGGGTATTATAACAATTTTTTCGTATGATACCAGAGCTCAGGGAAAAATCTCAGTAAGAAAAAACCTGTCTCCCGTTACTACAAAAAAAACAAACTATTTGAATATTGAAGGATTACTTCTTTATTGAATCCAACCGAAAATCCTCTCCACAATGCCTTCGGAATTCTGAATCTGAAACGAAAAAATCGAAGCAAAAAAAAGGAGCAGAAAAATAAAATGATTGAAACTCTATTAAATTTATTTAAAATTGACAACCCAATTCAAAAACGACTCGGTAATTTCATGTATAGCTCTCAAGCCATCCTGTCCTCCTCTGCTACTCCGCATTCGCATTTGTAGTAGAACGTTAAAATGTTTAATTTTCTCACTTAAAAATGGCGCCCCACACGAAAAAAAGGTGGAGAAGAATTTTTGTCACAAATTGAACGAAACAATTATTATTAGTTTGAAATATCTCATTGACGTACCACTTTTTTGGTCAGTTTTTAAATAAAACTTTAACACCCTGTATCTTGAAAACAATGCATTTTCGGACTTACATTTATGGGAACTTATTTCTTAAAATGATCTAAGGAATCACCCCTTTCATTTTTTCGGAGTTATTCAGATACACCCTGTATATTGTATTTAGAATGTCCATCAAGGAAGAGAATATACAATTTCAAAAGTTATTTGAACAGAACAAAACGACCTAATTGTCAATATCCTGAAAATTATAAGTGCTCAGAAGCAATATTTTTGAAGGAAGTGAAATGTATCAGTTTCTTTTTCAACCTCATATTTTATTATTGATACTGGTACTGCATTTGTATGAAATAAACACTTATTTGTCAAGTACTCATAGGTACTGGGTGTCTTAAATTCGTAGTCTAGTGAGGGGATCTCAGAAACATGATGAGCTAAAACAAAATGTAATTAAGAATTGATTACTTCAATGAATTCTACTGAAAAAAGGGCCGGTATAATGTTTTAGTTTCATGTTTATAACTTCAGTAATAAAGAAGTTATGAGAACTTTTCATTTGACGCCATTTTCCCATTTTCTATAATAGCTCGAAAACGGTTTGACTTCGAAGGTTGCAGTTTCACCAAATGAATTCTATCAAAAATCGAACAAGAAAATGTGCCACTCATTTTGTTCTAGCTCATCAGGTTTCTGAGATCCCCTCATTAGACAACGAATTTAGGACACCCAGTAGATCCCCAATTTATGGTTTCGGTGGAACCAAGCCTATTCCAGACAGTCAAAAATAAGGAAAATCTTGTTATATTACATACAGGTTTGGAAAATTCACTCGGAAACATAGGAATAAACGTACTAATATCAAGTTGCTCCGGTTCTAGTTGAACAGTGAAAGAATCGAAACATCAGGGAATGCGGAACGAACGCTGCAATCGTAGTGGGGATGCTTCGGACTGACGGTCCGCGATGCGCGATTCAAATATGATCAATTCAGAAGAAAAAATTGAAATAATAAAATCGTATCGATTGAACTTGAATGTTATAATTACAATTTTGTTCTATTGTATATGAGGAGCATGGGCCTGTTGCATCAAATACTTTGCAACTTTTCACTTTGCACTTTTCAAATGAATTACGTTGCTCGAAATGCATTCATAATTTAAGGGTGCATCGTAAAAGTCAAATGCAAAGTGAAAAGCACTTCGCAGAAATTAAATGTTGGGAGAAATGTTGTGCAACATAATTTATTTTAAATTTTGAAATTTGTCAGAATGCAAAGTATGCAATAGGCCCCTGGACAGCCATTTGTAAAAATGACACGGTCAGAAAAAGTCGCCCTGAGATATTGTGTGACTACACCTGCGTTGTGACTTAGACGACCATCTTGTTGAAACCAGTCATGATCGAAATCAATTAGTAGTTGTTGAAATGTCGGAATAGTTCTATTCTCTAAAAGTTCCAAATATTTTACAGCGTTTATAGTTACCGTCGATAAAAAATAATGTAATTCCTCAGTATTTCAGTGCAAATTTTTTTTTAGGGTACTGGTACTGGATGATGGGTTATATTTTCTATTTGAGGAAAAACAATGACTCATCAGTGATAAGATATTGTTCAAAAATGAATTATTTTCTTTTTCCATTGTTGTTTCGCGAAAACCCATTCGTTTGATATGGTCTTCTGGAGTTGTTTTCACCTTCTAACGTCATAACAATAAATTTATTTTCAAAACATTGAATTCAGGAGACAATAAATGAATTGATTGACCATCAAAATATCATTTTATTATTTGAATTTTTCCTTCTAAATTGATCATAATTGATTTACGGAGAATCTAATTAATTTTCAAACTGATATGCTCCCACGCTCTCCACGTTTAGAATGATAAAATTACAGTGGAACTTCCCTATAACGAACGTCTGTATAACGAATTTCGTACAAGACATTGCAACTTGAATCTAAATTCCACGTTAAAAACAACCTCTAAAACGAAGTAAATTCTCTCTATAAAGAAATATTCAAAGAACATCACTCTTAGAATGTGTATTGATAAGAAGGTATAAGGTGATTTTTTCCGAAATTTTTCCGGACGTACGTAATAAATCCGACCTTAAACTAAATCATGACGGCGGGCAGAGAGATCCTTCTGAAACAGTTTTTAATACACCCCTGGCTGTTTGGTTTCAATCTAACCATTACGCTAGTGTGAAAGATGTGCGAAAATGTCTAAAGGAAAGTGCTTAAGTTTGAAATAAAATTAATTAAATTATCAGTGAAGTCGACCGCGATATTGCCGACTATAGAAACAAATTTCTGTATAACAAATGAAAAATTATCGCGTTAATAGGAACGCAGGTATAATATAAACAATGAAAGCAGAGAATAATATTAATTGATTAAAATCAACCAATATTAAACCCGTACTTCGGAACTAATCCCGTCAACGCACAAAGAACATGTATGGTGGTAATATCAAACGGAGCATCCATAGATAGCTATTTCGCCCTATCAATTAATATTATTCTCTGCTTTCATTGTTTCTGTATAACGTTTTAGGAAAGTTCCACTGTATTTTCTTTTTCCATTGTTTTTTTGCGAAATTTAATTCGTTTGATATGGTCTTCTGGAAAAATTCTCCTGAGTTGTTTTCACCTTCTAACATCAATAACAATGAATTTCTTTTCAAATCAATGAATTCAGCAGACAATAAATGAATTTATTGACCATCAAATTATCATAATTGATTTACGGAGAATCTTATTCATTTTCAAACTGGTATGCTCCACGTTTAGAATGATAAAATTGTTTAAATCGCGAGCCGTCAGTCCAAAACATCCCTACTACAATTACAGCGTTCGTTCTGCATACCCTGATGTTTATACTATATGGCATCGCACAGATATTTCGATTCTTCCACTGTTCCACTGAAACTAGAGGGACTTGAGATTAGTACGTTGATTCCTATGTTTCCGAGTGAATTTTCAAAACCTGTATAACAAAAATTTAAAGTTTATTTTAATCGTTATCACCACTTTTATCAAAATCGTCATCCATTATTTAATTCATATCAAATATTCATAGTGCAATAAGAGTCTGGGATAATCGGGATTCCAGTGAATATCTGATTTTAAGAAGTTGTTTGTCGTTTTGAAAGATTTTGTTAACTAAGCTGAAGCATGAATCTGTATTATGATGAATATTTTACTGAGTCTGTATAAAACATTTATGCATTGTTCCATCATTTTTCAATTATGATTATGGACTGAAGTTGAAGGATGCCTATAAATAAAAAGTTATAATTTGTACATACCCTCTCATCTAGTTTCAGATAATTTTGGCAAGATTACAATAAATATATTCCTCTACTTCCCATGAACATATCAAAGTAAATTTTTAAGAATAAGTTTATATAATGTATCATAATTACTTCAAATAAATAAATTATACCTAATCATACGTTGTTTATGATGAATTTTTTTAAATCTGTTGCTGTACTCTTGTAATCTTTGACTATATCGTTTCATAATAGTTTTAAGATATTTGGATTTATATCTCATCTACTCTAATGGGATTCAAAAGTATTTCTGAATTTTATTCATTTCAGGAAAGTTTTGAAACTTTCAATTTCATCAATGTACATTTCCCTATTTATTGAACATATTTATTAACCAGTGTGTAACAAAAAATGTAAATTATAGTTACCTTCATAAAGTTGTAAATATATTATATATATTTTTGTAAAGAATTGAATGCAATATTATGAATGATAAAGTTTAATAAATTTAAGTCTTTAGATGTAGTTTACTTTTCATTCCGAAAATGTATAATGAATAATGCAATTAATATTATTTAATGCACGTTTTGTATAATAATGATAATAAATACTTTTTATTATATTGTAGTTTCTTGTTGATATCAGAAAAATTCAATTATTCAATAGAATAATTGAATATTTTCAGAATTTACGTTATGAGTCAATGTTATTATTTGATATATTCTATACACTAAGCGCTCAGTAGATTTCTAGTAGAAATAATATTATATTATGCAACAAGTGTATAATGATAGCTACATTATACGCGAGTATAGTCTATCCAAATCCGAGAGGCCAAGCGTAAACAACTAGAAACGCGATTTGGTCGCTCTTATTGGTCGAAAGTGGCGTTCCTGAAGCTTCGACCAATAAGAGCGACCAAATCGCGTTTCTAGTTTGTTTACGCTTGGCCTCTCGGATTTGGATAGACTATAGCATACTATACCTTAAAAACTTGATGACCGTAGCAAGACCTTTCTTTTACGAGGGTAGAAAAAGTCACATGAGAACATTTTTGGAGTCATCGTATATTTTGTGATAAAAATTACTTCAATTGATATAATAAAAGTAGATTTGGCCCTCGATTGACAAGGTATACCCATTATTGTTAATTGGAGTACTTTAGAATACTAAAGAACTATCAATTTAAAGAATATAATATTGAAGCTAAATCTATGAAGCCTCTGACAGCAGTAAATAATAACTCATTATTCACTAGTGATTAATGGGTATTATTATGACCAAGAAAACAGACCTATAATGGGTGTATTGTTCAATTGTCAAGGATAATAAATTTAATTGAATGTTATGATGAACTGAAGTGATTACAGAAAAAAACTAATTTTGTAAAAAAGCAACAACACTTGGAAGTGATGCGCATTAGTTCAAAATCACAATTTTATGAACTGATTTTGCATTAGCTTAGAAGTGATGCAGTGTCAAATAGAAAGTTCCTAATACTTTGTAAATACGAGAGAGGAATGACTGCAGGGCCGTATCTAGGTACTACTGCGCCTGTGGCAAGATTCTCTTCAGCGCCCCCCAAATTGGCGTAGATTTTTTTCATCCCTTATATATCCGTTTCCAGATTGGGATAAATGTTTTCAAGAGTCATATATACCTCTCAATATTTGTATTAGTCCCATTTCGTTCAAGTTCTCTAAAATTAGGCAACTTTGAAATTTGAAACTTTCGATTTCTACTGAAAACTCATCCAAAGGATACTTCAATGCAAGATCTGCAACACTTTTCTTCAAATTGTCAACAGTCATAGTTTGAATAGCATTCCCATTCAAAAAACTGAAGTCGTCTGCCACTTCGTTCAAAGCAACGAATCTATTTTCAATCTGCATTATTACTTCATAAAGAACTTTTATCAGTCCGATTCTTAGTTTTGCATTTGCATCAAAAAGATGAGCTTCATCACTGGCTTGTTCTCCTGACATTTTGGGTTTTTTCGTTTCCTAGGCTCATTTAGTTTTGCTTCAATTCCAATTTTGTCTGCTTCAGTTTTCGAAAGTTCCATTGGTGTAAACATTTTTCTCTATAAGCTTTCAATTCTTTCGATAATCCAATAAGTATCATTAGTGAGCCTTTAGAAATATCTAGTTGCTTTTCTTGCAAAGATTGAGATATACAGGGTGTCAAGGAATAGAGAGCCATAAATATGAAAAAAGTCCCATGAATATGTTTTGGAAACTGCTTACTTTATAAAATACAAGGTGTTGTTCATTTCGTTTTTTATAACTTTGGACGAAGAGGTAGGAATATGATATGCGGGGGTTTTGTATGACCAAATATCCTACTAGTTTTTAGATTCCCTATAGAGGACGTCACATACAGGATTCCCCATTTAAGTCACCCCTCATTCTTTTGCCTCTTACTGTATGTCATTCTGGAGTAGAGAAAGCGATTCCTCTATCTTTTTTCCTTCAGAAAGGTTTACTTTAATGAAGTCGCTAGGACCTACGGTTTCCGCTCAAATGCATCGAGAAACTATAATGCATGCAAATGGTCCAGAACCGCCAAAGTAACCTACTTACAAATTACAATAACAACCAACAGCAAGGAATTAAATCAGAATCCTAATCAAAAACACAAAATTATGAAAATGACAGGCAAAAAAGTTAGGGCTGATGAGTGTAGGTTCTGTGGGGAGGAGGAAGAAACTCCCATTCACCTAGTCACGGAATGTTTTGGCATTGTGAGCCTAAGGAGAGAATGCCTTGGACGAAAACTTGTAAGAGTGAGAAACTAGCTTCATTGAAGTCTTCACAGATATTGGATTTCATTAGATCTCTGGAACTGGAAGGCGAGCTGTCAAGGGTGTGGCTAGAACAGCTCTGTAAGGGAACTGTATGCATGAATACCATTCATACATACAGGTAGAAAAGTTTACATGCAGAAGAATCCCGGGGTGGGGTGGTTGCCGGGCCCCTCGGGCCCCCCTGGCTGCGCCCTTGTACGTACAGTAACTATGACATATTACCCCATATTTAGTTGGCGCTGCTATATTTTATACTTTGAATTTTTTTGGCGCTCAAATTTTTTTTCATTTGATATTTTTTTGCGCCCCTGCGGACCTTGCGCCTGTGGCGGGGGCCACTTGGCCACACCCTAGATACGGCCCTGAATGACTGCTCCTAATGTCAGTTTGAAAAAATGAAGCATGTATACATACAGGTTTGAAAATTCACATCGGAAACATACGATATACAATGCCCCAGACAGAAAATTTTGCGGTGCAGTTGAACAGATGTGTATTCGATAGATTTGCGTGTTACGTGTCCGATTGCAATAATGTAGTGTTGTCTCTATCTCTTTCTCTCTTATCGTTGGAAGTGGCTTAATTCTAGCAGTATGGTAGAGAACCTGCAGTACTCGTATAGAATTATTTGTCAGGCTGCCCGTAATACTCGATTCAAGTACAGTGGCGGCAAGCGAAAAGTGAACGATATTTGGCTTTTTCAGTTGTTAAATTAGGCTTTGGCATAGAATAGTTATATTCTGTGGATTTATTTCGACTATGGGGTAAATAGCGGAACAACATTAGCGAAACCAACAGGTGGCGGTCTGTCTTAGTTTAGAAAATATGGGCCCCCAAAGTTCCATATTCACGTCGCTTTTTTCACTATAAAACCCCAAATTCACTGCTGCAATTTAATCTATAAATCACCTTAGAACTTTCGAATAACTATTTGATTAGTTTCATTTCAGGTATATTCTATAATTAATGCAGAAACGTCGAAATTCTAGAGGTATCACAAATTCTAAGGATATCCCGTCGTTCTTCATGTTAAGTTTGGCAACCCTGCTCCGTTCGTCGGCGAGTGAGATATCAAATGATGGCGGGTTTTACGGGAAGGCATCGTATCATATTCGCGCGAATGAATCTGCGGCAGTGCCAAATCTACCATTACAAACGGCGAGCTTTCCTCAGAATTTGTGGTGTCTCTAGAATTTCGATGTTTCTGCATTAGTTATTGAATATACCTGAAATGAAACTAATCGAATAGTTATTTGAAAGTTCGAAGGTGATTTATAGATCAAATTGGTGCAGTGAATTTGTGGTTTTATAGTGAAAAAAGTTACGTGACGATGGAACATTTTTGGAACTTCGTTTTCTTGGTGCGATATTTAGCCGCCAGGGGGAGTTTCCCTTGCCATCACTGCACATTCGGTTGCCTACTATGTTCGAATTAATTACGCCACCCCCAGCGATAAGAGAGAGACAACAAAACCTTGCAATCGGACATGTGCATTCAGATAGTTACGTAGCACGTGAATCTCTTGAATACACAACTGTTTAACTGGACAGCCAAATTCTCTATCTGATGCATTGAATATCGTATGTTTCCGATGTGAATTTCCAAACCTGTATGTATAAGTGCAGGGACATTCATATAGTCCGGTCTATTTAGACCAAAAAATGAGAGTGTAGTTACATAAAGTCCCAACAAGCTGAATTTCTGTGAAGTTGTTCAAAACATAATTATAAACAATGTCTAAAAGTTCCTCATCATTCCCCTGTGAGGAAAAAATTTTATTCGAGGTCAAATGTCAAAAAAATGAGTTTTTCCCGATTTTCAGCAAAACAGTAAGTTTTATCATGAAAGTACCTCAGACAAAAATTGTAGATCATAAAATTATCTATAAAAAATGTATCAATACTTTTTTTTTACGAGCCACCGATTCTGAGATATAACGATTCAAAAAGTTATAACTACGCGCTAAGTACACTACTCCAGAGGTGGCGTGGTCGGAAACGTGTGCATATTATGACGATAACGACTTTTATATCTTTTTGAATCGTTATATCTCAGAAACGGTGGCTCTTAAGAAAAAAAGTATCGATACATTTTTTATAGATAATTTTATGATCTACAATTTTTGTCCGAGGTACTTTTATGATAAAACTTACCGTTTTGCTGAAAATCGCGAAAAACTCATTTTTTTGACATTTGACCTCGAATAAAATTTTTTCCTCACAGGGGAATGATGAAGAACTTTTAGACATTGTTTATAATTATGTTTTGAACAACTTCACAGAAATTCAGCTTGTTGGGACTTTATGTAACTTCGAATGTCTAAATAGACCGGACTAATAGCTGATGAGTGTAAGTTCACTAGGATTACGAAATGAAAAGGTTCCAATAAAATGATAAAAATTTTGTCGTGGAATGAAATTCTTTGTGAAAAAATCACAACTCACTTGCATAAATAATAATTTATTTCTTACAATTGTTCATGTATCTTACAGTAGTTTGAAGAGCTATCTTAGATAATATTTCTCAAATTCAAGAAAATATCAACAAATCGGATATCATATGCAAATACCAAATTACAAAATTATGCTGAAATACTGAAAATATTTAAGGTGCAAGACCTTGTGAAATATAATGAAAATATTATCAACATCCAGTAATACTAATCCACTGAACTGTACGTTAAAAGTCTCTCATTTATTGTCATATATTCAGTTATCATAGTCTTCATCTATTACCAAAACATCATTTTTACTCTGAGATAAAATAGGAATTAGAGGGGGAACTTCCTCGACACTAATATTCGGTCTTTTACTAGGAGGGGACAATTCGTCACTATCTGAATCGTCAGATTCGGTATCATCTTCTGCAGAATGTTCCTTTTTCGAACTGCTGCTATTTCTTCTTGACGTTCCTGTCGTTATAGATGTCCTCCTGGTCATCACGCTAGAACTTGTGGTGGCACCACTGATATCATGGGATACAGAAGGTCCATACCTGATAACAGTACTTGATGATCTTTTGTTTCCATCCTGTGATGTTTGACTGGTGAACGAAGCTGTAGAAGTAACACTTGTCGATTCCTTATTTTCCAAGTTAGCATCAAAAAGTAAGTTATTCTCATTATCTTCTTGTGCACTTGCATCTGGAATATTTTTGACTAGATCCTTCAAAAAATCAAATCGGCTCTCGGAAAGTATGCATTGCTTCATATGAGACGGTGTTAATGTTTTCGCATTTCTTGAAAGTGTGATTTGGGTAGATTTTGTCAAAAGTGACTCGACAAATAGTTCCAGAGTTCTAGGTAATCTGCTTTAAGGAAAAATCAGGAGGAGCATAATACAATTCAATAGAAGGCCAATTGAAATACAGGTGTGGAAATTCACATCTGAAAGATATGATATACAATGCATCAGACAGAGAATTTTTCTGTCCACTTGAACAGATGAATAGACCACGTACTGTAACTGACTAAATCACGCTGTCTGATTGCAATAATGTAGTGTTGTCTTTCTTAACGTTGTATGCACATCAAATTATTTAATCTGTCAGGTTGCCCGTAATACTGGATTCAAATACTGGCGGTTCCCTACCATACTGAAGAATAGATTAGATTAGATAGTGGTCGATCGGCACGTTGATTACCCTTCTGCACTGCGACCAATAAGGTCTTTTGTGCGTTACCATACTAAAACTACGTTTTTCCCAGGAATCTAACCTCCTTAGCAAAGCTGGTTACTTCCTTAGGAGACTTCGCTCTTAGTCGGCTGGCGTTAATAACGCGCCACCTAGTAGAGTAAGTCTGGCATGCGCCAGCGCAGTGCATTGGCATTGTATGTGCTCGGTGGTTTCAGTGGCCGATTCACATAACCTACAAATGTCGGAGTTTCTTTACCGATCTTGTGTAGGTGGTATCTCACGGGACAATGCCCTGTGAGAAGGCCGATTAGCAGCCTTAACTCGTTTTTCGACAACGATAGAGCTTGTTGAGCCTTCTCTCTGGAAGGTTCGATTAGTCTCTTTACTTGTCTTTGACCGGATGTGTTTATCCAGTAAGAGTGTTTCTCCCTTTTTTCCCAAACACCGACCTCTGCCCTAATCAGTGTAGGTGATACCAACAGGAGGGCACGGGTCCGGTGAAGGGTGTGTTTGCTCCTCTTTTTGCAAGGGCATCAGCTCTCTCATTTCCCTCAATGTTCTGGTGGGCAGGTACCCAAGCCAAAACTAGCTTGTTGTACTCCGCCAGTGTTTGAGGGACTGTTTCCAGCTCCAAATGGTCCTTGATCTACAATCAACGGCCATAAGCTGCCTCAGTGCCATCTGACTATCAGAGGCAATGCAAATTCTGGCTCCCTTGTACTGTCTGGACAGACAGACTTGGGCGCATCTTTCTATGGCCAGAATTTCAGTTTGGAGCGTTGTTATTGGCTTTCCCAAAGGCACCGATTCCCTGTATTTGGGACCGTATATGCCTATGCCTGCTCCTCGTTTCCTTAGGGACCCATCTGTGTACCAGATGAGATCTTCTTCCTCTGTGCGGTGCCTTACCGGCCGAACTGAGGCCTAGTGGCCCATTGTTCACCCGCATCATTCTACAGAGACTCAGCTCCTCAGACACGAAGACAGAAATGTCGCGAGCCTGCCAGGAGTGGTTCCTCTCACCATAGGAATAGAAGGTGTTGGATTCCTAGGTGTGTTGACCTTAACTCAGTAAGGTTTTCACAGTTGAACAAAATATGCTCAACCGTTTCATCAGTGCTCCTGCACCACCGGCATAGGGAGCAGCTCGTCAATCCCATTCTCTTCAAATGCTTGTTAAACAGGTGACCAGTCAATGCACCAGTCACCAGACTGAGTGTTTCCTCTTCAGCAGCAGAAGCCTATTGACCTCAGATCGCGAGGACGGTCTCTCAATGAGAATCCTCGACCACCTCAGGCCCACCCCTGCGCTCCATTCCGAGGAAAATTCCCTGTTCAGCCAGTTCCTGAAGAAACTTCTGACAGATGTGCGACAGATTGGCAGCGAAGGCTCCGGACCAACAAATGCTAATCCGGCTCCCCGCCTAGCCAGTTCATCTGCCTTGACGTTACCAGGTATATCCGCATGGGGCGGACACCAGACCACTTTCAAAAAGTTATCAGAGCCCAGCCCACGCAGAGCTTTCCTGCATTCTTCTACCAGAAGAGAGTCAACTCTAACATCAGATAGAGATTTCAGAGTTCCCTGGCTGTCGCAACATATATAAATGTGCTGGCCAGAGTATCCCCTGCGAATGTTTTCCAGTGCGCATGCAAGAACCGCAAATAGCTCAGCACCAGATGAGATGGTTTTTACGAAGTCGAGACAAACCTTCCACACTTTCTTGGCGATCACCTATGATCACTTCGTAGTTGGCGTCAAGGTCATACTCGATTGGCATGGAATCCTCGGTAGTAAAGGGATACTGAATGAATTAAGCCCCTCCCAAAAATAAGAGAGAGACAAAAATACATTGTTGCAATCAGACACTTACAGCGCGTGAATATCTTGGCTGTACATCTGTACAACTGGACAGAATAATTCTCTGTCTGATGCATTGTATATAGCATCTTTCTGATGTGAACTTCCAAACCTGTATATTAATGATAACACTGACTTGGGATCAAGAGCTTATGGCAGATGATGAGTCAGTCCATTTAGAAAATAATAACCCTTAAAACAATGCTAATCCCATTATATTATTCATACAGGGTGTCATGGAAAATCTCTCAGATTCAGATAAAACATAAAAAAATAAGATGACAAGTTCCATAATTTTTTTCCCTAGCGGCCCTCCCTACTAAGATACGACCTTCTAAATGACGCCACTGGAAATTCATTTTAGTGGAATTAATTTCAATTACTTACTTCTTTCATTATTTTTTTTCGAAAACGGTTCATTTTATCGACACTGAACAAGAGTACCTTTTCTTTAGCTTAACGTTCAAGGTATCCAAATTTGCTTTTTAGCATCCTATCATACAGGGTGTTAAAAATGTACAACCCAGTCCGCCTCTGGTAAACTGAACAAGCTAATTGAAATTTGAGTGCGGTGATTTAAGAGGTCCTCAATACTATTAATCATATCGAATTTTATCGAGAAGTTTGAAACTTATTCCACTAAAATGGATTTCCAGTGGCGTCATTTAGGAGGTCGTATCTTCGTAGGTAGGGCAGCTAGGAAAAAAATTATGGGAACTTGTCATCTTCATTTTTTATGTTCTATCTGACTCCGAGTGATTTCCCACATTTTCCAGGACACCCTGTATAATCTACTGAATGGTTTTCACATTTTCTTGCTGAAAATTTTTCAATGATTGGATATTAATGTAAAGAAAAACGAATTCAGTGAATGCCAGTCTGTCATATTGGAGTAATGTAGGAAAAGTTTTGTCAATTTCAAATGTAAAACGATAATGAAGTATCCTAACATGATTCAAAAGATTTGATGAGTTCATTATGATGAAATGGAATGAATTCTAAATTCAATAATTATGCATTTTCATTATTAACTCATTTAGGCGAAGTATTCATTCTCAGATTCACACAGCTTAGCAATGAAATATTAGGTATTCAAATGGAATATGTTTTATAACAAATTATATTATAAGTCTGCAGTGCAAGTTAGATTATCGTTATTCCAACAACAACTTAATGTTAGAGAGAATCAGAATACGTCAGGAAATGAGGAATCTTGTAAGACAAGACAAAATATTATTCTGAAACCTCACGAAGAAACCGATAACTTCATGAGAATCCTCATTGTGGTTTACAGCCCTACTAAGGGCGAAAATATGATAATAAAAAAGGATATAGATTATAACTGGTACAGCTTGTGCTACTTTTCCAACCTCCTCATCTGTTTGCATAATTTTTTTAATTCTTCCCTGAAAATAATGAATTGAAAATAAAATTAATTAATGAACAAAAATAATGAGTCAATTTACCGCAGGAAATCTAGCATTGTACTTTTTCTTCTTCGAAGGCATATCTAAATTTTATAAGAAAAATATTGGAATAACAAAACTAGACAATTTCTTTGAGGTTAAGTCACAGAGCAATCAGAACATAAATATTTAAAGAAGAAGAAATATTCGAAGAATTTTCCTTCTGTGGTTCTGTGTCCGATGTCCTTGACAAAATGACAAATGACAGCAGATGACTTTCGGTTTATGCCATTGGCGTACGCTGATTCTGTGCTCGTATTTTATTTTTGTGTTTTCTCGAGTGACACAGCGTTTGTCTCAACCTGAATTAAAAGAAATTGCGGTACCATTAGTTGTTGAATTAATCTTCAAAAATGTTCCGAAATCAATATGATAGTGATGTGACGGTATGGAGTCCCCAGGGAAGACTTCATCAAGTCGAATATGCTATGGAAGCAGTAAATCAAGGATCGGCAACTGTTGGTTTAAAAAGTGAGACTCATGCAGTACTTATTGCTTTGAAAAGAGCTTCATCTGAATTGTCTGCCTATCAGAAAAAAATTATTAACATAGATGATCATATTGGGATCACTATCTCTGGTCTCACGGCTGATGCTAGAATTCTTAGTCGCTACATGAGGACCGAGTGTCTAAATTATAAATATTCACATGATACATATCTACCTTTGAGTAGATTAATCAATCAGTTGGGCAATAAAATGCAGATATGTACCCAACGATATGATAGAAGACCTTACGGTGTGGGTTTATTGGTAGCTGGTTACGATGACCAAGGTTCCCATATATTTCAGACTTGCCCTTCTGCTAATTTTTATGATTGCAAAGCTATGTCAATTGGAGCAAGATCTCAATCTGCCCGAACTTATTTGGAAAAACATATAGATACATTTCCAACAGCACCTGTTGAAGAATTAATCAAACATGGGCTTAGAGCTCTTAGAGATACATTGCCACCTGAGAATGATTTGAATAATAAGAATGTTTCCATTGGTTTTGTTGGAAAGGGTCAGAAGTTCAAAATCTTGAACGAAAATGAGATATCTTCATTCTTGGCTCTCATATCTGGTAAGTTTTCGCTTATTTATGGACATGCCATTTTGTGTTATATGCATGATATCTATTATAGGGATATAAAAATATTGAAGCATCCCAAACTATTTTTTTTAATGACATATTTTAAGCGTCTACACTGTGCAGAAAAATTAACGCACATTTTGAAAATCTCAATTTTAATGAAAGTCAACTCTACATTGACTTTATAACTTATTTTTTTATGTTCTCTCAGGAAGGTTTTGTACAAAACAAGACACATTAGATTGAAGAAAATTTCAGGATTTCACCAAATCTTATGTGAAAGAAGAGAAATAAACAATTTTCAAAATACTGGAATGCTGATAAGTGATTTAATACTTGGTATTTCCACCCCTTGCGTTAATTACAGCTCGACAACGACGGTTCATACTCAAAATGAGTGATCTTAAAATGTTGTGATCTGATCCTTCCCAGATTTCTCTTAGTTGGATTCTTAAGTCATTAAGAATAGCTGGACTTCTCAGCCTTCTATTGAGGTTGTCCCAAAACTGCTCAATCGGATTGAGATCTGGCTGGACTTCTTGCTGGCCATTCTTCAACCTCTTGACGGTATTTCTGAACGATGCGCGCACGATTGGCTCTGGCATTATCGTCCATAAAAATGAAATTTTCACCAATGTATATAGGGCAAATGGCACTACATGCTCTTCAAGACTGTTCCTTATATACCTATCAGCATTCAAAGCTCCATTATCATTGACCACTAGGTCTGTGCGAGAAGTCAAAGATATTCCAGCCCATACCATAATCGATCCTCCCCTGAAACCAGTAGTATTCAGGAAATTGCACTGAGCATATCTTTCATGTGGACGTCTGTATACAAGGGAACGTCGATCACAATGGTAGAGGCAGAATCTAGACTCATCTGTGAAGAGAACTCTTTCCCAATCAGCCTCTTCCTAATGGATATGCTCTCTCGCAAAATCCAAACGCGCCCTTCTATGGGCTGGGGTGAGAGCTGGGCCTCTTGCCGCGACACGAGGCCTCAAATCATATTCTCTGAGGCGATTTCTTATTGTCTGAGTGCTAATTTGCACCCCATGAGTTTGCTAAAGCTGATTTTGAAGGAGGCGAGCAGTTGCAAACCATTGTCTCAACGAAGAAACTCTCAAGTAACGTTCTTGAATGGTAGTTGTTATCTGTGGTCTACCCTGTCCTGGTCTTCAGACATTCATACCTGTCTCCCTGAATCGCTGTAACATTCTGGACACACTTGTATGGAAAACTCCAAACCTTTCTGCAATTCTTGTGTATGTTCACCCTTCTTGCAAAACTATCGCTTGGGCACATCCTCTTGGGTCAAATTGCGTGTTTCGCGTTGCATAGCGATCGAGTGTAGTGAATCGAACGAAAGAAAAACTATTGATCACTAGAATTGATCGAGAACAACTGATTTCAAAACGGAGCCAATACATTCAAAATCTGATAATCTCATCTTTTTCATTCCTGCTGGGAAAAAACATCTGTATTGAAGAAAAACGTTGAAAGTGGATAACATATGCATGCATAATTCTGATAAAAATAATTATCATTGAGAACACCTTCAGTTGTAGAATAAATTTGAGATTTCCATAATGTACGTTAATTTTTTTGCGCAGTGTATTTACCTGAATTCATGACGAATTCTATGACAATCATTCTCATTCATTCAGTTTGCATATAAACAGTGGCGGCTTGTCCTATAGGCAAATAAATTACGGAAATCACAAATAATATCAAGCGAATTAATCCATTTCATCATCCCATTATGTTCTTCAGTCTCAATTTTTTGTACGATACTGCACTCGTCTTCCATAATATCCGAGCTCAATCTCAAGCCGGTACAGCTACAGACGTCTGTAACATTAGACGTTACTGACGTTACGATGAATGCCACAAAATCGGACCGTAACGTTACATGTTACAGGCGTTAAGGTCCGATTTTTGAACATTCATCTCACACCTCTTCAAGGCGTAAACGGTGAGGTGAGGCTTGCCTCACGCGCTTCCTTGTCTAGCGCGTATTCACATCGACGTGACGAGATCATGAACCTCCCCTTCGTAGTTTATCTATTGCGGCTTCTAAGTGAATTTGAGGCTAGCCTCAGTAACAACTTTTAGAACATTTGAAGCGTTTTATCTCAGAAACGGTGCCTCGTAGGAAAAAGTATTGATACATTTTTTGAAGATAATTTTAACATCTACATTTTTGTCTGAATTACTTTTTTGATGAAACTCACCGTTTTGCTGAAAATCGCGAAAAACTCATTTTTCCACCTTTGAAATTGAATAAATTTTTGTCCATTCACGGGAATGATGATTATATATTATTTATTATTATGTTTTGAACAATTTTAACCGATTTTCAGCTTGTTGGGATTTTATGTAACTTCACCCTAATTTTTTGGTCTGGATTGACCGGACTATCTACCCTTGATCCGTGATCGTTTCGTTTCGTTTCATCGGCAAACTGCACATATTCGGTTAATCGTGAAGCGGAAGATAGTGAAATCCCACTCTGGTTTGGTTTATTGGGTTTGTGCAGTACTCGTGATATTGCGAGTGTTCAATAAAACAGAAACAGTTTTGAGTCATTCCTATGAGTATAAAATATGTACAATTGAAGAAGTTATACAACCTATTCCTAATCTTGACTATCGGTGCGGTAGGAAAATCGAATCGGTGGTTTTAAAATGAGAGTACTACTGGCCTACTGGCATTGTAACTCTAATCAAATTATTTTTTGGCAGTGTTAATAATACATATTCCGATAGGGTTCAGTGAAAACTGGTTGAAGCGAGTTGAAAAACTTATCTCAGGGCAATTACCACCCATAAAACGCTATAGAATCATTGGAGCATTAATACCGAAGGATTTTTTTATAATGATAAGTATGCAGCTGACAAAAATAGTTTATAAGATTAATATTTTTTTTTATGTGCCTCATCACTTTATTCTGTCCACAAGCCGCCACTGCATATAAATCGTCAAGAGATTCGTATATGAATGAAGATAGCCAATACACTGTTGTTAATATTATGAGTCAGCTTTGGAAACAAAAATCTTTTGTTATTTATTTTGGCAACTTATTTTCTGTTTCTTCTTTAAAGGTGAAGAACGTAGGGGTGGTGGATCAGCGTCAGGTGCAGCTCCAAGTGCTGCTCGTGAAGATCCAGCGGGGGACGAAGCTCCGAGGGATCCAACACCACAAGTAGCCATGGACACAGAATAAGCGAAATCTCGTTATATATTTTTACTTTCATAACGAGCTGTGCAAAGTATGATTTCCTCCCCTCTGTGACTCACATTGGATACATGCTGTGACTGTCTTATTTTGGGGCAGGTTTTCCTCATTTTGAGGCAGTCACAGCATAAATATGAAATGGATCAACAATTTTCTTAATGTATAAGTTTCAAGATAATTAAATTTTTCATATCGCTATTGTTATATTTTTTCATTACAAGCGACGAGCCCTAGCTGTAATGCTGATACTAAATACAGGGGAACTTTCCTATGCGAACGTCTGTATAACGAATTTCGTACAAGACATTGCACCTGAAATCCAAATCCATGTTGAAAACACCCTCTAAAACGAAATTATCCAAGAACATTACTTTTTGAATGGGTATTGATAAAAAGTTATAAGGGTGGTTTATTCCATAATTAAGCCGGACTTAGGTAATAAATCCCGACCATAAACTAAACCATTACGGCGGGCGGATAGATCCGTCCGAAACGTTGGATTCAGCTGGAAATGTGGATGATGACGGTTACTTTAATTGATTTCGTTAATGTCGATGTAAATATTGTAACAAATTAACTTCCAACTGAAGAGGACAGTGTCAAATGCGGTTCGAGATCACTACGATAGCAGTGATGATACCGACAGCGTTGATTTGGAGAGGCAACCGGCAAAAAACCAAATCGTGAAGAGGTACCAGAGTCTCTGGAGGTACTTCATGCCTTGTGTCGTCTCGCTTCCGGTCCATTGAAGGGGTTCCGGAAAGTATTTTTGAATCTTTAATGAGAATAAAATGTTTTTTATGTGTACCACTCGGACAAAATTACGAATGGTCTCGAACTATTAAAGCGTTCGCTCCGCTCACGCTTATCTTGACCATTAGTCGCTAGATTAATAACCGAGGTGATTACAAGATTTTTCCGCGATCTCAATATGAATTCTGTATAAATTCTTGATTGGAAAACATTCATATTTTTAATAACCTAGTTGATTAAATAACTTTTTTTATTTTTTGGATGGCGTATCATGGTGTATGGAATTTTTGAAATTTTGTTTGTGGTATATGTAGTGGTTACTTGAATGTTTTTATTCATATTTTCGGATTATAAAGGACATTTGCAGTCCTTTGACACCTTTCAAAAGGACTGTCCTTTGAAATAAAGGATGGTTGGCACCCTATTATTGATGGATAAATGAAAACAGAAAAATAAAAGTGTTGATAAGTCTTAGAATTTTTCAATCTATCGGTTGTCGGATCAGGAATCTCAACATAAACAGACGTTAACTCTATGGATAAAATCGCTTCGATCCGTCGAAATACACCGAGCGAAAAGATCGTCATCCGATTGCTCAGATTTCTTTGCCGAACGGTCCAGATGTGTACTCCCCTCAATCTGGATGTAATAAACGAACGGTTCAGTGCGATCCGACCAGTCCGATATAATTGCCGAACGCCCCTATTCTCAAACTCGATTATTTTTACAACTATCGACTACTATCTGGTGTGCTCTCTAAAATCCAACTTACCGTTACCTATCAAAAAGCAAAAGCACTTTCAAAAGATCCACAAATTGAGTTGGTTGCCACTACAGTTTGCCAACAGTTCCCCAACGGTTTCGTTCGCTGAATGCGACCAATGAGAAAAACCCTCAACGCTCTTATGCCCGTAACGTTGAAAGTTTGACCCTGCGATTTATTAATGGTTATTGCAGATGACGTCTACCTAAAATTGTAGTCGTTTATATTGGAATGGCAAATCTGATGACTTCAGAGGAACTCTCAGTATTAAAAAATGTCTTCTCCGGTACCACATCCTGTGAGCACTCTTTGATTTTTTAAATAACCGAGCTCTGGTTATATAGCCAATCAGGTGGAAGTAGGCGTGGTTTTCGCGCGAGTGAACCTTCGCTGCAATGACTTTTTGCTCGAGTGAACCGTACCGGCTGGCAGTACCGAAAAAACGTCACGTGACTACAGATCGTACAGATTCATCTGTAATAATATGTGAATAAACCAACGGTACAGAGCATCTCCCACAGAACATACTGCTGTGTTCTACTTTCGTAGATCATTAGATTTCAGAGACTATTTTGGGAGATATGCACATCTTTTAACGATACTTTAACCCTTTTCGTAGCTTTAACGAAAAATCTTAATTAAATAATAAGGTGCAAAGGAATGAGGAATGCAATATCCCTTTCTGGTCGTTCACTACGGCGATAGTTGTACCAAAAGATCCTAATTAATTAAATGCAAAAGAAACGAGGAAGCAATATCTCCTCCTGCCCATTCACAACTACAATAGCTATATCGAAAAATCAGAATTAATTATTAGGTTATTAATGGATAAATGAAAACCGAAGAATAAAAGTGTTCATGAGAATTAGAATTTTTCAATCTATTTGTTGTCGGATCAGGAATCTCAACATATTACAAAAAATATGTATAAAAAGACGTAAACACTATGGATCGCTTCGATTCGTCGATTGCTCAGATTTTTTTGCCAAACGGTCCAGATGTGTACTCCCCTCAATCTGGATGTAATAAACGAACGGTTCAGTGCGATCCGACCAGTCCGATGTAATTGCCGAACGCCCATAGGTTCTACATCTCAGAGGAAGAAGTAAACTTCTTCCTCTGAGGTCTACATCATTACAATAAGACAACCATGGAGGTAAAGGAAGGGGGCATATCATATCCCTTGATGAAAAAGTATCACATAAAATCGGCCATATTTGTATGGGAAACCATTCACTGAATAAGAAACCTTTTTTAACTAACACTGAATATCTTTCTGCTACAAACTGTAGAGAAAATGAACAAGAAAGGAGGCACAAATAATAAAACTCAACGTTTAAAAAGTTCGAAGTCAGCCATATTGGTGTGTCCCTTCTTTTGTTCACATATGTGACATATGTCAAACGTTAGGCCCCCTCCACTTCCTTTACCTGCATCAGTTAGTCGGAGCACGTGAAACTTTCGAACAAACATCTGTTCATTTTGCCTGTAAAATTCTGACTGATGCATTGTACATCGTATCTTTCCTATGTAAATTTCCAAACCTGTATATGAATTTCAACATTCGTTACTTCTTCTGGTGATTGATACTGGAATTTTCAATATTTCATTTTTATGCCTTATTTTTTTTTTGCACCAGTAATTTGCTTATATGGTATTTATACTCGAGCTCCTGCACGACATACAACGTGTTGACAAAAAAACATCATTAGAGGAAATTGGAAGATTTAATTTTTATCAAAATTACATTATACATTATTGAAAATCAACATCTTAAAATAGTAATGATGAAATTGAATATTTTTTCATCTTTATTGCATTGATTTTGCTCCCTTAACATACTAATCGTTAATCATGTAATACTTCAAAGTTTGATTGTTCTTGTATCATTATGCATATCCATAATGAGAAACTGAAACAAATATCAATTATTGATAACCCTAGCTACTTATGAATTTCAGTCAGATCTGGAAAAAAGAATATTCGCAGTAATTTCGAATAATGTGAAAGAGAAAGATTAACTGAATGAGTAATTTAGGCATTAGAAATATTAGGAAGCAATTTTCTACGTATTACATAAAAAATGCTCCTTTTGGTTTTAACAAAAATTTCAATAACAAAAAAACTGAAAATAGTATTATTATCTTATTAATTCCAACAACCAAGATTTACATCTTATTTGAAGTCTAATTAAAATTGTAGTATTAAATTAATCTTTTTTTCCATTTGCAGACAATCTTGTCAGACACAAAGTTCTCATATCGTCTAACGCCTTTTCTAGTCCTCTTGCGAAACCGTGACAGTCCTGGAATGAAAATAAAAAATAAAAGAGAACTTCTTCCAGCGTGGATGTGATATTAGTAGTGGTTAACAGACATTTTTAATTTTTATCAATGCGTTTCAACATCCCTTATTTTATAATCACTATGAGGTTCAGAAACTCAAAATAAGAAGAAAAGTTCTACGAAAGTTTGTTCCATTTATTCCAAAGTCAGGCTGAGCTAAATAATAAGTATAAGCATAGGTATAGTCCGTTCACGAAAGGTTGAGCGCATAGTAGGCGTCTCTTTATTTATCTGAAGTTGGCAGTATTTGCTGTCATAACGGAAAATAAAGTCAACGTTGCCGAATGTAACCGGCCTCGTCCGACGAGCTTGCGAGTTATCAGAGAACTCTATGACCTATTGACAACATTGCGTTTCAATCGGACAAGAAAATAAACAACCTAACCTAAAATTTTAATATACACAGTGGAATATGCCAAATTCCATGGCCAACTGACGGCTCAACCTTTCGTGAACGGACTATAGTTCTGAAATTTCACCGCAAACTAAAATTTTCATAGTTGCAGATTAATTAAATTGACAAACCTCATTATTTTCTCCATAAAAACATTTCGCAGAGTACAATGGTGATACAGGGTGTTTGGTAATTCGACGTGATCCTTCGAAGGGAATATAAAGGGTTTTCAATAAGAGGATTATTTTGAATAGCCCGCCATTTCGGCAGATGTCACGTTTGAAGCTGTCATTTTTTGACCTTTGACAAGTAGAAACTACGCCATTAATAAAAATGGAAAGATACACGCTTCAAGAACGCATTGACATGATTTAAATTCACTATAAAAATGGTGAAAATTTGGCAGAGACGGTTCGTAAAATTCGAACATTTTTGGGTCTTCGTGAAGCACTTTGTCGGACCGCAATAAAGAAATTGGTGGAAAAATTCGAGCTGTTAGGATAAGTTAGTGATGTGAAAAATAAAACCCGTGAACGTCGCTCAAGAACAGCCGAGAATATGCTGCTGTAGCCGAAAGTGTTGAAGAACAGTTACGGTGAATGGATTGCGATATCGAGAGATGATTAATGATTTTTTATGGCCAAAATGGGATAGTATTAATCTGGACAACGTTTACTTTCAACAAGGCGGCGCTACGTGCCACACAAGCAACGAAACCATTGACCTTTTGCTGGAAAAGTTTCCGGACCGTGTTATCTCTCGAAGTGACGATCACAATTGGCCACCGAGATCTTGTGATGTAATACCTAGCGACTTCCTCCTTCGGGACCACGTGAAAGAGAAGGTCTACGCCAATAGCCCAGCGTCGATTCAAGACCTCAAAGATGGAATTCGTGAGGCTATCGAGGACATAGGGCAGCCACTTTGCGATTTGGTTATGGAAAATTTCATTAAAAGGATATGGTCCTGTTGGTCATTTGCCTGATGTTATTTTCCACTATTAACGGCATAGCTTTTTCTTCATAATGAAATTAACATCCGATCATTTATATTGAAAAATGCCATTTTTCTTTGAATATCAAAATAACACCTCTTATTGGAAAACCCTTACTTCGAATGAGAGGATGATTAAAAAGTGACAACACAAATAATTTATCAAGGAAGTAATTCAGCCTCAACCTGGACTTTCAATTAAACTTACCGTATATTTACTACTTTTCTTATTTGATATGTGGAAGAAAATTCTATCCTCTCCAGCTATGATATAGGAAACTCCGTATCCGTCATCAGCAACTGGACCAAAACCTCCACCTGCAGACATACATTCAGGGTTTTTATTCAGGTCTATCCTTCCTGTCTGACCATGGGGTGTTTGGGAGGTGGACAGTTTCCACGGTTCACTGAGGACCTCTTGAAGAAACGGAGAATCGACTTCCAGGTACTTGGACACGACGTATAGGCAGAATAAGTGCCTGTCGATGCCTTTTCCGATCATGGTTTCTTGATATGCAAGCTGAAAAGTGGAGTTTTGTTAAACAATGCTGAAACCTACGGACATAATACAGGGTCTCTATAAATGATTGTAACAGCGCAGTTGGCTTTGGATTATTCTCATTTTGCCGCTTCCTATGCAAACCACAGAATTCTGTGATCATGCTATGTTTTGATTGATTAGAGATTGGTGTTCTGTAGCAGCAAAGTATCCAAAGCCAACTGAGCTGTTACAACCATTTATAAAGACCCTGTATTATGTCTTACGAAAACAAAATGACTCTGTCACATACAGGTTCGGAAATTCACATCGTAAACATACGAAATTCAATGCATAAGAGAAAGTATTTTGCCGTCTAGTTGAACAATGGTACCTCATATGTTTCCGATGGATGGTTCAATGAACGAATAGTATGACTGTCCCTATCAAATCAAGTAACACGAGCCAAAGAGGAAGCACAAATGTCACTCATTGGCCCAGAACCTATAAGAAGGAGTTTCTGGAGAAGGAGAAAGCCGAGATGGAAAAACTCTGGCGGAATCTCCCAGGCACGGATCATTCCACTAAGTTCTTTCGGAACTTTGAAACAGCGGAATCCAAAAGATATCTGGACCTTGGTAAGAAGAATTACACCTTCTCACTGGCGTTCTTACAGGACATTGTCGCCTCAGGAAGCACCTGTTGAGGATGGGGTTATCGGACACTGACGAGTGTAGGTTCTGTGGGGAGGAAGAAAAAACCCCCATTCACCTAGTCAAGGAAGGCTTTGGCATTGCCAGCCTAAGGGGAGAATACCTTGGGCGAGAAACTTGTAAGAGTGAGGAACTAGCCTCGTTGAATCACAGATATTAGATTTCGTTAGATCTCTGGAACTGGAAGGCGAGCCGTGAAGGGTGTGGCCAGAACAACTTTGTAAGGAGGCACAATAGATCTCGAGGTCGCAGTGAACTGTAACCCCTTTTTAAACTAAACTAACACGGGCAGCCCGACACATTGGGTACGTTCAGCAGCACTCAACTGTTGGAATAAAGCAAAAATCAGTTGAGTAGAGTTGAGTTTCAGCGGATGAAAATTTTCTGAACGCTTCGCTGAGTGATTTACAAATCTGACATATCATGATATATAACCTTATTTTTTGATACCCAGTTGAGAAACTTTTTGTGATTGTACTTGCAGATTATAAATTGAAGTGTATTGGAATAACCAAAATACTCCTTAATAAACTTTAACTCACAGAACACAACAATACTAAACTTCAACTAAAAACCCTAAACATAAACAAATCACAAAATAGGTATATGCGCATGTCTCAGCGGTCAGATGAGTTACAAAGCGCAAATTTTTACCGCTGCCAGAAATCGACATCTGCTGAGAAACATCGATTTGTCAGCGATTTTGCTGAACGCTATCGCTTTCTCAACTGTTGCTAACAGTTGATTGCTTCTGAACGTACCCATTGAGTTAATGCGTCAGGCTGGGCGTAATACTCGATTGGAGTTCTGTAAGTTGCCTACCAGACTAGTTTTAGTCCGAGAGCTGGCACGAATTTTAGGGTAGGTATTTGAGGCAAGCTGAAAACTTGTCAGATTACTCTCCTGTTATATCCCAACTCGGGATTGCAGACCTGGCTGGTGAGTAGCGGGGCTAAATCAACCCCTACATTTTTAATGGCCTGGCGGGTAGAAAGCCCTACCGAAATGATCTGTCTTTTTGGGAATCTTATTTTTTAGTTATAAGTAACACTTCATTAAAATTTTAAGCTGCCAAATAATTTAATCGGGGTTTTAACATTGCCAGTCTCGTGCAAAAATATTTTGCAAAAATTTATAAAAAATGTTTTTGAGGCAGCTTGAAATTTTAATGGAGTGTTACTTATAACTAAAAAATAAGATTCCCAAAAAGACAGATCATTTCGGTAGGGCTTTCTACCTGCCAGGCCATTAAAAATGTAGGGGTTGATTTAGCCCCGCTACTCACCAGCCAGATCTGCAATCCCGAGTTGGGATATAATAGGAGAGGTATCTGACAAGTTTTCAGCTTGCCTCAAATACCTACCCAAAAATTCGTGCCAGCTCTCCTACTATTTATTTAGGACGTCAGAGTAAGAAATAAACATAGAGTTGCCCCTACGCGTGAATAGTACCGCATTGTAATCAAGCAAGCATTAGAGTGAGATGGAAAGCATATCACTGCAGCACTGGGGTGAAGTAAACATTGAGTTAGATTCTTATTTCTTCTGAATATAATACAACATTTTCGTAATTTTGCCTTAGCTATATTTACCGGAATAGCCTAAAGCTATGGAAATGGTTTATGTGGTTACCTGAACCAGTGACCCTACTTTTCTTTTACTTCGATTTTTCACTTCTGTAGCTCCCCATTAAAGTTTTCATCTTTGCCTTGAGAACATTGACAGGTTGCTACATTTTTAGGCTAATCTCTTTCCATGCATCTTCCCTTTTCCTCTTGAAAATCTGAGGCATCCCACAAAAATCGGTAGGCCTGATAAAGCTGGATTAGACGAATGCACTCGTCTTGATTCATTTTAACGTTTCCACAACGCAAATATACTACCGCGAGTCTCTTTGACTGGCTGTCAAAAACCAACTGGCAGCGAAACTACGCGCATTTTGGTTCGCGAAACAGTTGCGCGAGTCAATTTCGCGCAATGGAATAGCACCTTCAGAGCTGGCTGGTCTAAGAACAATCCATATGGGCAAACCGGTCCTGGACACCCATGAGGTAACGGCCAAGGCTCCCAGGAAGGTTGTCGGCTTCATCAACGCCATTGACGACCTCCCTGGGTTTAAATGAATAAGTAGGGTAAAGAAAAAAATACCTATATGGTCACAGTTACCGAAGGGCTGACCTAGCCATAACGATCTCAATTCAAATAATAATAAACAGAGGTTTAACGCGTAACAACAGAGAATAATATTAATGGATTGGAATCAACCAATATTAAACTCATACTTGGGAGCTAATCTCGTCCTCGTTCAAGACAAAATATGCAAGGAAGTGGTATCAAACAGAGCACCCATGGATAGCCATTTCGTCCTTATTAGGACTCATCAGCACATGATAGCTCTGAATGATACAAGGTTTTCTTATAACTTAAAACGAAATGGCACCTTCTACCAGGTAGAAATATATTTTCAAATAATAATAAAATTAACTCTAAAAACGGACTCACTTGGTGCCTCTCACAGGCTTTAGTCAACAGTTTGAGCCTCTCCTCGTCAGTGCTTTCCTTATTCTCCATGGCTTTCACCCAATTCGACGACTCAATAGTGCAAGGTCTCACAGTTTCCGTCCTTCCTTCTCTGAATAACCTCGTCATGCTAGCTTCGTAAGTGAGACAGAACTTGCCGGCCTCCCTGTAGTACGCCAACTGAAGCGCCATCTGTACAAATGCGTCCGGACTGAGCTTGGCCTTCTTCATGAATCCTTTGCCGAAATGGTTGTGAATGTAGACGGTAAGGTCGATGTCTTTGATCAAGCCTTCGGCTACGGTCATGGCTTTCTCGATTGCTGCCCTGCCTTCGTGCTTGATTTCCCAATTTAGTCTGACTGGAATTGGCGGTGTCAGTTCTGGGGTTCCTGCTGCGTTGCCGTCATCGTCATATCTGAGTAATAATTTTAATGTAATTTTTTTTCTGAATATGCTGTTAGTACGTGAGGTTGCAAATATATCAATTCAGATTTTAAGAGGATTGCCTTCTAGATACTCGTATTTGCTATTTCAAACTGAAAAGAAGCGCTACGGATAGCATTCGGATATTGCACTCTAAGCACTTAGGAATGAACACAAAACATGAAATAGAGCAAGGGAGAATGAGCTTCGGAAAATCCATAAGAAAGTGAATTAGTGGCGTTCTTCTTTCAAGCATTATGCCTCCTCAAAATATTTCAGTACCACCGCGAAAAAGAACAACTTGAATAGCTCTCTCAGGTCTACTTCGACATCAGTAGTTCAGTTTAAAAAGGGGTTACAGTCCACTGCGACCTCAAGGTCAATTATGCCCCCTTACAGAGGTGTTCGGAACATACCCTCACAGCTCGCCTTCCAGTTCCAGAGATCTGATAAAATCCAATATCTGTGAAGGCTTCAACGAGGCTAGTTCCTCACTCTCACAAGTTTAACGCCCAAGGCATTTTCTAATTAAGGCTCGCCATGCCAAAGCATTCCATGACTAGGTGAATGGGGTTTTCTTCCACCTCCCAACAGAGCCTATACTCGTCAGTGTCTGATAATCCCATCCTAAACAGGTGCCTCCTGAGGCGACAGTGTCCTGTAAGAAAGCCAGTGAGGAGGTGTAATTGTTTCTTACTAAGATCCATATATCTTTTGGATCTTGGGTTTTCAAAGTTCCACGGAAACTTAGTGGAATGATCCATCCCTAGGAGATTCCGCCAGAGTTTTTCCCTGTCGGCTTTCTCCTTCTCCAGAAACTCCTTTTTATAGCTACATTTACCTATACCACAGAAGGGTTCTAGGCCAATGAGTGACATTCGTGCGCCCTCTTTGGAAAGTGTATTGGCCTCTTCGTTTCCTTTGATTCCCGAATGACCGGGAACCCAGGTTAAAAAGACCTTATTTTTCTTGCCTACCTCATTGAGTTTGTTCCGGCACTCCCAGATCATATTTGAGTCGATGACGTAGGAGCTCAGTGCTTTAATAGCAGCTTGACTATCTGAGTGTATCGTTATATCACACTTCTGATAGTTTCTTTCCAGATTTACAACTAGACACCTTTCAATAGCTAAGATTTCCGCTTGAAAGACGCTCATGCGGAAATCTTAGCTATTGAAAGATGTCTAGTTGTAAATCTGGAAAGTATGTACCTATAAGAGGGAGTTTCTGTAGAAGGAGAAAGCCGAGAGGGAAAAACTCTGGCGGAATCTCCCAGGGATGGGTCATTCCACTAAGTTCCTTCGGAACTTTGAAACAGCAAGATCCTAAAGATAACTGGATCTTGGTAAGAAATAATTACACCTCCTCACTGGCTTTCTTACAGAACACTGTCGCCTTAGGAAGCACCTGTTGATGATGGGATTGTCGGACACTGACGAGTGTAGGTTTGGTGGGGAGGAGGAAGAAACCCCCATTCACCTAGTCACGGAATGCTTTGGCATTGGGAGCCTAAGGAGAGAATGCCTTGGGCGAGAAACTAGCCTCGTGGAAGCCTTCACAGATACTGGATTTCATCAGATCTCTGGAACTGGAAGGTGAGCTGTGAAAGATGTGGTCAGAACATCTCTGTAAGAGGGCACAATAGACCTTGAGGTTGCAGTGAACTGTAACCCCCTTTTTAAACTATCAAACTACCTCAAACTGCTGAAATATTGGAGTGAGCCGTGATCCATATGATTGTTCGGTTCTCTACATTATGATTTGTGAAGAAAATATCTGACTGTGGTTAATTTGCGTAGAGCAGGCCTTCAAATAGCTATCGTCAAGTCAAGTTGATTATAATAATTTTTTCTCAGTTTTATTAATAATCTCGATGCAACCGAAGCTGAATAAATAATTTACATATTTCGTTTTTTATTCGCATAACAAATAAAAATCTGGTATGTTTCCTTATAAGAAAGGAATTATATCCAGAAGTAAACCCTCTCAAAGGAATTTCAATATGTTGCAACCTCTTTAATTGTATACATGTGTTGAAAGTAACTTAGATTTTGGTTATTTTCCTTTTAAAGACATTTACCGCAGTACTTTTCAATAAATTCATTGAAACGAATTACATAAGTATCTCAGTTGACGGTAAGTGGAATCATATTCATTATTTTCACAGTAAAATGTATGTATAGTCCGTTCACGAAAGGTTGAGCACATAGTAGGCGTTTCTTTATTTATCTGAAGTTGGCAGTATTTACTGTCATAACGTAAAATAAAGTCAACGTTGCCGAATGTACCCGGCTTAGTCCGACGAGCTTTCGAGTTATCAGAGAACTCTAACAGACAACATTGCGTATCAATCTGACAAGAAAATAAACAACATAACCTAAAATTTTAATATACACAGTGGAATATGCCAAATTTCCATGGCCAACCGACGGCTCAACCTTTCGTGAACGGACTATAGCATCACTATTGAATATTTGAACCGCGGTGAAGAGAACTCTCGTGCAACTGTTAATAGTTATTTAATCAACTAGGTTATTAAAGACAGCGACTAATAACAGAGTTGATTACAAAATTTTTCCGACCATCTCGATATGAATTGTGTGTGAATACTTGATTGAAATACATTCTCATTCAGTACAAGACATACATTTGACATAATAAAATTTCTATGTATCTATGTTTCAGTAGAGTTTTGACATTTTCCATAGTGCTCCTGAGTACTTTGTGAACGGTTGCCATGAAAGTTGCACATTAAAATAGCATATATTGAGCATAAAAATGGATCATTAATTCGTACACATTAAAATCATCTTTCATTTTGAGATCGACGAAAAAAATTGATTATTTTATCCGTCGACCTCAAAATAAAATGCTTTGTGTGTGCAACCGACCACAAAGCATTCAGAAGTGAGAAGCCGCACTAGTAATGTCAAAACTCTACTGGAGCATACAAATTTTATTATGTCGCATGTATGTCCTGAATAAAAATGTATTTCAATAAAAAATTTATTTTCAATTCATGAGGCCGACGGAAAAATCTTGTAATCACCTCGTTATTTAATCTAGTAGATTAGATTAGAGAAGGGGTGACAGATCAAAACCGACCTTGCGAGCACCTTGACCTTAAGATCTATTGTGCATCCCCGCGCTGTTTACCAGTCCGGCAGCAAAGTCTCAATGAACTTCACCACCTTTCTGGGGGCCACATCCATTACTTGTTCAGGCTTTAGGAACCTGGAGCCAAGATGCCGTAACCGTTTCTGGTGAACAGCTTCACACTCACATAGCAGGTGTCTGCTGTCTCGGTGGCTTCTTGACAGAAGCAGAAGCGACATGTACTATCGGGCGCCTTTCCCATGTTTTTTAAGTGATACCTCACGGGACAGTGCCCAGTGAGAGCGCCCGTCAGTTTCCTCAGTTCCAATTTGCTGAGTGAGAGGACTTTCTTGGTCCAGCTGGTCGAGTGAGAGAGAAGTGACTTAGCTTGCTTTTGACCATTGGTCGTACGCCAGGACATAAGCTACCTCTTTTGTTCCCAGTCCTTAATAGCCATTGCCTGATGGCTGGCTGGGAAGCCGCAAAACGGTTCTGGTCCAGTGAAGGGGGTTGTCCCTCCTTCCCTGGCCAGTTGGTCTGCCGCGTCATTGCCGTGATCCCGGAGTGACCAGGCACCCAGATGAGATTGACCTGGTTCTTTTCTCCGAGTAGGTTAAGTGACGTTTTGCATTCCCAGACCAACTTTGACTTCACTTGTGGCGAGTCGAGCGCCAGGGCTGCTCTGCTGTCAGATGCTATATATATTTCCTTTCTTTGGTAGTTGCGTTCCGCACAGAGCGCAACGCACTCCCTTATAGCAAGTGTCTCTGCCTGAAAAACCGAAAGACAGAGACCCATTGGTATGGCTAATTGCATTGAGGGACCTTAAACACCGGCTCCGACTCGTCCGTCTTCAGTTTTCGAGCCATCAGTAAAAAATACCGTAGACCCTCTGGGGAAAACTAATTCTTTATTAGCCCATTGGTCACGACTTGGAAATGTCGTGGTAAAGTTTTTCTGAAACTCGTGTCTCAAGGGGAGGTTGTCTGTGACTACATCTGAAGCTCCTTACACTCATTTAGAATGCGGAGGTGCCCTGAGTAGTCACCAATTTTCAGCTCCCGCTCCCTTGTTACTCGGAGAGCCCATCTGGCCGCCTCGCTTTCCAGAAAAATCTCTAATTTAATCTAGTAACCAATGGTCTCGAAATATTAAAAGTCTCGACCATTAATAAACTAATTGATTAAATAACTATTACTTACACAACTACCTTTCAATATAACCAATCTCAAAGTCACATTCATTTCATGCAGATTCATCTCAGTTTCAGAACCTTTGAAAACTTAGTTAAATGAAATCTGTATCTACAAAATTATAGCATAAATTAGTTTAAAACTGATGACTTGAAATGATTCAGATAAGTACAAATGTGATAGATGATATTTATATACATGTCGATGGCGAAGCAGAAAACAAAATGCAGAAAACTATATGAAAATGGAAAAATATCAATCAATTTTATTCAACATGAAGTATTTATAGCAGATAGAAGATTCATCTCACTGTATGGAACTTATATAAAATTTTCTGTTAATATTAAAAATTATTGTAAATGACAAAAATAATTTGTTTTATGTTATGTGTAGCATCGTTACAATATCGTTCTTCAATAAATAAACTTGAGAAGTTGAAGAAGAATGGAAAAATTCCATGAACTTCATTCAAAGTAAACAGGTTTGAAAATTCACCTTGGAAACATACGATATTCAATGCATCAGGCAGAAATGTTTTCGCCCAGTTGAACAGTTGTAAATTCGTGAGATTCACGTGCTACGTAACTTACAGAAAAATATGACCGATAATGTAGTGTTATCTTACTCTTATCGGTGTGGGGTCTAAATTCAAGCAGAATGATAGGCAACCGAAAGTACTTGAATCTCAAAGTAAGAAGTGAACATAGCGCGTGAATAGTATAATACATTGTAATCAACCTAGTTCTAGGGTGAGATAGAAGGCATTTCACCAGTGGCGTAACTATACCATCTGGGGCCCGTGGCAAATTCTTTTGATGGGGCCCTATCAGTAAAAATCGTCACAATCGTGAGGAAACCTGCATATACAGGGTGTCCCATTACTCGACGTCAACCCGGAACCGGGTGAAAAGGCAAGTAATGCTGGTTGTCAGAAAAATATAAAAAAAATCTAAGTTGCATGATTTTAAAATAATGCGCATTTAAAAAAACACGCAAAATTCCACACCCTGTGTAAACTATTAAACTCGTCTCTTTTTCAGTTTTATATTTCGTATTAAGAAAACGTGACTATTCACTCAATTTTTATTCGTCTGTCTGTTTTTGACATAACTTGTCATAAGGTCACTAATTTTTAAAAAACATAATTCATAATGCACAATATGGTCACGACGTAACACCCTGAGACAGTCTTTTCGCTCCTGTTGCCACAAATATCAACATTTTCCAACTTTTTTCTTTGCTGTGTAACCTTGAATAATGCTTGTCTAAACTGTAATCAAATTTTGATACCAGCTGCTCTTGGTTTCATAAAAATAGGGCTTACTTCTCAGAAAAAAAATTCGAAATAAACAATTGCCTATTTCAACTGACTGTATTGAAAAAAAGATGTACTACGTAGGTTTGGCATGTTTTTTCAAAAGTTGGCGCATTTAGTGAGGATCCCAAATGGTATAATACTTGTTTAATCGTAGCTGCCGTAGTTCAAATTTATTTTCGATTGCCTTTGAATACACTTTTTCGTTAACTGCTTCCCAGTAATAGAGTCCAATGGATTCAAGTTCGGTGAACGGGCCGGCCACGATATTGGACCAGAACGTCCGATCCATCTTCCGGGAAAAAATGTTACCAGAAAAAAAAATTTCCAGAGAAAATATTTTTTCCAGAAAAAATTTTTTTCCGGAAAAGTTCTCTGAATTTTTTTTTTCTGGAAACTTTTTTTCCCGGAAGATGAATCGGACGTTCTGGTCCAATCTCGTGGCGGCCTATTCACCGGACTTGAATCCATTGGACTTTATTACTAGGAAGCAGTTAACGAAAAAGTGTATTCAAAGGCAATCGAAAATAAATTTGGACTACGGCAGCTACAATAAACAAGTATTATACCATTATGGAATCCTTACTAAATGCGCCAACTTTTGAAAAAACATGCCAAACCTACGTACTACATTTTTTTTTTCAATACAGTCAGTTCAAACTAGGCAATTGTTTATTTCGAATTTTTTTTTCTGAGAAGTAAGCCCTATTTTTATGAAACCTAGAGCAGCTGGTATCAAATTTTGATTACAGTTTAGACAAGCATTATTCAAGGTTACACAGCAAAGAAAAAAGTTGGAAAAAGTTGATATTTGTGGCAACAGGAGCGAAAAGACCGTCACAGTGTCACAGTGAAATTTTGCGTGTTTTTTTTTAATGCGCATTATTTTAAATCATGCAACTTAGATTATTTTTATATTTTTCTGACAACCAGCATTACTTGCCTTTTCACCCGTTCCGGGTTGACGTCGAGTGATGGGACACCCTGTATTTGCAATGAAATAAAAATAACAATTCAATTCCAAAAAGATATTATTAAAAAAATATTTTCTTCGAGCTTTCTGTTCCACAAAAGTGTCTATAACATCTTCAAAGTTTAAAGATCAGGCCATAGAATTTTCATTAGACAGAATAGCCAAGTTACATAACTTGTCTTGTCCCATAGAATTTCTTAAATAGGTTTTTATCAATTTTAGTTTTGAAAATGATCTTTCAGCACTAGCTGTAGTCACAGAAATTGTTAGTAATAACATAAATGCAATGTATACTTCAGGAAAGCTGCAGGACATAAAATGATTTTTTATTATTAATAAATCAGCAAGGTCTCTAATACATGATGATTTTTCTATTTCGTGAAAGTGGATCGAAAACTGAGAATTTCTCTGGAAAATGATTCAGATATGTCTTTTTTATATATGTATGTATCTCAACAAATTCTAGAGCTTTTTTTAATAGATCAGTGTCGTTTAAACTTTTTCGAAGTAGAAGGCTCCAAAACACTAAAATTTGAAACATCTTTTTATTTAGGTTGGTTGAAATGCTTAACGATGAACTCAAAACTGTATTATGGTCTTTAGTTGTCTCACTTTGGAAATACTCAGGTACAGTGTAAAAAAATATTTTTGAGCTCTCGGCCCCTTGGCCGGGGCCCCCTTGAGTCGGGGGCCCGTGGCATTTTGCCACCCCGTAGTTACGCCACTGCATTTCACTGTAAACAATAGGTTAGATACAACAATTTCGTAATTTTGCCTTAGCTATAATTACCGAAATACCCTTAAGCACTGCCACCAAATCATTAAAATAATTCAGTTTATTAACGTCAAAACGAAATGAAAATGTAAACACGACGCATAGAGTAACTAAACAGTAACAGACGATGTTGCCAAACTGTAACAGACGCTAGCCGTTAGTATCAAAGTAGGGTAGCGGTAGACCATTTATTCTAATACGGAATAAGATACGGCACAAGTTGGCAACGCCGAATGTTGTTCGCGTGCATATACAGATTCTATTTGGCCCTCGATTCGCTTATTTCCTCTCCACTCGGCCGCTCTCGCTCGGTCGGCCGTTTTCTCTCATGTTCTCACTAGTTTTTAACACACTTAAACGCGTTTTATTGAAAAATCAGAATAGACTTTTTGTGACTGATCACGTCTTCTTTCCAAATCAATTTTTTTAATTTCAATCGGACGACCTCAAACGCATCCAGCTCTCCGCGAAAATATGTCAAAAAAAAATTCTAATGGGAATTATGTGAAAACTATTTATCCGACCGAATCCAATTTTGGCACACATGAATTGCACGTCAATAGCTACTATCGTGTGAAGTTTCAGTTCTTAATATTGCAAAATGGCAGAGTTACGAGTTAAAAGAAAAAACACGCAATTTTCCGGTTTTTTTTCGCTTTTCTCCAGTTTTAATTATTCGATCGGATCGTTTGACCCATCATTCTCTCCACAATGTAATTCTCTACAATTCATCCCATTGCAACGTTATCACTGCATCAATAGTTTCCATTTTGCAACGAAAAAACTAAAAAGAACGCGTATTTTTGTTGTTTTTTGTTAATAACAAATAAAAAAATGGCATTTTCGTTTTGAAAACATGGTGGGAATAAACTGCGGACTGTCCTGCTCGGAATGGCACTGGTGGCTTCCAGGTAGTATTTTTGTCAAGAAATATCTCTATTGCTTGGCCTATAAGGCATTTCTAGGTCAACTTCTTACTCTGAAACTTGAATCGAGTATTACGAGCAGCATGACATATTGAATAATTCGATTCGAATACTTCAGGTACTCTACTATACTGCCACTCCCAACGATAAGAGGGTGACAAAACTACATTATTGCAATCAGTGGTGGCTACTCAGAGGAGGCAAGGCCTCCCCTAATTTCACTGCATTTTATTCAATTTTAAATTCAAGTTCAAATGTAAAATAATCACATTTCTATATCTGTATTATTTCCATCATTCTATCTACTATCCAAAACACAAGGTGATAAACAAATGTTTATTATTCAGCGATCTAAAACATTCATACATTATCCGCAACACAAAATACAGCGTAACGGATAGCAGGCAAACCGCTTAGCAAAGTCGAGTCTAGATTCTTTAGAATGTAAGATTTCAAACTTCTTCAAATGAACGGTGCGGGAACCACTCAAGATTCAAGCTGTAGATCACGTGTCGGAGGCCCGGCTCCGCGGCATTATTTTCGCTTCTAGGCTACCGTGCTTAGCCGAAACTGAACGTCCGATCGGCCCGAATCAATCCCGGCTATCGTGGACGGAGATCAGCTGTTGTTTCGATTCCCTTCCTTTTTTATTAACGAAGTATTAATCCTCGCAGCGTCCGGTTTGTGGTTTTTGTGTCATATTTCGGAAAAGTTTGTAGGTACGATTTTAATATTTCAGCAAGAAAGATGGAAACGGAAACAAGAAGTGAGAATTATAATGCAAGTAGTGAACTTAAAGAAACGCAAGATCCTGTGAATTTCATTTTAAATAATAAATTCAGTAAAATGGCTTACGATGATAAAATTTTCATAACTCAAGTAATTAAGACACCTCGACCAGCAATGTCAAATTTAATTATTAATCTGCTCATAATCGTTCGTTCTGCGTAGAACATAGACATAGAATTCTTTTGTAATTCTATGGCATAGAATGGCATAATAAATGTCAGTGGATGACAGGAAGCCCAGTTCGAAAATAATTATTATAGTCCGTTCACGAAAGGTTGAGCCGTCGGTTGGCCATGATAATTTGACATATTCCACTGTGTATAGTCCATTCACGAAAGGTTGAGCAGTCGGTTGGCCATGGAAATCTGACATATTCCACTGTGTATACTACAATTTTAGGTTATGTTCTTTATTTTTCTGTCAGATTGATACGCAATGTTGTCAATATTGCATAGAGTTGTCTGATAACTCGCAAGCTCGTCGGACGAGGCCGGGTACATTCGGCAACGTTGACTTTATTTTACGTTATGACAGCAAATACTGCCAACTTCAGATAAATGAAGAAACGCCTACTATGTGCTCAACCTTTCGTGAACGGACTATATATTGAAATTTTAGGTTATGATGTTTATTTTCTTGTCAGATTGATACGCAATGTTGTCAATATTGCATAGAGTCGTCTGATAACTCGCAAGCTCGTCGGACGAGGCTGGGTACATTCGGCAACATGGAATTTATTTTACGTTATGACAGCAAATAGTGCCACATAGTAGGCATTTCTTTATTTATCTGAAGTTGGCGCTATTTGCTGTCATAACGTAAAATAAATTCCATGTTGCCGAATGTACCCAGCCTCGTCCGACGAGCTTGCGAGTTATCAGACGACTCTATGCAATATTGACAACATTGCGTATCAATCTGACAAGAAAATAAACATCATAACCTAAAATTTTAATATACACAGTGGAATATGTCAAATTATCATGGCCAACCGACGGCTCAACCTTTCGTGAACGGACTATAGGTTGGTTGCTTGGTCTTAGGCCTCCTCTGATTGAAATATCACGAGCCGCCACTGATTGTAATCGGCCATATTTCAGCCAGCACGTAAATCTCTGGAATATAATACTGTTCAAATGGACAGCAAAATTGTCTAGTCTGATGCATTTAATATCGTATGTTTTCGATGTGAAATTTTAAACCTGTATTCATACCTTTATCGAGGAATATTTTAGGGATATTAGTAATGGAGGAAAATTGCAGTGTATTAGTTAAGTTAATAAACAGAAATTACCGTTGCCCAATTGCATCTAGTATAACATGTTCCCATAAATGTCCCATAACCGGAGCATCTGCCCTGATAATCAAAGAAAACAAAATGTGAATGAAGTATTTACAACATGTGACAACAACCCATACAAGCTGAAAATAAAACAAAAACTTATGATTCGATGAAAGAGATTACTTGATAATAAGTATACGCTCCAATATTATAAATATTGCACTCATTCTATTGCATTTCCACCAATGGAGTATGGGTGAGAGGCTCAAGACCTAAATCATTTTTTTCCTGAACTGATAATTTCAGTATTGATCAAGATGTGTGGTCTTTTTAATCTGGGTTCCCGGTCATTCGAGATTAAAAGGAAACGAAGAGGCCAATAGACTTGCCAAAGAGGGAGCACGAATGTCACTCATTGGCCCAGAACCCTTCTGTGGTATAGGTAAATGTACCTATAAGAAGGAATTTCTGGAGAAGGAGAAAGCCGAGAAAGAAAAACTCTGGCGGAATCTCCCAGGGATGGATCATTCCACTAAGTTCCTGCGGAACTTTGAAACATCAAGATCCAAAAGATATCTGGATCTTGGTAAGAAACAATTACACCTCCACACTGCCTTTCTTACAGGACACTATCGCATCAGGAAGCACCCGTTGAGGATGGGATTATCGGACACTGACGATTGTAGGTTCTGTGGGGAGGAGGAAGAAACCCCCCATTCACCTAGTCACGGAGTGCTTTGGCATTGCGAGAATGCCTTGGGTGAGAAACTTGTAAGAGTGAAGAACAGATATTAGATTTCATTAGATCTCTGGAACTGGAAGGCGAGCTGTAAAGGGTGTGGCCAGAACAGCTTTGTAATGGAGCAAAATAGACCTTTAGGTCGCAGTAAACTGTAACTTTTCAAACTAAACTAAATTAGACCAAAATGAAAAGAAGATTTGGGATGTTTCTATCATTTGGCGATGAACATTTCGAAGTTTCCTGACTCCATGCTCAATCTTTTTCTTAGAAAAGGAGAGTAATTTATTAAACGAAAGCTATATGAAAAATTTGAGCTATTTGAAATAACTTAGGTCTAGTAGCACTCAGTCTAAAAATAAGAAAATAGAAACAAATTAAGTACGTATACTGAGAATATCAAGAAATCTCTTCCAGGCGATCTGTGAAACAACCTACAAATATAAATAGAAATAATATTAATGTGGCTTTTCCAATTCATTACCGATGATCAAACTTTTGGAGTGCTATAATCCATTCCCACAGATGGGAAATCACAGCTGCATCAGCCCTATAAAATAAAATGTGATAAAATAAGTACTGCAGTCGGTTTTGCTGTGGAAAACAATCTGTAACAAACGGTGTGACCAAGCCATAACGATCCTAATTCAAATAATAATAATAACCGAGTGAATATTTCAAGCTCAAGAAATACACTCACTTTCAAAAGCTTTGTACACCCCTATAGTGGAGATAAAATAATCAAGATTCACACATATTAGGCCTATCCGTTTTGATTTTGGTGAGTTGCTCTTGAGCTCGAAATATGTTGGCAGAAGAATGATAATTATTCACATACCTGGGACGATTATTGGTGCATCGAAAAGATCATAAATTCTGTGAATATACTCAAGGGTAATGAATTAGGGGCTCAATTTATCTTTATGGGCAATAATGCCAGCCCACATCGCACTAAAAGTGCTCAAGAAGCCCTGGAAAACCAAACATTACCAGATTAGAATGGCCGCGATGTCTCCCATAAAGGTTGACGCTCACTTGGGCGAGACGAGACGAAACGAAGCGAAGAGTTGTTTTCCGCAGGCACGATTTGCACTGAATCAAATGGGTAGACGCTCACTTGGGAGGCGCGAAGCGAAGATCAGAATCGTTAGGCGCGTGGCAGATCAGACGCGCACTTGGACGAAGCGAAGCGGTCGGAAGGAACGCGTCGTTTTCCGCTGGGATCTTTTGCATTGAAATAAATGGGTAGACACGCACCTGGGAGACGCGAAGCGAAGATCAACGAGGCGGCGAGTCGTTGGTCGCCAGGAAGATCTTTGGGGCATGTGAGCGAAATTTCTCGAGGCGGCAAGTAGGTATCCGACGGCCGGGAAGTTCGGCGCGCTGTATTTCAATTTTGTACTCGAATTTTGTCAATGGGGAAATACACAGTTATTTTTGAATTTGTGTGAAATGAGTTTGTTTTGAATGGCTCATGAGAGTGTTGGTTAGAATTTTCTCGATTGAGATCTGGAAAAACGAAATTTATATACAAAACGAACAAAATTAATTTATTTTGTACAACTGTGAATGTGAATTCAAATCGTCTGAAGGATAGGTATTTTATTATGTAAATACAACAAATATTGAGGAACCCTTCATCCGAAGAAATTAAAATATCTGATAGAATTGGAAAACTGTGGAATAATTCCTTTTTGGGATATATGATATGCAAACATTGAACTTTCGATTACTACTTGCTTTGTTTTTTTTAATCGGTTAAAGAGAAAATAAGCATTTCGTATCAATTATTTATATTTAATTGTATTCCTGGATGAAGAACTACGAGGATTTCATTGGAAAATTCCCATTAAAACATGATCATGACCAAAAACACGATTCTTACAAATGTTTCATGGCTGACCAAGGCCGTAGCGAGGGGGGGGGGGGTCCGGACCCTATTGGACCCTAAATTTTTCTGAAGTACAGGACTAGAAAAATTGTCATTCGGTGGACCCCCCGAAAATTTTTTCTAGCTACGGCCTTGTGGCTGACCATACCCAAAAATAACCAGGGACAGCGCCATATTTTACCGCCCCGGCAAAAGTATATTCAGAATAAATTGAATATAAATTAGTCTGATTTGAAGCTTATACAGGTAAGCGGTATGCAGCAAGTAATAAAAATGCAACTTCCCAGAACTCATTACTGGAAATTTTTCGATATTGTCGTAGGAAAAGTATTTTTTTCTGAAATCACCAGAATGAAGGAATTAGATTAATACCTAATTTTTTCAATCGGTTAAAGAGAAAATAAAAATTTCGTATCAATGATTTTATATATAGTTTTGAAAAAATAACTCTCGGTTTTTGTCACCCTCCGCTTCTCGTTGGAAGACAACATAACCTCGATCTAAAATCTAGTACTTTTTTTCTTGTATAATACATAATTTTTTTCTGTGACTAGAAAAATGACGATGGAAAGAAATATAACTTTTCACGAAATTAATAATAATAATAAGAGAGTTTATTCAGAAACATTTAGTACATAAAAAACTCTATCCGGCAGAAAAGTGAGTACTTTTTTCCCGAATACATATAACACTAACTTTTTTCCCGGGGAAAAAAGTAATTCGAGAAGAAAAGTTTTATTTTGTAACTTGCCAACAGAGAAAAAATTTCGAATTTTTTCCACGTCACATATTTTTTTTTCATTCCTATATGAAGGTGGGACGACGAAGCTATTAAAACAAGATTATGACCAAAAACACGATTCGAACAATAGCTCTACCCTTGTTCATTCGGGTAGTCAGCATGCAGCATGGGTAATAAAAATTTATTGCGGCCCAAAAATAGGGGGAATTTCTTCCGATGGCTGATCTTCGCTTCGCTTCGTCCAAGTGCGCGGTCCCAGGCGAACTAACGCGTCGCTTAGTTTCGTCTCGTCTCGTCCAAGTGAGCGTCAACCTTAAGGCATATGTGGGATTATGCCTCCAGAGCCTTTTCCGTCGAAATCCACCACGAAATTCACAGGAACCAAGAAATGGATGAATATTCCACAAGAAATAATGAACAATTTAATTATTGGAATGCCTATTAGTTTGCTCTTTTATCGATTAAGTTTTAAATTTGTCTTTAAAATACAATTTTTGTTTTTTAAATTTCTGATTCCTTATTTGTATTTGTTTGAATTTCATAATTCTGTAAAATAAAATCGAATTCATTTCTGTACTAGCAGACCAAACAGACGTTCTGTATACTCAAAAATTCATTCAATTCGATCCAGCCGTTTAGTTGCAGAGTAGATGAATAACCTTAATAACGACTACAGCGCCATCTGTTAATCTGATTTGTGATCATAAACATACGGGCATTAGGCAATCCAAAATACATTCATACATCCCTCACCTTCTCCTACCCGCCTAGTGCCTACCTCGGACACGCATTTTGGTGCGATTTCTTCTTCAACCTGCCATATATTTTGATGTATTCATCATAATTGAATGATGTAAAAGGCAATTTCGTTCTAAATTAAATACTGGGTATGAACGACGTATTTAATTGGATAAGGATCAATAGCGTATTCATAAAAGAATACTCCCAAATAATGCATAATTTTGAGAAACATTCGGCAAACTTTAAAAGGTGATACCGAGTAAACCTTGAAAGATAGATATATGCTATCCCGGACTTTTTTGTAGAACTATTAAAGAGGTACATTTTTGTCATATGTACATTGTTTCCATGTACGTCTTACGGTTTTTGCAGCGCACCTGAAAATAGCTGATTTTGGTACTCAATTGAAGTAATAGTAGGTTTCCTTAATTTTCTCGGGTGAAAAGTATAGCCTATGTTACTCAGGGATATTGTACCTTTCTTAGGGTGAAAGAATTATTGAAATCGGTCAAGTAGCTTATAATATTAGTATAGATAAGCCTTTCACTACCCTTGATCCAAGGGCTTTCAGTTTTTCCAAAGTTTAAAATAGCCTCAATAATTAGGGGTGCACGACTTTTGAAAATAAGTGTATTTCAAGTTCATTATGATTAAATTTTTACAGATGGTTAAAAGGCCATTGCGATTAATGACCATGTTATGTCAAAAATACTCTGTTTTGCATATAAGTGAACTGATATTGAACGTTTTGATGTAATATTTTATACATAATATATACACTGTATGTAGTAGGCATTTTTAGTTTAATATTATGTTCGTTACTATTTCATTTTACGTAGAAGAAAATCTGAAACTATGATGTTCATTTTTATCAACAGGTACTCGAATACAGAACTGGCAATGCAATGTTAATTCATTGATTCCTGAGATATTAATATATTTTAATCATTAAGGATTCATCATATTGAAAGAAAAGAATTTCATGCAGAATTTGAATGAGAAATATTCCCAAGGATTGATTAAAAATAGTAATAATATTTATAACGGATATTGAAGAGAGCTGTTGATCAGTTCGTCTGTATATGTCAGTAATCAATGAATATTTATTGAATTTTTCTCATTTGTATTTGTGCACCTCATAACCCATCAAAATAATATCATTTTTGAATATCTAGAAGAATTAAATATAAAATTTCTGACAAAACTAAACGTTACCATCAGCTGATATTGTTCAATATGAGTTCACTTTTTATGAAAAGATTAAAAAATGTAGTTTCAACAGTAGCTAAAACTTTAATTCTTACCATGAATGTTCAGCATTGAAGCCAACCTGAAACATTTATTTCTATAGTTAACTATGTTTATTAAAGAAAAAAACAATAATCCATCCATAAAATTAGGATATTATGAAATAATCAACAAACTATAACAATGACAAATAATTTATTGAAGTGAGAATTGTTGGAAAACGTTTACCTACCTTGCCATTTGTTCCAAAGCACAACGTGAATGATTTGTCAAACCATCTATCATAACCTTTTCCATGCAATAATAATTTTGCAAACTGGTCCAATTTTGTAGGATCCCTCTGAAATTTAGACGATATTTTACAACAAATGAGAAATATATATTATATAAATTGTTTTTTTCAAATTTTATGTAATTAGAAACATCAAAATGTATTGATAGAATTACCGGGTCCGACACTAGAAGTGTAACCGTCAAGCCATGAGTGACATTCGTGCGCCCTCTTTAGCAAGTGTATTGGCCTCTTCGTTTCCTTTGATTCCCGAGTGGCCGGGAACGCAGATTAAAAAGACTTAAAATTGCTTTAATAGCAGCTTGACTATCTGAGTGTATGGCTATATCGTACTTCTGATAGTTTCTTTCTAGATTTATATCTAGACATCTTTCAATAGCTAAGATTTCCGCTTGAAAGACGCTCATACAGGAGCCTAGCGACTGTGCACACTTGGTACTTGGCCTGTATATCCCAGCGCCAGCTCCCGTAGATGTTTTGGTTCCATCTGTATAAAATTTTACGGTATTTTCTTCGAGGTTATAGTCGGTGTATTCCCGTTTCCATTCCTCTCTTTTACTTAGCAACGTCCTGCAGTTTTTCTCAGTGCTTACTTTCTTGATCATAACATCACTAGGGAGGTTCGCAGATGAGATGTAGTTGTTAAGAGAGGACCAGACTCTCTGATTCTTTATTCTCTCATTACCTGTACCTTCCTTAGATATTCTGAAGATAGCCTCATAGGCTACCCTATTAATCAATAGATGTAGAGGTGTGAGATCCGTTATGACCTCAAGTGCCCTAGTTGGGCACGTTCTCATAGCTCCAGTGATGCACACACAGGCAAGCCTCTGTAGTTTATCGAGCCTTTCCCTCGTACTTACCTAACTTGCCTTGCCAAACCAGGCTACTACCCCATATGTGATTATAGGTCTCACAATCATGACGTACCTCCATCACAGTACTTTTGGGTTACAATCCCAATTTTTTTTAGCTCTGTCAGTAGCAGTATCAACATGCTTATTCCACAAAAGTTTACTATCCAGTGTTATTCCTAGGTATTTAACTTCTGACTTCCACTCCCAGATATTTCCATTTAAATAAAACGTTTTCTTGTCAGGAAGGTTTCTTTTCCGAGTGAACGGAATTACTACAGTCTTGTTTGGGTTGATGTTCAGCCCTACAGACAAGCACCACTGCTTAATAATTCTAAGGCCCTTCTGTAGTAAGTCGCAAAGAGTGCCTTCGAATTTGCCTCTAATTATTAGGACTATGTCATCAGCATAGCATACACATTCGAAGCCAAGCTCCGTTAGCCTGTGTAGTAGTTCATCCACTACTAGGCTCCATACTAGGTCATATCGAGACAAAGTTAATTGATTCCGAAATTATGATTATTTTTATAGTTTCTGTACAGGGTGGGCATATTTCGATGTTTTAGCACTACAACTTTTAAACCAGGGGAGATAGACAAAATCTGATAACCACTTCTCGATCTCTTTTTTTGAGAAACTAACAAGAGTAGTATTCATTTTTGGCTACCTTCTTTTGTTTTCGAGTTCTAAGCGGAAATTGGAAAAGTGGCTTAATCGAAAAAAATTCATATCTCCGCTAATACTGATGATAGAGATCTGAAATTAAAACATTATACAGGCACTTTTTTACGTAGAATCCAGTGGCGTACTCGCCTTTTTTGCACCATTTCTAATTACGGAGCTATGACCCAAAGTTATGTTTTTCAAATAGAAATACTAGATTTTTGTGGCATTTTCTGAAAGCTTAATTTTTTCTGATTTCAAAATATATAACATTGTATGGTTTGTATCAATATGAGTATAGAAAATGGTCAAAAACCTAGTTTCATTTGAGTCTCAATATTTTCTATGGTGGACGAACACAGAAAAATGGAGCTTTCCATAACAAGAGCAGTCTCCTTCCGTCAATCTCATTATTTCTTTGCTTTCAACTAATTTCTCCAAAAAATTCGAACATGGATATATTTCATAAAAACTTATATCTTGAAATGGATTTGGAAATAACAAAAAGATCCACATGATCCTTCGTTTCAATCGATATCCTTAGTTATAATGAGATGGATGCAAGAGAATATTTTTATTGCACTCCAGAATAAATACGCACAAGGCTTAGTAGTCTATTTCAAATCGCATATGAAATAACGCATATATAGATATGATTGAAGTTATCAATTCAATCAGAAAAGTAATAAAGGAAAAATATTTTTCAATACCTAATAGGGATTGCAATAAAAGGTCAGTAGGTTATAACTAAGATGTCTGAAATAAGACATCTTAGTTATAACTTAGAATGAGGGATCAAGTTTCATAGCAGTTCATATTGGAGAAATTGAGTAAAGAGCATAGAAATGAAAAGAATACTGGAAAGATATTGTGGTAATTATACGATGCTAAATTTTTCTGTGCTCATCAACAGTTGAAATCATAGAAAATATTGAGACTCAGATGAAAATAGTTTTTTTGATCATTTTCTATACTCATATTGATACAACCATACAATGTTATATATTTTGAAATCAGAAAAAATTAAGCTTTCAGAAAATGCCACAAAAATTTAGTATTTCTATTTGAAAAACATAACTTTGGGTCATAGCTCCGTAATTAGAAATGGTGCAAAAAAGGCGAGTATGCCACTGGATTCTACGTAAAAAAGTGCCTGTATAATGTTTTAATTTCAGAGCTCTATCATCAGTATTAGCGGAGATATGAATTTTTTTCGATATTGCCACTTTTCCAATTTTCGCTTATTCCTCGAAAACAAAAGAAGGTAGCCAAAAATGAATACTACTCTCGTTAGTTTCTCAGAAAAGAGATCGAGAAGTGGGTATCAGATTTTCTCTATCTCCTCTGGTTCAAAAGTTGTAGTGCTAAAACATCGAAATATGCCCACCCTGTACATAAAAAACAAATGAAAATAATTTTTTTAACCGAATTTATAGCATTTTTAATATGTTACACTTGGAGTACCGGACCCTGTATTCACCTGTCTTTTTCCCAAAGGTGATTAGCTTATTTCTTTCAATACCTCGTCATATTCGTAGGGCACATCATCCAGCACAACAACAAATGCGGATTTTTCGATGATGTCCAGAGATACTTTATTGACCCCTCTGGAGAAAAACATCTTTCTGGTATTTGCCCAGTGTTTTCTTTCACCAGCTGTGAGAGCGGCTAGTTTTTCCTCCCCTGGAAGAGGTTCAGTTTTATCATCTATAATGTGTTGAAGTTGGCTGGAATAGAAATATAGTATTGACTAATGAAAGTAATGTACGAATGGAAATTTAGAAATCAGGGACAATTATAAATTGAAAGTGACATAGCAATGGTATAAAATTCTGAAGGAAAGATTTCAAAATTGGTGATTATTTTCTTGCACGACTTTTTTTCGCAATGTCTTAAGAGAAAAATATATTTGTTCGAAATCAACGAACTATATAAATATACTCCGTTCGGATATTATCGAGCACAAAGTAGGGGTGTATTCATCTGAAGTTGGCAGTATTTACTGTCATAACGTAAATTTAAGTCAACGTTGCCGAATTTACTTGGCCTCGTCCGACGAACTTTCAAGATCAGAGAACTCTGGTTTGCAGAGAAAAACAAATGACGATTCTAATGACCTAGTTGTCGAAGCGTATATTAAATAAGAAAAAATATGACGATTCTCAAATACATTTACGATACCATTAGTTTCCATTGTTCAAACAATGATATTTTTATTCGATAAATATGGAATTTCGGTGACCAGCAGATATCGACCAGATTTTGGTGTCATTGTATGTGGGATTCGTACTTTTATTTATATTTTGTACATTATATTCTATGTTGTTCTAATGACAATATCTATAACGTAGAGAAAGTAGGCGAGAAATAAACGATGAAGATAGTTGTCAATCAGATTCAGACGAGTTCATTAAGAGGCTGTATTTCCTCCGAATGTTGTTATTTGTTTCGTGAATAATGTTTTATCCAAACCTCGTGGTAGTTTTACCAATATACCCTAGATAACGTAAAAATCCTACATGTATTCATTGAGTCTTTCTGAACAACATTAGTGAAACCAACAGGTGGCGGCCAGTCTTAGTTTAGAAAAATATAGACTCCCAAATTTTCAAAAATTTTCCATATTCACGTCGCTTTTTCACGATAAAGTCACGAATTCATTGCTCCAATTCAATCTATAAATCACCTTCGAACTTTCGAATAACTATTCGATTAGATTTATTTCAGGAATATTCAATAATGAATCCAGAAACATCGAAATTCTAGAGGTATCACATATCCATGAATTCTAAGGAAATCCCGCTGTTCTTCATGGCAAGTTTGGCACCACTGCTCCGTACTTCGGCGAGTGACATATCAAATGATGGCGGGATTTACGAGAAGGCATCGTATCATATTCGCGCGAATGAATCTGCGGCAGTGCCAAATTTACCATGAAAAACGGCGGGATTTCCCTCGAATTTGTGGATATGTGGTGTCTCTAGATTTTCGATGTTTCTGCATTAACAATATAATATAATTATGTCATTTTGTAATTAATACTCACATTTGTATTTCGCAGGGAGTCAATATTCTGCCTTTGTAAATAACAACTTTGAAATATTTTCCTTTATGATACACCACGATATGGTTGGAATCTTGCCAATGTTGAATCTTATCCGACTCCATACCCGGTATCCTAGTAGTATTGAAAATTCTCTCGTATTGCCATGAGCATAACGGTACTGTTCCTTGTATAAATATAGGTTCTAATTCTTGTCTTTCTAATAATCTTCTAAATTGAAGGGCGGAGTGTATAGTTGTAGCTGCCCTAGCAACCTGTTTTTTAGTCATTTCTAGATGTATGGCATCGATGGCATAAAAATTCGAGTTGACCATGATGGGGGATCTGCCTCTGAGATAGACATATTCTTCCCACCAGTCCGATACGTAGTTTGTACTCCACCAGGATTTCAGTATCAGGTACCTTTGTAACTTTTTGCTAATACCATTTTCGAATTCCTCCGCTAGTTTTTTGGTTCTTTCGTATTGCTTATCGTCTAATAAGGGTCTCACAGACCTGAGATACTGAAAAGAAAGAAGAATTGTGTTGTAATATCACGATAGAAAATCTGATACAATTAACCCGAATTTTACAGATTTTTCATTTTATTTTGTAGATGAATCCAGAGGGAAAATGATGATTGCATAAAATCAGAGAAAAAAGAAGTGATTACTAGATAATGGAATGATTTACTCATTGGACAACAATCATAAAGAAATTCCAAGAGGATAGAAAATACAGGGTGAATGGGAGATTGACTTCAATAATTTTTTTTTAGATTCCTCAGACCTGTGGCTATCCAGAAATACTCAATAGGGGCGTTCGGCATCGACATCGGACGTGTCGGATCGATCTGAACGATTCGTTTATTACATCCGGATTGAGGGGAGTACACATCTGGATCGTTCGTCATAAAAATCTGAGCAATCGGAAGTCGATCTTTTCGCTTGGTCTATTTCGACGGAGCAAAGCGATTTTATCCATAGAGTTTTATGTTTTTTATATATTTTTTTGTTTTATGTTGAGTTTCCTGATCTGACAACCGATAGATTGAAAAAATTTAAACACTTTTATTCTTCTGTTTTCATTTATTCATTAAAAACTTAATTAATTCATTAAAATTTTTCGATATAGCTATCGTAGTTATGAATGAGCAATAGGGGATATTCCTTTCTCGTTTCTTTTTCGTGTAATTAATTAATTAGGATCTTTCGGTACAACTATATCGCCGTATTGATCGACCAGAAGGGGATATTGCATTCCTCGTTTCCTTTGATTTCAGTGCCTTTGCACCTTATTATTTGATTGAGATTTTACTGAAGAGCTACGAAAAGGGTGAAAGTATCATTAAAAGATGAGCATATTTCCCAAAATAGTGATCTTTGAAATCTCATAATCTATAAAAGTAGAACAGAGCAGTATGTTCTGTGGCAGATGCTCTGTACCGTTCGTTTATTCCCAGATTACAGATGAATCTGTACGATTTGTAGTCACGTGACTAAAAAATCCGTCTGCTCGCGAAGGTCAATGCCGAACGGGCTTATTGTATGTTAGGCCATTTTTTGTAGTTTTACGAGTAAGGATTTTTTGAGTGTTTTTTGATGAATTTTGCCAACTAGGTTAGAGAAATTCATATCTTTTTATGCGGTAAGTATTTCACAGTTTTTATTTTTCTAAAACGGTCGTCATGAATATTGCCTCGATAAAGAAAAATACCCAATCCAGTAGGATGTACTCAAACATTCATTTTCGATGTAGTAATACAAAAAGATGTTTTTTAGCTTTTGGCTAAGTTAAAAAATATTGCGTAGTCCTATGCTACAAAATTTATAGGAAAAGATAGATATTTTCTTCTTTTTATCATTTTATTGTAAATGAAACTTAAAAATGGGATTTTAAATTGAAATTCCTGTAAAATAACTGTAGCTCGTGTAATTTTGACAATAATATTGGTCTCGCCACTGATCGAAAATGTGAACATTCGTGAGAATTGCTAGTTGTGAAATTTCCTGTTAAAAGGCACATTATACTGAAAAATTACAATTTACTACAATGAATTTCCAAAATCCTTTCCTCCAACTAGCAATTCTGACTGAATGTTTATAATTTCCATCAGTGGAGATTCCGTAATTATTGTAAAAATGACACGTGCTACAGTTATTACATAGAAATTTCAATTAAAATCAATTAAAGATCCATTTTGAAGTTTAATTTACCATAAAAATGATGAAAAGAAGAAAAACAACTTTTATCAGGTTTCAATGATTTTTAGCCTATCCGCCTTCCAAGGCCGATTACAACAAAAAAAGGCCGTTCAAGTACCTATTTTTTCCTATAACTTTTGTAGCTTAGGACTCCGCAATATTTTCAAATTTAGCCAAAAGCTAAAAAAAAACCTTTTGTATTTCTAAATTGAAAATTAATGTTTGAGTACATCCAATTGAAAATTGAAGTTCTAGCTTTGATGCCTTTTTTTTGGTAACTTGCAATAACTTCAGGAAGTTGAATGATTTTTTCATTGAAGCAACACTCAGGAAGACCATGATAGAAAAATTAATTAATTTAAAATATTTACTGCATAAGAAGGAATGGACTTATCAAACCTAGTTGACAAAATACACTGATCAACAATTGCTAGGGATCACTTATGAACTTCTCTTCATTTGTATTTTTTTCAAGTTAACTCGTGAATATCTGTAGTGTACATTATATGTTCTCTAAGGAAAAAGTAAGATGTTTTGAGTTGATTAAATCAAAGTCTTCCACACTTCATCGGCTATTGTTCACAAAATCGATTATTATCTGTAGGCTGTTACAGGTGGAGTGAAAAGCAATGTGGTATTTGTTATTAAATCTGTTTTTTTCTCTAGTTCAAACACATAAGGTGCCAATAATTGAAGAAATGAGAACAATATCAGCTTATCAGTCATGCCGAGAACGTTTGGCTCCTGTGCAACTGGACCAAATCATACGGTGGATACAGGAATGTTTGTCCCAGCGGCAAGTGTCCTGGCGATTGAATGTTTCGCAAAGTGTCGTGAGTCGGACTTGGAATAGGTTCATCCAAAATGACTCAGTAGCTTATGTTCATGGGGGAGGTCGGCACCGCAGTACAGCAGGTGCCCAAGATCGTCTTTTGATCCTCAATGCTAGGAGAAATCCCACTAACCCGGCGTCGCGGCTCAATAGATCACTGAGAGTTGCAACAGCAGTTTTAATTTCGAACCAGACTGTAAGACGACGACTACATGTTCGTAGTTTGAGAGCACGTAGGAGGGTACAACATCCCCGTTTGAATAGGGAACATCGGGTTCATCGACGGCAATGGGCTGAGGAGCACCGCAATTGGACACTTGAAGATTGGAGTCGATGTTTATTACGGATGAGTCTAGATTTCGTTTGGTCAACTCCGATGGACGTATTCTTGCTTGGAGGGAAAGAGGTCGAAGGTATGCAGAACAGTTTATGGTACCCACAACAGCTTTTGGCGGAGGTTCTATATGTGTATGGGGAGGCATTTGTTTGAACCAACGCACAGAGTTGGTTGTTCTGCAGAACACCACCATGACCAGCTAGAGATATCACGATATGATTATTGAACCCATAATTGTTCCGTTTGCGGCTGCCGTGGGCGAGAATTTCATTTTAATTGACGATAATGCCCGTCCACACCGTAGTCGTCTGGTTAAAGAAGCGCTAGAAACTCATGCTATTGATAGGATGGACTGGCCAGCTCGCTCTCCAGACATGAATTGCATCGAACATGTCTGGTCTGAGATGTCTAGACAATTGTCAACCTTAGAACAACCGATCAATGACCTGGAGGACCTTTCTAACGCTTTACGGGATATTTGGACGAATTTGCCCCAAAATTTTATAAATCGTTTGATCGAAAGTATGCCTCGTAGGGTAGAATGCTTGAGACGAGCTCGTGGGGGACCAACTAGGTACTAGCTTAACCGAAACTTCAGCCTTCTCGTGATTTCATCATACAATTTTTATGTTATTCAAACACAGAATTTTGAGTGTTCTTAATAAAGTCTTTTTTCTCTCCAACTTTTCATTTTTTCCTTCTTTTCTCAAGTGAACCATATTATCAACTGAAAATACTCTGATATCTGACTAAATTTATAATCTTGGAGCGAATATTTCAGAAATAAATTTAGAACAAGTAAGTGATCCCTATCAATTGTTGAGCAGTGTTCATAAAAAACCACTAAAAAATTCATAACTGGAGAACTACAAAAAATGACATAACATAACATGGGTATTTTTGAATAGCCACAGTTATGAGGAATCTGAAAAATGTATTGACGTCAATCTCCCGGTCAAGAAATAAATAGAAAGAGGATAAAGTAAATAGGCGTTTTCGGAAACTTACTCAGGGTTACTAACTCGATCCTTTGGGTCACGTGACGGATCTACTCGGATCACACATTTTACACTGAGCCAAATTCTCTTCTCTTTCCATAATTTTTAGGAATAGAATATATGAAATTACTAAGAAAAGAGTAGAAGACTTATTCCCGCCTTTTTCAAATACAAAATTGAACTGCATTGCGCATGCGGTGACTCTACGACCCTGCTCTCGTGTAGGGTTACGATAGATCAACCTGAGTCAGTGATCGAGTTAATAGCACCGTACTTTCCGAACACGGGTTGGGTAAACGAACGCGAATGTTAGGGATCGAGTTAACCCGAGTAAGTATCCGAAAACGCCTAATGTATATCACTTACCCTTTGCATAGTATCTTGGACAGAAGGAAGTGGTAACCTTGGGAGAGAACCCTGATAGCTATATAATCTTGGGGTGTTCCACCCCCTCATTATTTTGATGGCTACGACCCATAGTCTAGTTGCTAGAGAAGGCATCTTACCCCTGGGTTCAAACATCCATCCTTTGTACATTAATAGAAGTTTAAATGTGTATCTGAGCATGAACACGACGGTTAACCAATAAGTTAAAGCCACTAAAACGCACGCTAATATCTGCATTTTCATGCAACACCTGAAACAAAAAGAAAAGTTTGCATCAAGGTATGAACAGAAATACTTGAAATCGAAAAATTCATAGACAGAAACTTTGAATGAAACTATCCAGGGTGTGACATAGTCATCCGTTATGATAGTCAAGTTGCTATTAAAGCACTGAGTTCCTATAGTCCATTCACGAAAGTTTGAGCGTATAGTAGGCGTTTTGTTTGTTTCTCTGAAGTTGGCAGTATTTGCTATTGAAAGATGTCTAGATATAACCCTAGAAAGAAACTATCAAAAGTGCGATATAGCCATACACCCATATAGTCAAGCTACTATTAGAGCACTGAGCTCCTACGTCATCGACTGAAAGATGATCTGGGAGTGCCAGAACAAACTCAATGAAGTAGACAAGAAAAATAAGGTCTTTTTAATCTGGGTTCAATCAAAGGAAACGAAGAGGCCAATACACTTACCAAAGAGGGCGCACGAATGTCGCTCATTGGCCCAGTACCCTTCTGTGGTATATGTAATGTACCTATAAGAAGGAGTTTCTGGAGAAGGAGAATGCCGAGTGGGAAAACTCCGGCGGAATCTCCCAGAGATGGATCATTCCACCGAGTTCCTTCGGAACTTTGAGACAGTGGGATCCAAAAGATATCTGGATCTTGGTAAGAAGCAATTACACCTACTCACTGGATTTCTTATAGGACACTGTCGCCTCAGGAAGCACCTGTTGAGGATGGGATTATCGGACACTGACGAGTGTAGGTTCTGTGGGGAGGAGGACGAAACCCCCATTCGCCAAGTCAAAGAATGCTTTGGCATTGCGAGCCTAAGGAGGGAATGCCTTGGGCGAGAAACTTGTAAGAGTGAGGAACTAGCCTCGTTGAAGCCTTCACAGATATTGGATTTCATCGATTCTCGGAAACTAAAAGTCGAGCTGTCAGAACAGCTCTCTAGGGGACACAATAGACCTTGAGGTCGCTGTGAACTGTAACCCCTTTTTAAACTATAACTATCAAGTATATGTCGGAGAATTTGTGTCTAACCTGGGGCCCGATTCTTGAAAAATCTCTCATGCGAGAATTGCATTTCTCTCTCAGTGACCGAGAGAATCTGTATTCTAGAATTCTCTCCCGACCGAGAACGAGTTCTCTACTACTAACTGGTAAGAGAGATGACTATTTCCATAGGAGAGAATCACAGAATGGAGCAACTATTATGTGTCTAGTGTGAAGTGTGACTGAAATTATTCGAATTATGCGTGAGAGAAGTGAGATGACATCTCGTATAGGAATAGTCGAACGAGAGTTCTCATCTCTACGAAGTTCAAGAATCGGGCCCCAGGTCGTTAGTTCGCTAGGCGACGTATTGTGTGTTGTCTGACGTGGCCGTAGACCAGGGGGGTGATTCTTGAATAATGTCGTGTTCGCGATTCGACAATTGTCGACCAACTTTCCTTCTAAGTTGGTCGATATTTGTCGATTCGCGAACACGACATATTTCAAGAATCGACCCCAGGCGTCAAGATTTAGGGAATAAGGAGGTTGGGGATTCCCCCGTACATAATGCGTAATGCTAATATGAATAAATGCTGAAATGCACAAATGCGAAAAGTGTGAAGCTGTTGAAAAGAAGGAATAAAGAAGTCAGTATGATTTTAGAGGTGGCATGATCTTAGTCTATGGACTCGTCGGCCAGTATTTCGTATCGCAGTACAAAAGTTTCATTTGAGTCTTTTTGTGGTTAATTTCAATGAATTAAATCGAACAATTCGACATATACATGAACTCTATTGTTCTGGGAGGTTACAAATTGCTCAAGTGGAAAATTTTTCTCGTCAGAAAACACGTTGTGGAAATTCACCGCTTTCGGCCAAACAAAACAAATTCTTCGCGCTCTCAAGTCTTATAATTTTTTTTGCGTTAACTTTTAGCAAAATGCTTTTGTACGCTTGTAAACAACACTTATAACTGTCACTTAGCGAATTTCTAAATAGCTGATGTCACTGTAGCTTTAAATAAATATTGATTGAATATTCGAGGAGACACCAATTTCGTCGAAATTACATATTTGATAGTCATTGACATACTTCAATAGTAATTGACACCCAGTATGATAGTTATTGACATAATTTCATCTCACTCTTGCATCAATCTTGGGTTTTTCGTCTGTGTTCCCATATTTCAGAATGTTTTATTTCTTTTTGAGGCCTCTGTTGCTAATTTAATGGACTGTATATAGAAACTCTTCTTTTCAAATTAAAAGGAAACGTTATTTTACAACTATATTTAAAACCAATAATTCCAAAAACCAATATTACAAATGAATAGAACCAATCTCTTTCAGAGTTACATGGAGAACTGAGACTAAAAATAAAACCCTTATCTAATAAACCCTACAGGTTCTTCGAGAACATTCTCAAGTGCTTCTTATCGCTTAACATTCTTTCGGGGGTGTGTTGGCGCGTTCATGACCATATATGGTGTTCTTTGCGTGCGAAGTAGGATTCACACGTGACGTCACAGTTCTTATCTTCGACCCAACCGAAAGACACTTAAATCCTCAACAGCCTCAGGTTATCATTTTGAAAACGTCTAACGAATATGAAACATAAAAAAATTGGAAAATATACGCAATTGTATGCAGTCGCTATCCTTAACTAAACTCTTACATATACATTTATTGACACAACTGCAAAATCTCGCGCCAAATATCTAATGATGCCGTTTTCAGGATGATAACCTGAGGAAATTGAACTTGGCCCAAATAGAAATAAAACATTCTGAAATAGGAGGAGACAGACGAAAAAACCTTAGATAGCACCGATAGTTTCTTAAATCGGTATATATGTGCACAGTGTCAATCACTATCAGGATGTCAACAACTGAACCTCTCACCCTATGCCATGTGTTTAACGTTTTCATGCAAATGAACATCCAAAACATAAATTATATATTCATTTATTATCACAAATCGAATGTATCATGTATGTAGAATAATTAAATGTGATTTTATTTATCAAATTGCTCGTGAAATGTTCATTGAATGGTACATGGTATTAAGCCCACTAAAATTAGGTGCTTATTATTGAGGACTTGTCCCAATTCAATTATGGACCTATTATTTAGCGTCGACTCCAAATAATTGAAAATTGTCGTCCAGCTCAAATAGTGCATAGTTCCTGTTGAATTATTGCCAATTTCAATGATAATTAAACTGGGAAAAACCAATTTTTGTCACCTAAATTTATTTAGTTGATACAACACAAACGACATACATTTGACATAATATATATTCTATGTTCAAGTACAGTTATGACACAACTAGTATTGCCTCTGAATGCTTTGTGTTCGGTTGCCATTGACAAGTGCACATTAAAATATCATAAATTGTATATTAAAATGTGTCATTAAGGTTCAATTCCGTATACATTAATCCTATCTTTTATTTTGAGGTCGACGGAAAACAATTATGTCGCGGTAAGGATTTTTTCAGAGAAAATGCCGGAACAGGTCAATTTTTATTCTTAGGGGGGCATATAATTGTAAGTCGAAATCTCCTCAACCCTAGGTGTAGGGGATATCACCCCTAAACTCTTAATAGGGAATAGGGCTAGAGATTTACCTCAATTGAAAGATCACTTGTTTCTCTACATGACTATGATTACACATTTTTATTGATTCCTTCAAGTAGTTACTGGAAGTGACTGTAAAATTTTATATGGACTCCAATATTTAGTTTGACTTAAATGTAAACAAATATTCAGTCTAGATCTATATTTAGAAAATATCCCTGAATTTCACAGAGAATGTATAGTAAAACTCTGCCTAGCAACATTCCCAGGTTCAGGTGGTACTTGAAAGGGTCTGATCGACCTAACGTAACAGGTCAGGCGGGAATGAAAGTCGAACCATTAACACATTCTCAAACAGAGAATCATCTTTCAAATCAGTGCATTCAAAAGTAAAGGTATCACTAACTCAAAGCTGTGAGTTCTAGTGATCATTGCATTAGGTGTTAATTAAATAGCTTTTAAGTGGAAAGTGTTTAATTTCAATCACGCACCTAATCATCATTATATTTTGTCTACAGCAGAATATAAGCAAGTGTATTTTCGTGGTCCTACAACATAGGACAATTGCATATCTTCTATTTCAAGGGTCCCTCAAGACGGATCGAAATAGTCAAGATATTTTTCATAGTCCTCGAGCTAGGATAATTTTCATGGTCCTTCGAGCCACATAGTCGATATTTTTCAGTGACAATTAGAAATCTTGCCTGGCCAATTATGTCCCGACAAAGATGTTTTCAGAAAAATCCGGAACAGGTCCATTTTAAAGAGACGAGGACATCATTTGAGCAAAATTGTAAGTAGAAATCTCCTTAAACGGAGGTGTAGGGGCTATCACCCCTAAATTTTTCTAGGAAATTGAGGATGAACTAAACCTCAAAGGAAGACAATATGTCCATCTACATAATACATTGAGGCATAGCTCACCCTCTATTCCCTATTAAGAATATAAGGGTGACAACCCCTACACCAAATTCAGGAGATTTCGACTTACAATTCTGCTAGAAACATGTCCCCATCCGAATAAAATTGACCTATTCCGGCATTTTCTCTGAAAACATCCTTCGATCATCATTGGACTGGCAAGTTTTCAAATTGTCACCCTGTATTTATTTTAAACCTCCAATTATTCGTATTGATAGGCAATCTCATCTTAGGAAAATGCATGCACTAAAGAGAACACTTTGGTATTCTAGGTATTTTTCTGGAAATGATTACAAGAAGTAAACTTACCCCGGTAATATTTTAAGCACTAATGATGTGAGATCCAACGGTACTTTATAGCCAGAAAAATGTACGGCTGTTACTAGCGATATTAACAACCACAGGCTCCACATATGTCCGGGAAACACGCCATTGTGGATACTATTCTGTAACTAGAAAATTCCAATTATTAAAGATATTCCTCAACTGATTGTTAAACTATAGTTTAACAATCAGTATCAATTCGATATATCGAATTGATAGATAAACTGAATATTAATTTTTTTTCGATGTGTAAGCTTCAATTCACTTAAAGAGGATAAATGAAGTATGCTCATTCTGCATTGACGAAAAAATAGCATGCTTTTCAAGTCGAATTCAGTTGAGAGTCCTAGTTGCGAATGCGGAGAAGCAGAGTAGACTATAGAAAATATGATAAATAATTGTCCAATATTTAAATTTCAGGATGGCTTAAGGGCTATATGTGCAGTCACAGAGTGGTTTTCATTGAGCCTGTAGCCAATGTTAATCCAACATATTATCAAGGAAAGTGTTCTTGGGGCTGCTTTGAAGCCATGGGTAGACAAACAATTCGGTCGCAGACCATAGACGTACCAAAAAGACTCTGCACTGGCTCACAAAGCGCGAGTTTCGAACTTCATTTCGACCAGACAATGGCTCTTGAATTGACAAGACGTGAATCCAATGGATTATTCTCTATGAGCCATTTTGGAAAGCAAGGTTCGAACTAAAAAATATACCGGTCTCGAGACGCTGAAGAGAGCCATTTTCCATGGGTGGGCTAAAATACCGGCAAGCTACGTTTGGGCAACTTACGATTAGTTTTTTTGACACAGTGAAATGTGGTCAAATGGAGCCAAAGTGAATTGATTCTGAAATTTTGATTATTTTCACATGTCCTCCACTAAAAAATAATTTTCCTAACCTGTTGAATAGATTACATTTCAAGGGCTGGACCCTATAGTGCATGAAAAACAGCGACCCAAACAATTTCCGATTGATTACAGATTATGAAATCAATTTCTTCGTAGGTAAACCTGACATAGAAAAAAGAGATCAAAGCAAATAAACCGTTAAGGTTATTTGTAAACAGACAGCTCTCTCGACAGCAATTACCAACTACCCATCCTTTCGTAAGACAAACAGGCATCTTCAATAAAAATTAATTGAGAAATTGTCCGAATACAAATAACTGTAAATATTGCTTCAATATTTAGCCTACAAAATATGAAAGCATTACGTCAAGAATCTATATGGAAACTTTCAGCTCTCCAATGACATCAGGGAATAGTTGCGAATGCGAATGCATTAATAGTCCGAGAGCTGGCACGAATTTTAGGGTAGGTATTTGAGGCAAGCTGAAAACTTGTCAGATTACTCTCCTATTATATCCCAACTCGGGATTGCAGACCTGGCTGGTGAGTAGCGGGGCTAAATCAACCCCTACATTTTTAATGGCCTGGCAGGTAGAAAGCCCTACCGAAATGATCTGTCTTTTTGGGAATGTTATTTTTTAGTTATAAGTAACACTCCATTAAAATTTCAAGCTGCCAAATAATTCAATCGGGGGGGATCACGAAACGTGTGAAAAGATAAAATAACAAAACATTGTTCGATACTCCAACCTAAAAATTCTTAATTCAACAAATGCACGTACCTACTTCCAAACAAAAAAGAAATTTCCTTATAACGTTGAAAAATTGATCACACAATTTAAAATTAAAAACATAAAGAAAGATAAAACATTACAATCAGAAAAGAACACCTTAAAAATGATAGATCTTAAGAAATGTTGTTAGATTGAGATAAATTCGAGGTGGGTACCTGTTCTGGCTCGCCAGGGCGAACTCTGCAATTTTAAACTGTAATTATCACTTTTTTAGCCTTGATAAAGGATCAATTGGATCCGAAACGTTGGTGAAGATTTAAGAAAATTTAACCAAAAACATTAAAGTCCAAATTCCTGAATAAATTGTTTTTATTATTGTTCTTTTTACAGTTTCAAGTATCGAAACGAACAATTGCATTTTTTATTGTGAATTCATATACATACTCAAAAACGTGTGTAAGTGCATTTCCAATAGCTTATAGGCATTTTATTATGTAGGTGCGTATACAATGCATAGCTATTCACGATTATTTGGGCAAATGATTCGTAATTTTTGTCTGAGTGGTACAATTAAAAGATAATTTATTCTCATAAAAAAAACTTCGCATTTCCTCAAAGATTCAAAAATATTTTTCGGAACCCCTTCGATGGACCGGTAAGCGAGACGATACGTTTTAATTTTAAATGCTTGAAGTACCTCTTCACGATTTGGTTTTTCGGCCGGTTGCCCCTCCGAATCAACGCTGTCGGTATCATCACTGCTATCGTAGTGATCTCGAACAACGCATTTGACACTGTTTAACAGGTCCTTTTTCAGTTGGAAGTTAATTTGTTACAATATTTACATCGACATTAACGAAATCATTTAAAGTAATCTTCATTATCAACATTTCCAGCTGAATCCAACGTTTCGGAAGGATCTATCTGACCATCGCAATGTTTTAGTTTATGGTCGGGATTTATTACCTACGTCCAGCATAATTATGGAAAAAACCCACCCTTATACCTTTTTACCATTACCCATTCAAAAAGTGATGTTCTTTTTCTTGGAATATTTCGTTATAGAGAGAATTTATTTCGTTTTAGAGGGTGTTTTCAACATGGAATTTAGATTCAAGGTGCAATGTCTTGAACGAAATTTGTTATAAAGAGAAATTCGTTATACAGATGTTCGCTATAGGGAAGTTCTTCTGTATGTTGTGAATATTTATTATCTTATTATTCGCTACAGGGGTGAAAATCTTTCGAAAGTGTAATAACAGAGGATAAACAAACAATTAATCAGGAGTTTTTGTGCGTTGCCATTACAATTGCACTTTAATATATCATTTAGTGAACATTAAAATGTGCCATAAATCTTCAATTTCGTACACATTCAACTCATCTTTTATTTTGAGGTCGACGGAATAGTCATTTATTCAACTAGTTTATTAAAGACAGCGACTAATGGTCGAGGTATTTTAATACGTGAACGGAGCGAACGAGTTAATATATCGAGACCATTAGTCGCTCGATTAATAACCGAGTTGATTAAAAGATTTTTCCGTCGATCTCAATATGAATTGTGTGAGAATTCTTGATTGAAATAAATTCCCATTCTGAACAAGACTTACATTCTATGTATCTATGTTCCAGTAGAATTTTGACATATTTTCTCATAGTGCTTCTGAATAATTTGTGAACGGTTGTCATGAGGAATGCACATTAAAATAGCCAAAAAATTGAGTATTAAAATGGGTCATTAATGATCAATTTCGTACACATTAAAATCACCTTTTATTTCGAGGTCGGAGGAAAAAGATATTTGTGTTAAGGAAACTCACCTGAAACCTAGCAATCCTTTTCTTCCATGACCTAATTCCAGATTTCCACACCAGGTGGAGGACTTCCCTGTCGAAATTGACGTCCCATCCTTCGTGAGTGATGGAAAAGGAAAAAGCGACGGCTGAATGGGCTTCCGCCATGACCGTTGCTCAATCTGAAACGGAGAAAACTGCCGTTAACGATCTACAAAGATGTACTAAACTACCATTTAACTCGATTCAACCAGATGCCTATAATCGCCGTGCGAATCATTAAGTAAAGTAGGCTTTAATAGGGATTACGAAATTAATGGTAATAAGGGAAAAAACGAAAATGATATATTGTATAATGAGTTAAACAGATTAATGAAAACAGGGTCAGGTGCGAGGTGGAATCGTATAAACTATGTATTTAATTGTATTTGATTTCCTTAATTTCTGATATTAAGTAGTTATTGACTGTTATCATTAATATGTTCAACCTGTCGGTTACGCGGTCAATAGACAAATCAAGCTGAGCGATACGCCCTCTGGGGACGATCTGAGTAACCATTAATATTGACACGATCCTTTCATTTTGCATTGTGATGTGATTAATGTGAATATTAACATTATTGATAATTTTTTTAGGTATAATTTATTCAAATCGCTATTGTTCACTTATAGCGTTTTCTTTTGGGAAAACTGGTGCGCACCAGAATTGCCCCAGTGCGATCTGAGTGCAAATTTCTATGAGCATTTCATTGTTCTTTGTACCAATAGAACACGAAAAATTGCACTGGGGCAATTCTGCTGCGCACCAGTTTTCCCAAAAGAAAACGCTATTACTCAGTGTTCTTCCTGAGAAAAAAGAATTCCAAATACACTGCTCAACAATTGATAGGGATCACTTACTTGTTCTAAATTTATTTCTGAAATATTCGCTCCAAGATTGTGAATTTAGTCAAATATCAGAGTATTTTCAGTTTATAACATGGTTCACTTGAGAAAAGAATGAAAAAATGGAAAGTTGGAGAGAAAAAAAGACTTTATTAGGAACACTCAAAATTTTGTGTTTGAATAACATAAAATTTTTATGATGAAACCACAAGAAGGCTGAAGTTTCGGTTAAGCTAGTACCAGTAGTACTTAGTTGGTCCCCCACGAGCTCGTCTCAAGCATTCTACCCTACGAGGCATACTTTCGATCAAACGATTGATAAAATTTTGGGGCAAATTCGTCCAAATATCCCGTAAAGCGTTAGAAAGGTCCTCCAGGTTATTGATTGGTTGTTCTAAGGTTGACAATTGTCTAGACATCTCAGACCAGACATGTTCGATGCAATTCATGTCTGGAGAGCGAGCTGGCCAGTTCATCCTATCAATAGCAGTTTCTAGCGCTTCATTAACCAGACGACTACGGTGTGGACGGGCATTATCGTCGATTAAAATGAAATTCTCGCCCACGGCAGCCGCAAACGGAACAATTATGGGTTTAATAATCATATCGTGATATCTCTGGTTGGTCATGGTGGTGTTCTGCAGAACAACCAACTCTGTGCGTTGGTTCAAACAAATGCCTCCCCATACACATATAGAACCTCCGCCAAAAGCTGTTGTGGGTACTATAAACTTTTCTGCATAGCAAGAATACGTCCATCGGAGTTGACCAAACGAAATCTAGACTCATCCGTAAATAAACATCGGCTCCAATCTTCAAGTGTCCAATTGCGGTGCTCCTCAGCCCATTGCCGTCGATGAACCCGGTGTTCCCTATTCAAACGGGGATGTTGTACCCTCCTACGTGCTCTCAAACCACTAACATGTAGTCGTCGTCTTACAGTCTGGTTCGAAATTAGAACTCCTGTTGCAACTCTCAGTGATCTATTGAGCCGCGACGCCGGGTGAGTGGAATTTCTCCTAGCATTGAGGATCAAAAGACGATCTTGGGCAGCTGTTGTATTGCGCTGCCGACCTCCCCCATGAACATAAGCTACTGAGTCGTTTTGGATGAACCTATTCCAAACCCGACTCACGACACTTTGCGAAACATTCAACCGCCGGGGCACTTCTCGCTGGGACAAACCTTCCTGTATCCTCCGTATGATTTGGTCCAGTTGCACAGGAGCCAAACGTCTTCTCGGCATGACTGATAAGCTGATATTGTTCTCATTTCTTCAATTATTGTCACGTTGTTGTTTGAACGAGAGAAAAAAACAGATTTAATAACAAATACCACATTGCTTTTCACTCCACCTGTAACAGCCTACAGATAATAATCGATTTTGTGAACAAGAGCCGATGAAGCGAGGAAGACTTTGATATAATCAACTCAAAACATCTTACTTTTTCCTTAGAGAACATATAATATACAGATATTCACGAGATAACTTGAAAAAATACAAATGAAGAGAAGTTCATAAGTGATCCCTAGCAATTGTTGATCAGTGTAATATACATTTTCATGACTTTCCTCAAGCTAGGGATAAATTTCGTGTTTGGGTAGAAGGGAAATCGAGGAGTAAAGTGACAAAGTGTTGATGTATCGACGAAAAGCGTGGCGACTGAAACTTAAAATCGGTAAACCAGTAACGGAAAATATGAAAGTTTGCTCCTTGCATTTTGTAGATGGCGATTATTTTTATCGAGGTAAGTACGGATTACACAAAACTTGTAGGTTATAGATTAGATTCATGGGGTTAATCGTTTACAGATCCCAGTTCATAACAGAGGTAGTTTTTGAAAAATACTACTGTGCCTACCAGAAATCTTCCTGTTGGATTTATTACCAGAAAGGAGGAACAACCGGAATGTTCTAGTTCTAGTAGTAGAACTGAAAGGTTGAGACAAGGAAGTCTAAAAAAAGAAAAACCCACTGAAGAATGCTATTGTGAAGAGAAAAATGACACCTACCGTATTCACAGAAAATAAAAATACAGGGTGTCCAGGAAAATGTGGGAAATCTCTCGGATTCAGATAGAGCATAAAAAAATAGATGCCAAGTTACCATTTTTTTTCCTAGCGGCTCTCCCTACGAAGATACGACCTCCTAAATGACGCCACTGGAAATTCATTTTGGTGAAATAAATTTCAGTTACTTACATCTTTCATTATTTTTTTTCGAAAACGGTTCATGTTATCGACACTGAACAAGTGTACTTTTTCTTCAGCTTAATGTTCAAGGTATCCAAATTTGTTTTTTAGCACCTTGTCATACGGGGTGTTAAATATGTAAGCATTTAAATGTACAACCCAGTCCGCCCCTGGTAAACTGAACAAGCTAATTGAAATTTGAGTGCGGTGATTTAAGAGGTCCTTAATACTATCAATCATATCAAATTTTTATCAAATTAAATCGAGTAGTTTGAAACATATTCCACTTAAATGGATTTCCAGTGGCGTCATTTAGGAGGTCGTATCTTCGTAGGCAGCGCCGCTAGAAAAAAAAATATGGGAACTTGTCATCTTTATTTTTTATGTTCTATCTGAATCCGAGAGATTTCCCACACACCCTGTATAATATACACATTAAAACACTCGGGTCACGGACCCGGGTTCTAAGTTTACGAACACATCAGGTTTAGGATTTGAAGTGACAATCGCATCCATAACATAACCAAATATTTTATGGATTTATTCTTTCAGTCCCCGTTTAATTTCGGATTGTCTCTAGCGTTGCTTGCATTTATTGGCTTTTGTAAAATATTTCTTATAATTTCTGGTGTATGCACTTCCATGTTTTATGTTATTTTTGAGTACCTATGTTAAAGAAGTAGATAATTCAATTTTTCAGTTCCAGTTTATTTACTGATGGACTCTAGCTTTGCTTGGATTTATTGGCATCTATAAAATCCTTCTTATAATTTCTGGTGTTCCCTCGCATGTTAAATGTTTTCTTTGAGCACCCATGTTAAAAAAGCATAGAAGGATTTAGCTTTAATGCAGAAAGATCTGCATACAAAGTCATGAAAAAGTTGTTTCACATTATTTTCTCGGCTCATGGAACCACACCTTTCACACTGAGCCAAATTTTCTTTTCTATCCACAATTTTTAGGAATAGAATATATAATTTTACAAAGAAAAGAGTAGAAGACTTATTCCTGCCTTGTTCAAATACAAAATTAAACTGCAGTGCGCATGCTGTGACTCTACTACCCTGCTCTCGTGTAGGGTTACGACAGATCAACCTGAGTCAGTGGTCCAGTTAATAGCACAGTACTTTCCGAACACAGGTTGGATGTTCGGGTTAGGTAAACGAACGCGAAGGTAAGGGATCGAGTTAACCCGAGTAAGTATCCGAAAACGCCTAATGCAGTACTTTTCAGGCGTAGAGGCATCTCTATATGTTTACTTCTTAATCTGAGCGTTTCAAGCTGAACATGGTAAAGACTGATGATCGGATGAACTCCGCCACTGTGCCGAGGTCCTGACCGACCAGTGTCCGTTTTAGTAATTACAGTTGCACTTTGCACTTTGTACAAGGGGAACCTATTCATTGTTAAACGAATAATACGAAAAGATCTCGCATTAATAAGTGGAATTCCAGAACACAAATAAAATTAACATATTGGTTCATCAAAAGGTAAATTCTTCAATTAGCAAACATTAACATGTAAGATCCAAAGAACATAGGTTAATGTTATTTTATTGAAGTGAATGTAATCGATATAATAGTGTCGTACAGCCCTGGACTTGGATATTTGTAGAAAAAGAAAATTACTTCAGGAATTAATATGATCGGGACTTTTTATACTTAACTGAGCGATTTACGATATAGAATGATATCAAGGATATTGAAGTTATTAAGGTTCAAGTACAGGGTGACCAGAATTGGCGATCCCTAACTAAATGGTTTTCCAATAAGAGGTGTTATTTTGAATAGCCGCCATTTCGGTAAATGTCACGTTTGAAGCTGTTATTTTTCGACATTTGACAAGTACAAATTACGCTATTAATAAAAATGGAACGATACACGCTTCAAGAACGCATTGAAATTATTAAAATTCGCAATAAAAATGGTGAAATTTTGGCAGAAATGGTTCGTAAAACTAGAACATTTTTGGGTCGTCGTGAAGCACCTTGTCGGACCGCAATAAAGAAATTGATGGAAAAATTCGAGCTGTTGGGACAAGTTAGTGATGTGAAGAATAAAACCCGTGAACGTCGCTCAAGAACAGCCGAGAATATAGCTGCTGCGAAAATGAGGCTGGAGCAACAGTTACGGTGATTGGATTGCGCTATCGAGAGATCATTAATGATTTTTTATGACCGAAATTGGATAGTATTGATCTGAATAACGTTTACTTTCAACAAGACGGCACTACGTGCCACACGAGCAACGAAAATATTGATATTTTGCGGGAGTGTTATCTCTCGAAGAGGTGAGCACAATTGACCACCCAGATCATATGATTTGACACCTTACGACTTTTTCCTTTGGAGCCACGTGAAAGAGAAGGTCTACGCCAATAGCGCAGCGTCGATTTAAGACCTCAAAGATGGAATTCGTGAGGCTACCGAGGACATAGGGCTGCCACTTTGCGATTTGGATATGGAAAATTTCATTAAAAGGATATGGTCCTGTAAGCGTGGTCGTGGTGGTCATTTGCCTTATGTTATTTTCCACTATTAACGGCGTAGCTTCTTCTTTATAATGAAATAAACATCCGATCATTCATATTGAAAAATGGCATTTTTCTTTGACAATATAACACCTCTTATTAGAAAACCCTTTACAACTTTTTACCCTACGAAATAGAGAAAAATGAATGGCACATTGCAGTTATCTTTTTTCGAGAAACTCATTATTTCGTCAACCGCATTGCTCTATCTTCTTTTGTTTTCGAGTTCTAATTCGAAATTGCCAAAATTGACATTTGGGCAATTCCAAATTTGGTCATTATCTCCGTTCCTGTTTGTTCTCTCTCAGGTTTGAAAAATTGTAGTTCAGGGATCACCAATAGGGATGTTGACTATTTTTTGGAATTCATTTTATTTTGTAGATAAACCCTATACAAACACGAAAATATTACTTTTTTCTTAAAATATAAGTATTTGCCAATAAAAAATACGTCGAAAAAGAGAATTAATTTTCCCGCGGAAACGGCACGTTATGATGATTACGTCAACAGTCGGTAGACATCATAGACTAACTAAATTTTTAGTTGTCAGTTTGTCTATGGTAAACATACTTTGACTTCTGTCAAAGTGAACTGATTTTGCCTGATTCCTTGTGGAAAATTCAATTTAAGCCTTCAAAATGAATATGTCGGTCTATAAAAGCTGAATGAGGTGTTTCTTTTATTTGTAATAATAAATATGAGTTAAAAGTTCGCTACTTACAGAGACAATTCTACGTTTTTAAGCTCCACTGCACAAAAATCTTTGTTTTCAGCAAAGAAACTTGCGACCATCAGAAATCAAGTTACTACTATATTACCCTTGATGAATCCTATCTCCATTATAAAGAAAATTGTAGATTATCGTTCTTATAACGAATAATCGAACTATTCTGTTCTCTTTCAGCTTTCAACTTCTTGAGTTCGAAACATAGATATGATATTCTATATATTTACTATGGTTCAAGTCAAAAAACCGTGGGTTTCACAAAGCTTGATTGGGCAATCAAATCGTTCGTTTTGAAGTAAGTCGATGGTTTATGTCAAAAATGAACTGAAAATTGCAGAGAAATGATGACATTTCAATAATCAGGGTGATTGGAGTTTTGTGGAACCCGGCCTATGAATGTATTTTGTTGATCTCGGCACCGAACATTCGAATTTGCAATGACAATACGGATAGTTTGACGTCACTATACGGATTACCTCTGATTGGCGTTCGCAGTCACGTGATAGTTGATAACAAATAACATAATTCAGCTTTATTTAATTCAACGAGATCACTAAAATTTTTTTTCTACAAACGTCAAAAAATGACAAGGTTCGCGCATTGGCAAGAATATGCGAAGTGACCCTTTTTTTCATTCCTTCGTTACTATGACACCGTGCGCGAAGTAGTGTGCGAAATACTTACTTCGCACACTGCATGTAAACTATATGGGATTTTTATATTTTAACTTGGTAAATTTCTTGAAACCCCGTTTTCTTTAACATTGAGTGTTGCTTTCAACATAGAATATATTGCCCATAGTTATAATACCTAATTACTTGATTTGGAAAAAACAGTTCAAACAGTTCAATATTTTTTTCATATTAAGCTAAGCGTTTGTAGAAAAAATTTTGTTTGCATCTCATGCGCGAAATACTTTGGTGATCTCGACTATTTTTTTAAACTCGGCTGCGCCTCGTTAAAAAAATCAGTTCTCGATCACCAAAGTAGCATTTCGCGCACTAGATACAAAATAACTATTTTGTATCTAGTGCGCGAAAGTATTTCACATATGAGGAAAACCTCAATTTATATGAATTCGTAACATGAGTCAACATCCCTATTGTGCTATTGATTTTGTGCCAGTTTAGGGTACGTTCAGATGATGAGCGCTCAACGCGCGTTTTGCTAACGCGCGTTTACAACTACATGTATATGTTGCATAGAAACGCGCGTTAGCATGTGTACTCCGAGAACAAAATACATGTAGTTGTAAATGCGCGTTAGCAAAACGCGCGTTGAGCGCTCATCATCTGAACGTAGCCTTAGAGTATTCCGGTAATTATAGATACTGTGTGACAATATCATTTCAAAAAGTTTCAACTATCCATAGGGGCAAATCGAGAAAATTCCACTTGATTAATCATATTGTCATTATTATTCTCTTATTAATATCCGTTATGCTGCGTCAACGCATATTTTGATCGTTATTTTCATCAATTTTCATAGTCGATATTCAGGTGAGATTCCACTTTTGTTTACAATATCACTGAATAAAAGATGTGCGAAATGAATTTACATAGTATTTTAGGCCAATTGAGGTTAGTGATCGGCTCAGCTGAGCACCTTCACATTGATGATTCATATTCCGCAATTTGAAGAATTTCAATGAAACGAGTTATTTTTTTGTGTTATTATGGTTCGCTTTTAGTTTTTACTTGATTTTCTCGATTCTGGCCGTAGCTATGAGTAGATTCCACGAAAATAATTACTTGAATCATAGACTAACTAAACGGAGAATAGATGAGACACTAGTAGAACAAGCTTCAACGCCATCTTTTTTTATACAACATTACTAATTCGTGAAAAAAGCTCAATTGAAAAAGGAATCTGTATCGTAAAGCTGCCTCAAAAAGAATTCTGTAGTGCACCTTTTGAATGGTAGGTACACCCATATACAAGAGGCAAAAAGTTTTTTGAAATTCAATTTCCAAAAGGAAATCAGAAATGGATTCGTGCAAGTTATCGATGAGTGAGGAAATTTATTTTCATGAAAATAATACCTGCAACGAACTTTCATCTGATTTTCTTTTGGAATCGAGAAATGAGGATCAATAATTAAATTCTGGATAGAATAAAAATTTATTAACTGAAATAGGTATCACCAATTGAAAATACAGATTTATTTCATAAATATCTAATCAATAAACTAATAATTGCATTGAAAACATTCTCAAAAACTAAAACTAATGAATTCAATAATACAAAATATGAGTATTTACCGACTAAACTTATCAATACATGAAAAACTTTTTTGAAAAACTACGAGTATCTTAATTCTTATAGTTAACAGAATATACATGTAAATTTTATAATTACCTTCTTGCATCTCGATTTTTAAATCCAATAACACAGCACGTCTTCACTCTTGCAGGCATATCGAAATTTATTATATTTCAAAAAGAACGTGTCAAACCACTCCTTGTGTCAGTTGACAATTCAAAGGTTTTTTTAATAACAATGATTTTACATACTTACTATTTTCTCGATAGGATTTCCATGAATGCAACGACATCTAACTATCAAATTGAAAATAATTTTTTCGTGTATTAGTCTCCTCCTCCGACAGATGTCGCGGAATATACGAGTGGCTCATCTATTTTATTAGTTTGTCTATGACTTGAATCATTGATCATCCTTATGATAACCTTATTTTTTCGATGTTATAATTATCTCTTGAAGGATTCTTACAGGGTGTCCCGGATAAGATTTTCATCAATGGCTCCCGAATGAATTTTGTGAAAAAAAAGGGTACGCCAATGCTTTTTTAATTTAATTTAATAATTTAGTCGTTTTCGGAAATTTACTCAGGGTTATTAACTCGATCCATTGGGTCACGTGACGGATCTACTCGGATCACGGACCCAGGTTCTAAGTTTACGAACATATCAGGTTCAGGATTTGAAGTGTCAGACGTATCAATAACATAGCCAAATATTTTATGAAATTATTTTTTTCAGTCCCAGTCTATTTTGGAATTGTCTGTAGCTTTGCTTGCATTTATTGGCTTTTGTAAAATCTTTCTTATGATTTCTGGTGTGCCCTTCCATGTTTAATGTTATTTTTGAGTACCTATGTTGAAGAAGTAAAAAATTCATTTTTTCAGTTCCAGTTTATTTTCTGATTGTCTCTAGCTTTGCTTGCATTTATTGGATTTTGTGAAATCTTTCTTATAATTTCTAGTGTGCCCTCCCATGTTTAATGTTATCTTTGAGTACCTATGTTAAGGAAGTAAAGAAGGCTTAAGCTTTAATGCAGAAAAATCTGCATACAAATTTATGAAGAAGTTGTTTTACATTATTTCCTTGGCTCGTAGAACCACACATTTATTGTACATTGATCCAAATTCTCTTTTCTTTCCATAATGTTTAGAAATAGAATATATAGTCCGTTCACGAAAGGTTGAGCTCATAGTAGGCGTTTCTTTATTTATCTGAAGTTGGCAGTATTTTCTGTCATAACGTAAAATAAAGTCAACGTTGCCGAATGTACCCGGCCTCGTCCGACGAGCTTGCGAGTTATAAGAGACCTCTGTGACCTATTGACAACATTGCGTATCAATCTGACAAGAAAATAAAGAACATAACCTAAAATTTGAATATACACAGTGGAATATGCCAAATTTCCATGGCCAACCGACGGCTCAACCTTTCGTGAATGGACTATACCTATGCAATAACTAAGTAAAGAGTAGAAGACTTATTCCCGCCTTTTTCAAATACAAAATCAAACCGCAGTGCGCATGCGGTGACTCTACGACCCTGCTCCCGTGTAGGGTTACGATAAATCAACCTGGGTCAGTGATCGAGTTAATAGCACCGTACTTTCCGAACACGGGTTAGATGTTCGGGTTAGGTAAACGAACGCGAAGGTTAGGGATCGAGTTAACCCGAGTAAGTTTCCGAAAAGGCCTTTTATGTCATAAAATCGTCTATAAGGATGAAGATCCCGAATTTTGGGCACCTTATTCTGAAAAACCCTTTTGTCTTAGGGTTGTTAGTGAAATTTCAAATCAATTTTTTTCTCAAATACCTGTTGTTCAATGAAATGTTTGCATTACTATCTCTAAACCCTGTGGCCCCTCAGATTGAGCAGCCACTGTTTACGAACTTTCACCCATATGAATTTCGTTGAAACGATAATAATAATCATACAATGATTGCGTATCTGTTATGAATGCTAATGGACCTCATTTCCGTGACAAGGAATTTCGCCTTTAAGTTCATCAACAACTGATTAAATCATTGTGTAAAAGTGCTCGAACGTAATTGGTCGAGACGGGACGAGCCTAAGACCTTCAAAAAACGGGTCTTCACTTCAGATTCGGTCTCAATAATCGTTTCGAGTGTATGATTATATCGTTTTAATCGTTTTTCGAATTAAAAATGGAATATATCTAACGAATGATTCAATTATTGTTTACAACGGATTTTCAATGAAGCGGCAATATCTAATTATTTTTCGACAAACACTACCGTCTTAGTTTATTTCTTTTTTGCGCCGGATATCTCTCCAGATATTTCAGAATGATTTATTTTCATTTGGGTCAAGTTCCATTTCATCAGGTTATCATTCTGAAAACGCCATCATTAGAAATTTGGCGCGAGAGTTTGTAGTAGTGTCAATAATGTATAGTTCGTTCACGTTCACGTTTGAGCCGTCGGTTGGCCATGACAATTTGGCATATTTCACTGTGTATATTAAAATTTTAGGTAATGTTGTTTATTTTCTTGTCAGATTGATGCGCAATGTTGTCAATATTGCATAGAGTACTCTGATAACTCAAAAGCTCGTCGGACGAGACCGGATACATTCGTCAACGTTGACTTTATTTCACGTTATGACAGCAAATATGCTGCAACTTCAGATAAATAAACAAACGCCTACTATGCTCTCAACCTTTCGTGAACAGACTATATACTCCGTTCGCATATTATTGAGCACAAAGTAGGCCTTTGTTTATCTATCTAAGGTTGGCAGTATTTACTGTCATAACGTAAAATAAAGTCAACGTTGCCGAATTTACCCGAGCTCGTCCGACAATCTTTCGAGTTTAGATCAGAGAACTCCGTCATTTATGCAACTTTTTCGTAATATTGACAACATTGCATATCAATCTGACAGGCAAATAAACAGATAGTTAGATAAACAAACGCCTACTATGCGCTCAAACTTTCGTGAACGGACTATACCTACTTAAATATTTCTTTTTTGCGCCTAAGTTCTGGATATCTTGAAATGGAAATATAAAGATTCTTCTTTTCAATATTCCAATTGATTTTTTTATGGTTCTGTTAACACTATGACCACACAATTATGTATGAGGATTATTATGAGCATCTTGCATGTGGCTGCAACATTTCATTTCAATAGGTTTGGTTTTGTCTGAGATATTGAGGAACAACAATTTTGAATGGCCATATTTTATGGAACACTCTGTACCATTTGCCTGGTTAACGAACTTAACTGAGTCATTTGGGAACCGAACTCACCCTGAAAATTTCAAATCTCTAGTACAATCTCTCCGGAAGTTATCGTGCTAACGGCCGACCCCAAGTACAGAATCGAATTTGACCACTGATTCGTCATCAGGGAGTCGAAAGAAATCGTTTGAGACTATTTTCGGCTTGAAATTCGAAAATTACAGACATTTGGGCAAAACGATATAGCACTCGTTTAAGTTGAACGAGCGGTCAAAAATGGAATAAATCTAACATATTATGATTCTAGTACTAAAATAAATTAATCTTCGGAAATTAAGAATATAAATAGAAAGAAAACCTTCATGCATGCTGTTTTCCAAGTTACAAATACAAATATCTAAAATTACTCTATATATAAGAAATGAAAAAATAATTAATTAATAGTACCAAATAGGTTATCAATCATCGACGCGGTATCCAGTGAGTGATAAGATAAGTAGGGTATTCACCTGAAACCTGGAGTACATGAAATAGTTTATTTGTGGAGAGCTAATGGCGTGACCCAATTATCTTTGAACAACTGGAATGGCCCAGACTCTCAGATCAATAAAAAATAAAGATAGTCTCCAAATGCGATATCAATTTGAGGATAAGGCTACGTTCAGATGATGAGCGCTCAACGCGCGTTTTGCTAACGCGCGTTTACAACTACATCTATTTTGAACGCCCATCATCTGAACGTCCCTAAACAAGATATACAGGGTGTCCCATTACTCGACGTCAACCCGGAATCGGTGAAAAGGCAAGTAATGCTGGTTGTCAGAAAAATATAAAAAAAGATCTAAGTTGCATGATTTCAAAATAATGCGCATTAAAAAAAAACACGCAAAATTCCACACCCTGTGACAGTCTTTTCGCTCCTGTTGCCACAAATATCAACTTTTTCCAACTTTTTTCTTTGCTGTGTAATCTTGAATAATGCTTGTCTAAACTGTAATCAAAATTTTGATACCAGCTGCTCTAGGTTTCATAAAAATAAGGCTTACTTCTCGAAAAAAAATTCGAAATAAACAATTGTCTAGTTTCAACTGACTGTATTGAAAAAAAATGTACTACGTAGGGTTGGCATGTTTTTTCAAAAGTTGGCGCATTTAGTAAGGATTCCAAAATGGTATAATACTTGTTTAATTGTAGCTGCCGTAGTTTACATTTATTTTCGAATGCCTTTGAATACACTTTTTCGTTAACTGCTTCCCAGTAATAAAGTCCAATGGATTCAAGTCCGGTGAACCGTCCGGCCACGAGATTGGACCAGAACGTCTGATCCATCTTCTTGGAAAAATGTTATCAGAAAAAAAAATTTCCAGAGAAAATAATTTTCCAGAAAAAAATTTTCCGGAAAAATTCCTCTGAACATTTTTTTTTCTGGTAACATTTTTTCCCGAAGATGGATCGGACGTTCTGGACCAATCTCGTGGCCGGCAATTTCACCGGACTTGAATCCATTGGACTTATTACTGGGAAGCAGTTAACAAAAAAGTGTATTCATAGGCAATCGAAAATAAATTTGAACTACGGCAGCTACAATTAAACAAGTATTATACCATTTTGGAATCCTTACTAATGCGCCTACTTTTGAAAAAACATGCCAAACCTACGTAGTACATTTTTTTTTCAATACAGTCAGTTGAAACTAGGCAATTGTTTATTTTGAATTTTTTTTCTGAGAAGTAAGCCCTATTTTTATGAAACCCAGAGCAGCTGGTGTCCAAATTTTGATTACAGTTTAGACAAGCATTATTCAAGGTTACACAGCAAAGAAAAATGTTGGAAAAAGTTGATATTTGTGGCAGCGAAAAGCGAAAAGACTGTCACAGGGTTGGAATTTTGCGTGTTTTTTTAAATGCGCATTATTTTAAAATCATGCGACTTAGATTTTTTTTATTTTTCTGACAACCAGCATTACTTGCCTTTTCACCCGGTTCCGGGTTGACGTCGAGTAATGGGACACCCTGTATGTAGTTGTAAACGCGCGTTAGCAAAACGCGCGTTGAGCGCTCATCATCTGAACGTAGCCTAAGATATAATCTTTGTTTTTGAGCGCTCGTTCTACTTAAACGGGCTATATCGTTTTACACAAATGTTTGTAATTTTCGAATTTTGAGCCGAAAATGGTCTCAACCGATAGGGTTTTACTCCGTGGTCAATTCTGTCCGTGGGGCCGTCCGTTAGCACAATAACTTCCGAAGAGATTCTCCTAGAGACTTGAAATTTTCAGGATGAGTTTGGGTCCCAAATTCCTCGGTTAAGTTCGTTAACCAGCCAAATCGTACAGGGTGTTCCATGAAATATGACCATTCAAAATTTTTGTTCCTCAATATCCCAGAAAAAACGAAACCAATCGAAATGAAATGTTACGGCCAAATGCAAGATGCTCATAACAAGCCTCATGCAAAACTTTGTGGCCATAGTATGAACAGAACCATAGAAAATTCAATAAGAATATTGAAAAGAAGAAACTTCATATTTCCATAAATTGATATTCGATTCGAGTGAAATTTATTTTGTGAATATTAACTGATATATTGAATTTTCATGCAAAATTTTGTGGCCATAGTGTTAACAGAACCATAAAAAATTAATTGGAATATCGAAAGAAGAATCTTTATAACGTGCGTTCAAAAAAATCGTGGTAGGCTGTGAATTCTATTTTTCCCCTCATAGACTCTTAGGAAAAATTATAATATGGATTCTATTTTTCCCCTCATAGACTCTTAGGAAAAATAGAATCCACAGCTTACTTGACCACGAATTTTTTTGAACGCACGATATTTCCATAACAGAATATCCGATTCAGGTAAAGCTCATTTTGTGAATGAATGTTCATGCAAAATTTTAAGGGGATCGCATCATCAGAACAATAGAATTTAATTTCTTAATTATAATGAATATTCTAAGATATTGTTTATGAACAAAATCAATATCTGAAATGAAATGAATCAAATCTTTATGTTAAAATGTTCAGAGAGGCTTTAAACTCCATAAAGCGGTAATTCAGTGTTTCTGTAGTGAGAAAAGTGACTTTCAGGTGAAATATTTTTCGGATTTTGGGGGCCCATATCTCCCAAACTAAAACAGATCGCCAATTTTTTTTTCACAATACAACGACACCAAAATTTGATGGATATCTGTTGAATCCTGAAATTCACCAGTTTTAATTTTTTTTCAAAATGTTCCACCAATTTTGTAAATGTGAAAAAATTCCAGAGTATAAAGGGCCAAAGAAGACATTTTATGTCAAAAAATGGCGGTGGACACTTTTATGGAACACCGGAAAACAAATGACAATAACTTTATTTTTTCTCTAAAAATAGATTTTTCAGCTGAAATTCTTAAAACAATTATACGTCTATTCTTTTAATAGCAAGGAATCAACAGAAAAAATCACCATTCGAAAATTTTGGATATCACAAGAGAAAAAAAATAAAACGAAAAAAGTGTTTTTTACAGAAATCACGGAAATGGCGACAGATAAAAAGCTGAAAGGTTGGCTGATTTATTTTCATTCAATGCCTAATCGATCCCCTCAATATGAACCGAAAAAGCCGCGGGGGCAGATTTACCATTGAAACCCGGCTAAACCCTTTATCCCACGAAAACAATTTTTGAACGAAAATCATAGGGGGTTGTTATTTTCAACCTCTAATAATAAAGTCATGAGATCTAAATAAAATGTGATAGTATCAATTACTTAGTGATTCATATTATGTATAGTTTTATGACTCAGTCTTTTCAAGAAGCCGTAAAAAAATTAAAAACTGTCAACTCATCATTGCCTTCCAAATGCTGTATCTTGGAGGGGGGATCGATTTCAAAAATAATTTATATGAACTACCCCTGCTTATTTTCATCGAGGAATCATCTCCCAAAGTCCCTCGCATTTTTTTACAGACACCCTATATAAACAAACATTGCCACTATCCATAGTATGAGTAAATAGAATAAATAGCACAGGATCAAAGTCCGATATTAAAGGTCGAGACAACAGTCGCATATCTCGAGTTATCTCAGAGTGGATTTGAGTAGAGAGTAGTATTTGGCCTCTTCAAATATTTACCAACAACTTTTGACAAGGCTGATGACGAGTAGCCAGCGTAACAACGTCTGAAAATTATTCCTATCAAAATATTCATTCTTTCTTGAACCCTTTTTCTACAGAAGCAATCCTGTGCAATTGATGTTTTATAGAGTTTTAAAATTTGTGAATATTCAATTCCAACATATACAGGTGTACTACTTTCTACTTTTTTACTATTGTAAAATCCGTCTATTGTACGTCTCTGTGGTCGGCCTAGATAATATCTATTAATCACAAGGGAATAATGAGATTATAATACCGGCATACCGAGGGCCAAATCTACTTTTATTATATCAATTAAAGCTTTTTTTATTAAAAAATAATAATGACAAGTTCTACAAAAAATTCTCATGTTTTAACTTGACTTTTACCACACTTGTAATAGAAGGGTCCTGTCACGATCGCCAAATATTGAAATCTTCAAGAAATATATTTAGTAGTCGTGGATTATGCGCTCGTTGCATAATATACTATTTTCCAACTTACTGAATCTCAATTGAAATTAATCAAATACTTCTTTTAGTAATTTTTCCTTTGAAAATTGTTGTTGGTTACGACTGTTTTCTGTATATGTCGATGATATTTTTTTAGGTATATACACTTCTAATGATTTCCGATAACTCACCCGTAAAAAATCTTGTACACAATATTGTTCAACGTGATATAATTATAGTTATTAGTAAATCCAGCCAGTTATCCAATGCCAACATATAGTCCGTTCACAAAAGTTTGAGTGCATAGTAGGCGTTTGTTTATTTATCTGAAGTTGGCAGTATTTGCTGACATAAAGTAAAATAAAGTCAACGTTGCCGAATATACTCGGCCTCGTTCGACGAGCTTGCGAGTTATCAGAGAACTCTTTGTTATATTGATAACATTGCGTATCAATATCAATCTGACAAAAGAATAAACAACATAACCTAAAATTTTAATATACACAGTGGAATATGCCAAATTTCCATGGCCAACCGACGGCTCAACCTTTCGTGAACGGACTATACCAATTATTTAACATATTAATGAAATGAAACAATGAAAACTATACTCCGTTCGCATATTATTGGGCACAAAGTAGGCCTTTGTTTATTTATCTGAGGTTGGCAGTATTTACTGTCATAACGTAAAATAAAGTCAACGTTGCCGAATGTACCCGGCCTCGTCCGACGAGCTTTCGAGTTTAGATCAGAAAACTCCGTCATTGATGCAACTTTTTAGTGATATTGACAACCTTGTATATCGATCTGACAAAAAAACAAACAACATAACCTAAAATTTTAATATATAGTCCGTTCACGAAAGTTTGAGGGCATAGTAGGCGTTTGTTTATTCATCTGAAGTTGGCAGTATTTGCTGTCATAACGTAAAATAAAGTCAACGTTGCCGAATGTATCTGGCCTCGTCCAACGAGCTTCCGAGTTATCAGAGAACTCTATGTAATATTGAGAACATTGCGTATCAATCTGACAGGAAAATAATTAACGTAACCTAAAATTTTAATATACACAGTGGAATATGCCAAATTGTCATGGCCAACCGACGGCTCAACCTATCGTGAACGGACTATACGCAGTGGAATATGCCATATTTCCATGGACCACTTTGTGCTCAATAATATCCAAACTGAGTATATTTAGCTCCAAAAGATGTGGCAAAATAATCAGATTCCACACAGAATCAGAGAGAGAAATATCATTCAAAACATACCTAATCCTTTACAGTAACACTATACACTCTTGATATCTTGTTGAAGATACACAGATACACTAATTCTGAAGAGAAACTGAATTTGTAACAACGTAAATGCGAAACTTTTTAATGTTTTCCCATTAAGAACCAATGAACAAGAACAAGAACTTTCTTGGTCCATCACAACCCATGAAATGTAGTTTATGAATCGATTAAGAGATAATTATAATTAACAGAAATTACGAGTGTATTAGTGTGAAATAAATCATTATTAATTAAACATTACATTTGGATTTTGCAAACAGCATATCTGGTAATTTATGCAATCTACTCTGACGGAAAAGAGAAAACTAATCAGAATATTCAGTATAGTCCGTTCACGAAAGTTTGAGCGCATAGTAGGCGTTTGTTTATTTATCTGAAGTTGGCAGTATTTGCTGTCATAACGTAAAATGAAGTCAACGTTGCCGAATGTACCCGGCCTTGTACAACGAGCTTGCTAGTTATCAGAGAACTTTATGTAATATTGACAACATTGCGTATCAATCTGACAGGAAAATAAAGAACATAACCTAAAATTTTAATTACACAGTGGAATATGCCAAATTGTCATGGCCAACCGACGGCTCAACCTTTCGTGAACGGACTATACGCAGTGGAGTGTGCCATATTCCCATGGACCACTTTGTGCTCAATAATATCCAAACTGAGTATATTTAGCTCCAAAAGATGTGGCAAAATAATCAGATTCCACACAGAATCAGAGAGAAAAATATCATTCAAAACATACCTAATCCTTTACAGTAACACTATACACTCTTGATATCTTGTTGAAGATACACAGATACACTAATTCTGAAGAGAAACTGAATTTGTAACAACGTAAATGCGAAACTTTTTAATGTTTTCCCATTAAGAACCAATGAACAAGAACAAGAACTTTCTTGGTCCATCACAACCCATGAAATGTAGTATTGAATCGATTAAGAGATAATTATAATTAACAGAAATTACGAGTGTATTAGTGTGAAATAAATCATTATTAATTAAACATTACATTTGGATTTTGCAAACAGCATATCTGGTAATTTATGCAATCTACTCTGACAGAAAAGAGAAAACTAATCAGGATATTCAGTACGTTCGTTCATTGCGCAGCTGAAATATTACGAAGGGTTTTACTATAATAGTATATTATTCATGAGGTGAGCTAAGGCTACGAGCCGTTGGCAAGTGGCCCAAATCACCGAGCGAATAACAGCCATTATACGCGAGTAGCATAGTTATAGTTATAAAAGGGGTTACAGTTCACTGCGACCTCAAGGTCTTTTGTGCCGCCTTACAGAGCTGTTCTGACCACACCCTCTACAGCTCGCCTTCCAGTTCCAGAGATCTGATTGAATCTAATATCTGCGAAGGCTTCAACGAGGCTAGTCCCTCACTCTTACAAGGTTCTCGCCCAAGGCATTCTCTCTGTAGGATCGCAATGCCAAATAGACCAAGCAATAGAGCTATCGAAAGGTGGATTTCGTGACAAAAATACTACCTGAAATCTGACTGTTCAGTCATGCAATAGGTAGTTTCTACATGTTTTTCATGATAAATTCCACTCCTGAATCGTCTTAGGTTTTTTTGAGAAGCGAAAAATAGCCAAAAAAATCCAAAATATTGCTTTTTCGTTCCTCATAAAACGTGAAGTATTGATCTGATCGAAAAGCTGTTAAGGCACTTTTTGTAGAGAATTCAAAAACAAAAATGAGAGGTGACACGTCTCAAGCGGATGATTAGTTTCCGAGAAAGTCCAAAAAAATGGAAAAAACATCAATTTTTCGAAAATTCATAACTTGGTCAATTTCTGAGATGAAGCGTAATTGCTCTGAATTTAAGTAGTCATTAACATATACTTTATTGCTGCACAATTACAAAGCTGTCGGATAAATAGGTTTTGCACAATCGCAGTTTTCCGAATTCGACGTACGTAATTTTTTCAAGAAGGTCGTGATACTCGGATACTTGTCGGATTTGAATTTTACAAAAAGCATTTTAAAGAAGAAATAAAATTCTTCAAATCGTTTATTCTCTCGATACCGACGATAATGTTTAGTGGGTGAAAAATGGCGTCAAACAGAAGCAAAAAGGCTCGAATGCATCAAACTAGTCGCGGAGTGGGAGTCGCCGCTAAGCCCCATTTCGCACCAAGCCAGTCCACACCAGTCGAGTCAAGTCAAGTCGGATTTTGATTATTAACTTCGTTAAAATCGTTTAAAACAAATGCAATGTGAAATCTAGTTTCACACTAAGCCCTAGATACAATACGTTTTATAAGCGAAAAAGCAAAATTTTGGATTTTTTTGACTATTTTTCGCTTCTCAAAAAAAACCTAAGACGATTCAGGAGTGGAATTTATCATGAAAAACATGTAGAAACTACCTATTGCATGACTGCACAGTCAGATTTCAGGTAGTATTTTTGTCACGAAATCCACCTTTCGATAGCTCTATTGCTTGGTCTATACTGTACTTTATTGACGACTACTGAATATTATATTTCTTGAAGTGTTTAACATTTGGCGACCGTGAAAAGACTCTTTTAGTACAAGTTTGGAAAAAGTCAAAATGAAGAGAAATTTTTTGAGAACATCTCATTGTATATTTTGTAATAAAAATTACAATTGATGTAATAAATGTAGATCAGTTCCTCGATTGACAAGATATACCCATATTGTTAGTTGAAGTACTTTAGAATACTGAAGAAATATCAATTTAAAAGAATATAATTTTAGTGCTGAATCTATTAAGCTTCTGACAGCAGTGAATAATAACTCATTATTCACTCGTGATTAATGGGTATTATTATGTCTTAGCAAACGAACGTAGAATGGGTGGATTATACAATAGTCGTGGATTAATGAGTTATTATTATTATTATGATATGAGTGTTAAAAGCGAGGTTACAAATAACATTCTCGATGACATTCTATTTTGTGAATGAAAAGGTGGCTCCAATTGAACAATTTCAAAAACAAAATAAAATCACTTTCAACACAAATATCATACAATGTTTTTTGTATAACTGCCCTATTTTGATGATAAAATAGGCGAAATTGGAATGACATTGGAAAATCGAATCGAAATCAAATAAAAATTTATTCGGGAAAGCTGGATTTTCAATCAATAAATGAGCTGAATATAAAATTCCAGAATATCATCGTAGTAACAACCTTGACCAAAACAAAAGAATATCATAAGGTCCGATTAATTCGAACCTATTATTCTGATTAGACAAAAACAATAGAAGAAATTATAAAGTGAGGAAGTTATTGTTAGTTGAGTAGGATTGATGGACATATGTATTTGTATATGATGTACAAATACATGTAAAGTAGAAAATCAATTTAAACACTTCAGGGCAATTATTTTTTGCAGTCTTGTTACTAGGGAAACAGCGTAGTATAGTTTTTTTTCAAAATGAAGAAATTTGAGTCGGGAATGGTCCTAAACGACTTCTGTCCGAATAAATTTGGTGAAGAAAATGGTACACTACGGAAAACTTAGCTATTGAAAGATGTCTAGATATAAACCTAGAAAGAAACTATCAGAAGTGCGATATAGCCATACACTCAGATAGTCAAGCTTCTATCAAAGCACTGAGCTCCTACGTCATCGACTCAGAGATGATCTGGAAGTGCCGGAACAAACTCAATGAGGTAGGCAAGAAAAATAAGGTCTTTTTAACCAGGGTTCCCGGCCATTCGGGAATCGAAGGAAACGAAGAGGCCAATACACTTGCCGAAGAGGGCGCACGAATGTCACTCATTGACCCAGAACCTTTCTGTAGTATAGGTAAAAGTACCTATAAGAAGAAGTTTCTGAAGAAGGAGAAAGCCGAGAGGAAAATACTTTGGCGGAATCTCTCAGGGATGGATCATTCCACTAAGTTCCTTCAGAACTTTGAGACAGCAAGATCCAAAAGATATCTGGATCTTGGTAAGAAGCAATTACACCTCCTCACTGGCTTTCTGACAGGACACTGTCAGGAAGTACCTGGTGAGGATGGTATTATCGGACACTGACGAGTGTAGGTTCTGTGCAAGGGCGGATTTACGGGGGGGGGGGTAACGGGGGTAATTACCCCCCCCCATGAATATCGAAAACCTTTGAAAAGTTACGCAACGTGGTGCACATATTTTCATTTGTTTGTTTTTTTACTACTATTAATTTACTACTATTTTTTTCTTATTATATTTTCCTCCTACATATTTTGATTAAATTTTTTTCAAGTTTTGAACCTGATTTCGATCTTGAATCATCACTACCCCCCCCCATGAAAAAAAGCTATATCCGCCCTTGGTTCTGTGGGGATGAGGAAGAAACCCCCATTCACCTAGTCAGGGAATGTTTTGGCATTGCGATCCTTAGGAGAGAATGCCTTAGGCGAGAAACTTGTAAGAGTGAGGAACTAGCCTCGTTGAAGCCTTCACAGATATTAGATTTCATTAGATCTCTCGAACTGGAAGGCGAGCTGTGAAGAGTGTGACCAGAACAGCTCTGTGAATGGGCACAATAGACCTTGAGGTCGCAGTGAACTGTAACCCCTTTTTAAACTAAACCATAAACTAAACTGAAATGGCATACTAATGTTTTTTTTTCAAATTTGAAATTATTTCCGAAATCACCACATCAACATAGTGAGAAAGGTGTCTTGAGTTTTTTACTTGCGACGAATACTTTCTGATAAAAAATAATGTTATTTCCTCTGAAAGAATCACGAAATTCTTTGATTCCTTCCAAAATCGTTTAGACACAGATAAAAGCTCCTCAGGTACTTCATTTTCATGCTTTTGGGTAGAAAATAATCCATACAAGATTAGAGAAATTCATTACTAGGACCAACTTCCTGTAAATGTATGGATTGGAATAATTTGTGATTATTTGATCGGGCCTTTCTTCCTATCCAAAAAGCAAACGAAAATCGTGTGGGGGGTGTAGAAAATATTATCGAAAAAACCATTTTTTTAAATTCCAACACCCTATATCTCAGAAACAATGCGTCAGACTGTCAGAGAACAATAATTCATAGAAACTCGGTTAATTTTCACCTTTACCTTTTAGTCCAGTGGAATTATTTGATTGTAAAGGGTTTCTAATAAAAGGTGTAATTTTGCATAGCCCGCTATTTCGGTAGATGCCACGTTTGAAGCTTTCGTTTTTTGATATTTGACAAGTAGAAACTACGCCTTTAAAAAAAAATGGAACGATATACGCTTCAAGAACGCATTGCAATTATTAAAATTCCCTATAAAAATGGTGAAAATTTGGCAGAGACGTTTCGTAAAACTCGAACATTTTTGGGTCGTTGTGAAGCACCTTGTCGGACCGCAATAAAGAAGTTGGTGGAAAAATTCGAGCTGTTGGGACACGTTAGTGATGTGAAGAATAAAACCCGTGCCCGTCGCTCGAGAACAGCCGAGAATATTGTTGCTGTAGCCGTAAGTGTTGAAGAAAACCCAGGTTTGTCCATTCCTCGTCGTTCTTGGGGTCACGTAAAAGACAAGGTATACGCCAATAGCCCAGCGTCGATTCAAGACCTCAAAGATGGAATTCGTGAGGCTATCGAGAACATAGAGCAGCCACTTTGCGATTTGGTTATGGAAAATTTCATTAAAAGGATATGGTCCTGTAAGCGTGGTCGTGGTGGTCATTTGCCTAATGTTATTTTCCACTATTAACGGCATAGCTTCTTCTTTATAATGAAATAAACATCTGATCATTTATATTGAAAAATGGCATTTTTCTTTGAATATCAAAATAACACCTCTTATTGGAAACCCTTTATGTGTTCGTTTAGTAATGCTTACACATTCTTATAGGATTCAGGTATATTTCACAAACTAGGTAGCTGTGTACTTCACAGATTTTGTAACTGTTTGAGAATTTCATCAATTCAGGAAGACTAAGAGTGTATCGAGTAATGTATTCATTGGAAAGCTTTGAAATTGGAGAAAGATAGTCATCTGACCTAAAATTTGCTTGATGAAGATGATAAAAGAATCGTTTCACTAGGAACTACTTTTTTGTCAAGTATCGATAGATCATAATCAACTCAATAAAATGAGCAAGTGTTTACCAATTTGCTGAGACTAAACAAACAAAGATAATGTCCTTATCAATAAACGAAATCCTAAAAGGTTATAAAATTTCATTCATGAATCCCCTTTACTGATATCATAATATATATAGTATTTATTTCCTCATTTTTTATACTGATGGTTTTTCAGTACAACTTTCAGATATGTATGATTATCTGCCAAGTATTGATAAATATTTTTCAAACTGTACTCGTGTTTTGTCGGAATAATAAACAATAATTCAAATTTAGAAACATCACACTTTCTAGTAGAATATAAATATTTTCAATATTCTACTTCAGTTCTCAACATTATAGGATATCTCTAATGGAATGTTAAAATTAGGTCAACAACAGACGACTGAACAAACAAGATCAAAGTAAGACCCAATTTCTCATTTTCAAGAGAAAGTTACATTGGAAGAGAAATTCGATAATCGAACAAAAATCTCAACGAAACTAGTACCTCGTATCGATAAATCAATATTTATTCTACTCACCTGAACGAAAACTCCGTTGAACGTTCTATCAGCAAAACAAGAGTTTGTGAAAATAGATGTAAACTAATTATATAACACGAAAGACACCAACACTAAATAGGCTAACCTATTATAATAAGTGACTATTTACAATTGAATTATTTAAAGCACATAATTATTGTTTAGTTCAAATCCAACAAAGTAATATAATTATAAAGAACGAACTGCTGAACACACTTGAGTAATATAATGTCTACGCAAAAATATGAACCTATGAAAATAAAACTATAACTTCCAGTTCTACACGATTTCCGATTTCTAATACCTGGCACCTGTACCACAGAAAAGGTGATAAATACAAATACCACAGAACATGTAATATTTACAAATATGAACCACTGAACTACACACCACAGAACATATTTGTTTTGATTCCGAGTTCAGAACTGTCCCTGAACGGTTCGCACATGCGCAGTCCCGAATTTGTGTTTTGGTTGATTTCAGAACCGGTTATTTGAGGCGAATTTTGGCGAGCTGTGGTTACATGTAACTATCTAACTATGGTTACATGATTTGACAGAAAATACGTGTATTAACTGTCAACTATGTAACGATGGTAAATTGTAGTTAGATTGCCAAAATTCGTTGTTTTTTATTTTCAGCACCGCTTCTGAATTGTCTTAGAACGGCGAAAAGAGTTCCTACGTTTGAACTGTTTCAGAATTAAGCGTTTTGTTCATGTGTAGAGTGATAGAAATAAACTTAGACTTTCCTTTGTCTAAGGACATAAAGTAATTTTTTCCTGGAACTTAACCACCCAAAACCTGGTTAACTTTATCATGACGTCATGGTAAACTTCTGTGTCTCCGGTAACCACTGCTAACCATAGTTACATAGTTCCGCTAACAGAACATATTATATAGTTACTTTTAATTTAATTTTCCGCAGACCTCGAAATAAAAGGTGATTTTGATGTGTACGAAATTGAGCATTAATGACCCATTTTAATGCTCAATTTTTTTGGCTATTTTAATGTGCAATCCTCATGGCAACCGTTCACAAAGTATTCAGACGCACTACGAGAAATGTCAAAACTCTACTGGAACATAGAAACATAGTTTGAATTTTGGCGATGTAACTACAGCTTACCACAGCTTACCATAGTTACATAGTTGACAGTTAATACTCGTATTTTCTGTCAAATTATCACGTGATAGTTAGATAGTTATAGTCCGTTCACGAAAGGTTGAGCACATAGAAGGCGTTTCTTTATTTATCTGAAGTTGGCAGTATTTACTGTCATAAAGTAAAATAAAGTCAACGTTGCCGAATGTACTGGGCCTCGTCCGACGAGCTTGCGAATTATCAGAGAACTCTATGCAATTTGACAACATTGCGTATCAATCTGACAAGAAAATAAAGAACATAACCTAAAATTTTAATATACACAGTGGAATATTCCAAATTTCCATGGCCAACCGACGGCTCAACCTTTCGTGAACGAAGTATACATGTAACCACAGCTCGCCAAAATTCGACTATAGAAATTTCATTATGACAAATGTATGTCTTGTCACTTGTGCAAAATGAAAATGTATTTCAATCAAGAATTCATACACGATTCATATTGAGATCGTCGGAAAAATCTTGTAATCAACTCGGTTATTAATCGAGCGACTAATGGTCTCGAACTGTTAAAAATAATTAAAATATCTTGACCATTAGTCGCTGTCTTTAATAACCTAGTTGATTAAATAACTATTAAGCGAATGTATATAACAACACTGCAATCGAATATTTATTCAGTCGGTTTGTCTGTAAGATCTCTCAGACATACAACTGTTCAACTGGACGGAAAAATTTGCTATTAATTTTCCCGTTCATTATTTGAGGAAAGCGTTGGATCTCTCCCTATTATTTCTCTTGATATTTATATTTGTTTATTATGAATAAAAAAAATTCCATTCTTGTAAATATTGAGCAGTAAAACGCACTGAAATTTTCATTCTTTTAGTCGTTGTTGGATTCGTGACAAGTAAATATCCACTAAAGCAAAATCAGTTTTCAGAAAAAAACTTTCGTATATTTTTTGAAAACTTTCGAAAATGCAAAAAAAGTGAGATTTACTTTGCGATTATTTACGTTGCTATGGTTACCATGGACGATTGACGGGTCCGAACTCATGACAGATGTAACCACGTAACTATGACGTCAAGGTAACCGTGTGTTAGTTTAGCTGTGGTTACACCGCAAAAATTCGCCTTTTAATATTTATTAGTATTCTATGTTCTGTGATATTCACGAATGTTCTGTGATTTGTGGATTTTCTGAAGAAAACTTGAGATGATTTTTAGACGCTGTTAATGGCGGTGTTTGTGTAAATCTTGTAAAAAAATCCAATCTGTAGCCTAATAATATATCATGATATATAAATTATGTGAATTGTAAGTCAACATAAAAATCTAATAGTCATATTTTCATCCATCAATTTACCAGTGGAACAATCCTATCCTCGAAGTCATGGAAGTGGAAATAGATGAAAATAATGTTCATCAAGATCTATGTCGGCTCTGCAATAGCGAATCTGATGAAAGTAGTGAAATGTTCAGTATTTTTGATAGGAACGAAGATGGCTTAGAAATACTTCAGCTTATTAAAGATTGCCTGCTTCTTAGTGTAAGTACCCTTCAGATATATTGATTTCCACTTCATGTCATTCCCACCTTTTAGGTACAGAAAACCGATCTGTTCTCTAAAAGTATTTGTGCAGATTGTTTGGAAAACCTGAATATAACTTTCAAATTCAAGAAAAAATGTCAGGATGTAGATAATGATCGTAAGAAAAATATTATAAATAATGGTCAAAACAAAGAGGAAGTATCAGATCATTCCAGTGTTGAAACAGAAGATTACGAAGTAAGTATTATGATTATACCAGTATCATTATGATATATTTGATATATTAGCATCAAGTTAAAATTTCACGTGTCGTACTTCTGGTAAAGTATTAAGGGTGGATGAGATTTCAATTGGAGAGTAGATTACTGAAATAGTTTGGTTTCAAAACTTTTATCACATTGATTGATTGAATGACATTATTTTTATGCCTTTTCAGTTAATTTTTGTCATAAAACTTACACTAGAAATGATCTATTCAAGATTCTTCTTCCAAGTGAAGTGAATTAGGAAATTATTCAGGGGAAAAGGAAGCTATAATTGTTATTAATTCGATAATTCTGTGTATTAATTTTGATTTTACGGTTACATATTAACGTAAATCCTCAAATTCTCCTTACAAAAATAGTTCATTGTATTTTTTTGTAGTGTAAAAATGGCTCGGAAAATACAGAGGCCAAGAAGATGGAGAACATTGTTCATCAAAAAGATGCTCAAACAACAACTGAAAGTCTCCCAACATATTGTAGTAACTGCCAAGCTGAAATTATGGATGCTCACAATCTTGACAGTGAAATTGAACTGCGTGGTGATTTACATCAAGCTATTGCTGATTCGTTCACAAGGAACAAAATTGTTAGCTCAGATAAAGTGTTAAGAAGTAAAAGAAAAAGAAGTCAGGCATTTTATCATGAATTGGATGATTCCCTATGCAGTAGTTTGACTGAATTCACAAATACTGAGAGCTCGCAATGCTTCGAATTCCAGAGTGATATTGATTCAATTGGTGAGTTTCTTAACTGCTTTCAGATCAATGAAATACATATAGTCCGTTCACGAAAGTTTGAGCCGTCAGTTGGCCATGCCAATTTGGCATATTCCACTGTGTATAATAAAATTTTAGGTTATGTTGTTTATTTTCTTGTCAGATTGATACGCAATGTTGTCAATATTGCATCGAGTTCTCTGATAACTCGCAAGCTCGTCGGACGAGGCAACATTGACTTTATTTTACGTTATGACAGCAAATTCTGCCAACTTCAGATAAATAAACAAACGCCTACTATGCGCTCAAACTTTCGTGAACGTACTATAATGTCCAAATAAAGTTGACAGGAAATAAGTCGTTCGATAGCTCAAGTGTCAGACCAACGGTAGGGGATCTTTTATTACAGTATGCCTTAATACAGTTTGGCCTGTGTTTGGGCTTCGATAACTCTCTCATGTCAAACAGACATCATCTAGCTAGCTTTTTCGACGCTGTCTAAACTTCTTCTAAATTTTATTACAGAGGAAGACGAAGAAAGACAGAACAAAAGGAGAAAAATAGAAAATATAAAGGAACCAATACAACCGGTATCTTATGAAACACAATTTGAAGATGAGGATGAATATGTTCATAACCCTCTCACACTATTGCAACTTTGTCTTAACATCATCAACAAAGAAAACATTCCTGAATATGATCCAGATCATCAGAGTGTCGAACTGATAGAGCCAATTTGCAATTATTGTGGAAAAGTATTTAAAAACCGGAAATTAGTGGCCTTGCACGAAGTGGACCATCTGAATGTTGAATTAGGTGAGTTATTTTGTATTTATATGCATGTATGTGAAATGAAAAACAGAAAGCAAGATTATATAGTATAAAAAGAACTACTACAGTGTATGAGCGCCATCTCTGGGTCAAATGTGAACTAATGCTACTATATTATACCTTTTCTATTGTTTAATTCTTTCTGAAGATGATTTAATTCCTAATGTTTCTTCTGAATACCTTTTTTTTTCCGTTTCTAACCGTCAGTGACCTGCCGCGTGTTTATGTTAATTCTATTCCATTTATTTTCCTCTGTGTTGTGACAGTATGCCTTGATTTAGAGAAATAGATATGATTGTGTTCTTGAAATCAAACAGACTTTGTAGCAAACTATTTCTCAATCATTATATTCATCAAATATCATACACTGCGCAAAAAAACTAACGCACATTCTGATAATCTCTCTTTTAATGAAAGTTGTGACGTACCCCCCGTCTCTACCAAACTGCGTTGCCATCGTTTACCTTCGGAAGTAGAGATCTCGGGCGCCACCTCTAGTTTAAAGTGTTGAGGACACTAGGGTACCCATAGGCGGTGTCCTATGGGGTCCGGGAGCTACTAGCCAGAGAAGGTTATGTCCAGGGGTCAGTTGTTCGTACCTAACTAAATATTCCCTAACTCTGAAAAATACTCAAATATTCCTTAGGAAAAGAAAACACATAATTATAATAACATATTTATTCGGTAAACGGTAAATAACGGCAGTCATAAAAATACACCATGATATATAATAAATACAATGTGAGGAAAGTGGGTGAGCGGGCGGTGAGAAGGTTGAAGCGGGATGTAACATGCAGCATGATTTCGGCGGTGAGAGCTCTCAGAAAAATAATAAATGCAATATCTACAAGCGGTATTAAAAAGCGGTAATGATAGTCGAATGAGAGTGCAAGCGGAAAATTAATCAAGCAGTGGTAAATAACGGTACGGAAGCGAAGGTTCTAACATGAGCAAGTTCCTAACAAACAAATTCCCAAAATGACATCCTTATTTACTGGCATACCTCGGTTCACAACTATCATATTAACCATACCAGAGTTTACGGACAGGCGGTGAAAGGAAATTAGTGCGGTCCCAGGGAAAGTATATGCGCCGTTTCAAGCTAGCATACACCCACCCTAATGCTCTGAACCACGAGGCCCATGCACGCCTTTTGAAGCTAGGGCATGCACCTCGATATTCCGGAGCGGCACACGGTGGGGAAGGATAAAGTGAGGCATTTACAAGACTGCATAGGGGCCGTTTCAAGCTAACATACGCGTTCTTGCACATCAGAACTCCGGGACGTCATGCAGGCCGTTTCAAGCTACTACACAACCTCCGGGGGTTCGAATGATGCCAGAAGGGCACAACAAGACGGTGTATGGGCCGTTTCAAGCTAACATACAACCTCTTGAAGGTTCAGAATTTCAGGGCGTCATGCAGGCCTTTTCAAGCTACTACACAACTCCAGGAACTCGAGTAACACTAGAGAGGATAATACAAGACAATATATGCGCCGTTTCAAGCTAGCATACACCATCTCGCAATCTCAGAATTCTCACAAGTCATGCAGGCCGTTTGAAGCTACTACACAACCTCTGCGAATTCGAGCGGCGGAAGGACGGGAAAATACAACAGGAGAAATACATTATAAATATCAAAGCCAGCAAATAAGAATAAAAACAATCATACCTAAACTGAACTTGCCCCTGCAGAACCCTCTGGTGGCACTTACTTCTGGACGGACTGGTCGGCTAGTACTTCTGGAGTAGTGGTCAGGAAATTGATTTTAATTCGACTGCTTTATTCAGCGGAAAATCCCGCATTTTAAACCTTTCGGACACGTGTGGCCGGTAACAGTTGACTCCGCCCCACGTGTGCGGTATCGAGAAATCGCGATCTAATTTGCCGTACATCTTCAGCGCGGAGATAAAAATTCCCGATTTCCGTCAACTTCAATTGAACGAAACCAAATAATAAAAAAACTCATAACAATCACACATACCAAAGCACAATAGGACCACCACAAAGCAGAGAATTATCGCCTATTACACTGTTGCCTGTGCTGGGAAAACTGTTCGAGAAAATCATAAAAAAAAGACTGGAGGAAAATCTTATTAATGTCATCCCAAGCAATCAGTTCGGATTTCGGTCCAAAAAAGCTACAATTCATCCCCTTACCATTTTTCTATCCAACACACAAAATGCCCAAATGAACCGAAAAAGAACAGCTGCTCTCAGCTTGGATATAAACAAGGCATTCGACAGCGTGTGGCATAAAGGTTTGCTATTTAAATTACACAAATTCAACACCCCAACCTACCTCATAAAAATAATAAAGAGCTTTCTAGAAGACAGGAAACTATGTGTTAAAATAGATGAAACGATATCCACGTCATTCTCTCCACAGCAAGGCACTCCACAGGGTTCTCCACTTTCGCCTCTCCTCTACAATATATTCTGTAGCGACATGTATAAAGGTAACAGAGATCACTATCTTTTACTATATGCAGATGATACCATCATTATCTCCCACGATAAAGACCTGAAGAAATGCATAAATGGACTACAACTTCACATGGACAGGCTGATATCATGGTTCCATAGGTGGCGGCTACGACCTAATCCAAATAAATCTACACTAATCATTTTCAACCACAAGATATCACCCAATTCACCAACGATAACAGTAGAGAGTAGAAATATAACACCGTCCCCCACAATGAAATACCTCGGTATACAAATTGACAATAGAGCAAATATGAAACTCCAAACCAACATCAGTAAAAGAAAACCATCGCTAGAGCTAAACACTTCCATGCCTCACCTACAAAAATGAAGGAATAAGTATAGAAAATGCCACAAAGATTTATAAATCAATTTGCAGACCTATTCTGGAATATGGACATCCTTTATATTCCAATGTTTCGGACTCAGCACTGAGGAACTTAGAGGTGGGTGAAAGAATTGCTCTAAGAACCATAACAAGACTGAGACATCCGCTCAATAGATTACATAACCATCAAATCAACTCCTATACAACAAAACCCGAATCACACCAATAAGAGAAAGATTAATCTTTCTAAATGAAAGATTTTCACGACGCCTGAGGGATCTGGAGGATATAAATGAGATGTTCCATAGGGAAAAAACAAATACACCACACCGAAAATTTCCAACTAAGACCATTATAGACAGCCTCATGTTCACAGACTAAAATAAAATTACTTCAAACAATGATTATATATATATATTAAATGTTTTTTTTTTTTTTTTTGCTACATATTATTCAATAATTGTACAGGGCTGAAGGACTCCGGTCGATGGCCATTTGACTTGTTCAATAAATAACTGTTATTATTATTATTATTATTATTTTGCTTCGTTACAAAGTTAACTCTACATTGACTTTATAACTTATTTTTTTTGTTCTCTCGGGAAGGTTTTGAATGAAACAAGACACATTAAGTGGAAGAAAAATTCAGGATTTCACCGAATCTTATGTGAAAAAAGACATATAAACAATTTTCAAAATACTGATAAGTGATTTAATATTTGGTATTTCCACCCCTTGCGTTAATTACAGCTCGGCAACGACGGTTCATACTCAAAATGAGTGATCTTGAAATGTTCTGATCTAATCCTTCCCAGATTTCTCTGAGTTGGATTCCTAAGCAGTCAATAAAAGTAGCTGGATGATTTTCTGAAATTCTCAGCCTTCTATTGAGGTTATCCCAAACTGCTCAATCCGATTGAGATCTGGACTTCTTGCTGGATATTACATTCGAGAGACTTCAACCTCTTCAAGGTACTCCTAAACGATGCGCGCACGATGGGGTCTGGCATTATCGTCCATAAAAATGAAATTTTCACCAATGTATGGGGCAAATGGCACTACATGCTCCTCAAGAATGTTCCTCACTTCCTTATACACCTGTCAGCATTCATAGCTCTATTATCAATGACCACCAGGGGGGTGATTCTTGAATAATGTCGTATTCGCGATTCGACAATTGTCGACCAACTTCCCTGCTGATTAGGTCGACATTTGCCGATTCTCGAACACGACATAATTCAAGAATCGACCCCCAGGTCTGTGCGAGCAGTCAAAGATATTTCACCCTATACTGGGGTAAGAGCTGGGCCTCTTGCCGCGACACGAGGCCCTAAATCATATTCTCTTAGGCGATTTCTTATTGTCTGAGTGCTAAATTGCACCCCATGAGTTTGCTCAAGCTGATTTTGAAGGAGGCGAGCGGTTGCAAACCGTTGTCTCAACGAAGAAACTCTCAAGTAACGTTCTTGAATGGCAGTTGTTACCCGTGGTTTATCCTGTCTTGGTCTTCGGACATTCATAACTGTCTACCTGAATCGCTGCAACATTCTGGACACACTTGTATGGGAAACTCCAAACCTTTCTGCAATTCTTGTGTATGTCCCCCTTCTTCTCGCAAAACTACCGCTTGGGCACATACCTCTTGGGTCAAATTGCGTTTCGCGTTGCATAGCGATCGAGTGTAGAAAATCAAACGAAAGAAAAACTATTGATCACTAGATTTGATCGAGAACAACTGATTTCAGAATGGAGCCAATACAATCAAAATCTGATAATCTCATCTTTATTTATTCCTGCTGGGAAAAAACATCTGTATTGAAGAAAAACGTTGAAAGTGGATAACATATGCATACATAATTCTGATAAAAATAATTATCATTGAGAATACCTTCAGTTGTAGAATAAATTTGAGATTTCCATAATGTGTGTTAATTTTTTTGCGCAGTGTATATGTTCTAGATAGCGGGAATTATGATCCATACATAAATTATATCTTTTCCTGAGTTCATTATATGTTAGTCTGTCCAAGTGAACCCTAATATTTTGGCCAAAGTAACTTACATATAATGAAATAACGAAAAGATATAATCTATGTATGGATCATTATGGCTGGTATATAGAAGATATTATGATTTGACATGTTACGTAATTGATGAATATAATGATCATAGACAAACTAAAATAATAGATGACCCACTCGTATATGTCGCGCCACCTGTCGGAGGAGGGTACTAATACACGAAAAAATTATTCTCAATTTGCTAGTTAGATGTCGTTGCATTCATCTAAATCCTATCGAGAAAATAGTAAGTATGTAAAATCGTTATTATCAAAAAACCTTTGAATTGTCAACTGACACAAGGAGTGGTTTGACACGTTCTTTTTGAAATATCATGAATTTCGATATGCCTGCAAGAGTGAAGATGTGTTGTGTTATTGGATGTGAAAATCGAGATGCAAAAAGGTAATTTCAAAATATATATTATATATATTCTGTTACTTGTAAGAATTAAGATAGTTCAAAAAAGTTTAGTAGGTAAATACTCATATTTTGTATTATTGAATTCATTATTGTTACTTTTTGAGAATGTTTTCAATGCAATTATTAGTTTATTGATTAGATATTTATGAAATGAATCTGTATTTTCAATTGGTGATATCTATTTCAGTTAATAAATTTTTATTCTATCCAGAATTTGATTATTGATCCCCACTTCTCGATTCCAAAAGAAAATCAGATGAAAGTTCGTTGCAGGTATTATTTTCATGAAAATAAATTTCCTCACTCATCGATAACTTGCACGAATCCATTTCTGATTTCCTTTTGGAAATTGAATTTCAAAAAACTTTTTGCACCTGTATATGGGAGTACCTACCTATTCAAAAGGTGCACTACAGAATTCTTTTTGAGGCAGCTTTACGATACAGATTCCTTTTTCATTGAGCTTTTTTCACGAATTAGTAATGTTGTACAAAAAAAGATGTCGTTGAAGCTTGTTCTACTAGTGTCTCATCTATTCTCCGTTTAGTTAGTCTATGATAATGATTGAAAAATAGTTTGCTACAGAGTCTGTTTGATTTCAAGAAACACAATCATATCTATGTCTCTAAATCAAGGCATACTGTCACAATAAAGAAAAAAAAATTGAATTAACATAAATCACGCTGCAGGTCGCTGACGGTAGGAAATAGAAAAAAATGGTATTCAGAAGAAACATTCAGAATTGAATTATTTTTCGAATGACACAATTAAAAAAGTATGTTACTAGAGAAAAAATTCTTAATTTCTTAATTCATTTCTCCGACTTTTATGCACATCTCAAGTCAACATTGACTAGCACCAAATACCGTAAACAGAATAAAAAATATTCATCCCTTTTCGAGAACAATTAGCTTACCAAGTGAACCACCCTGTACGTACTACATCAATATATCATAATTTCAGGTGAGAAAGTAGACAATCCCACCCTCTGGCACGAATCTCGCGACGACGCCGATATCCGTAACAAATGGTTGACTTCCGAAGACGACGTGGCAGAAGAAGAGAACGAATTAGAAAACGATACGTTGGTGGAAGGCGTCGAAGTAGAACCCGAAGAGGAGGAGGAGGAAGAAAGTCTTCTTATTCCCGTGGGAGAATCGGAACAGAGAGATGGAATGAACTACGAGGAAACTAGAGAAGTGACTTTAATCGACGGAAAACCCTTCGTAGACGGATTGCCGCTTTCCGATTATCCGAAAGAAGAGAGGCGGGCCTTCTATCATTGTATGAGAGTGGGCGGGGTCAACAAGAGGTTCTGCCCCTTGTGCCGGTATAGTTTCAAGGACAATTGGGCCATCGAGTCGCATTATTTCTCTATGGCTTGTTACTATACCTGTCGTTATTGTGGTAAGTGTTTTTATTTATGCAGTCTTCTCGCTTTTGCAATAGGCAAATCAAGCCAAGCGAGACACTTTTTGGTGATGATCTGAATAACCTTTTATATTGACATGATTCTTTAATTTCACATTGTGTTGTCGTGATTTATGTCAATATTTAACATTATTAATAATTTTTTAAGTAAAATTCATTCAAATCGCTATTGTTTAGTTCCTCAGTGTGTTTCCGATGTGAATTTCCAAATGATCAAGAAAGTAAGTGTTACTACTTCAACTTGTAGAACAAAGTAATATTTAATAATTAATTCAGGCTGAAGGACCCTTGGTCAATAGCCATTTGTATTGCTGCAATAAAACACAGTTACTACTATACTTACTGATAATTAATTGTGCATAACATGCAGAGGGAAATCAAATGATAAACTTTATATCTCAGCGTTTAATTTGAAACTGAATGTTCCTGCTACATGTGAATATTATCACAACATATGTCACAAAAAATACCAATCTCAATACCATAACATTTCTCCCCCTAAAGAATTTTTAATAGTGTTGGGATCACTCGAGTAGAAAATAACTCAAGTACTCGATTATGCAAATAATCGACACTGCTCGATTATCAAAAAAACCGCTCGTCACTCGATAATCGAAATGAGTCATGTGTTCTTTATTTCGATTTCTCGAGCGACGGGTGATATCTTAATAATCGGGCTGTGTCGGTTATTTGAATGGTTGAGTACAAGCCCTAAATTCGGTGTTTTCGCCCGGCATTAACCATAGATAATCGCGATCTTTGAGTGAATTCCCATCCGATAGTTTTATTATCATTTTCACCAAACTTGCATCAATTTTCGCAATTTTTGTATCTGAAAGAACATTTCCAGAAGTAGACACGGAAAGTTTCAATTGTTTGGTGGTCTTTTGAACGGTATATAGCATTTCCGGAAGTTCCAGGATAAGCTAAATTTTGTGCATTTTCATTGCTACCTGAAGAAACAGTTTCACTGGTATGTTTGTTGTTCTGTAAGTTTAATGTCGTATGAAGCCGGTTTGAATGCTGCTTCAAATTGAAGTACTGCCATAATAAGCCAAAACTTTTCTACAAATAATATTGCAAGTCGCCAATTTCTTATCGTTATTTTTATGGAAATAATTCCATACAGCGGACTTCTGTTTTGATCCCATGATAATCATACAATACGACACACGCGAGCTTCAATTTCGAGGGCAGTAGGTATAAACAAAGTCGCAAGTCACAACACAACGAACGTAGAGGCCGTACAGCGCTGAATGAGCCGTGAGCGACAAGCGGTTAGCATGATCGCTTGCAACTCGGGCGATTACGAATATAACCGAGGGTGAGGATCAGGCGAAAAATCGCTCGATTATCACTCGGTTATTTGGATCGCTCGATCATCGAGTACTCGGTTATTGAAAGTACTCAATTATGCCCAACACTAATTTTTAATACAAAATCAAAAATAGTCAATAGCCAAAGCGTTCAATGGATTTAACCTTTCGTTTGGGTCTCTGTTCAGGAGTTTTATTTACACTTGCTGAACTATTTCCTGAATTACTATTTACATTATTATCTTAAGTCTAAATCTACACAACTCTCTGAATAATTATTTACATTTCTAAATCTAAAGTACTGAGATCCTACGTCATCGACTCTAAAATGATCTGGGAGTGCCAGAACAAACTGAATGGGTAGGCAAGAAAAATAAGGTTTTTTAATCTGGGTTCCCAGCACTCTGGAATAAAAGGAAACGGCCTTTCAGGGGTATAGGTAAATGTACCTATAACAAGAACTTTCTGGAGAAGGAGAAAGCGGAGAGGGAAAAACTCTGGCGGAATCTCCCAGGGATGGATCGTTCGACTGAGTTCCTTTGGAACTTTGAAACAGCGGGATCCAAAAGATATCTGATCTTGGTAAAAAGCAACTACACTCCTCACTGGCTTCTCACAGGACACTGTCGCCTCAGGAAGCACCTGTTGAGGATGGGATTATCGGACACTGACGAGTGTAGGTTCTGTGGGGAGGAGGAAGAAACCCCAATCACTTAGTCATGAAATGCTTTTGTATTGTGAGCCTAAGTAGAGAATGCCTTGGTCGAGAAACTTGTAAGAGTGAGGAACTAACCTCGTTGAAGCCTTCACAGATATTATATTTCATTATATCTCTGGAACTGGAAGGCGAGCTGTGAAAGGTGTAACCAGAACAGCTCTGTAAGGAAGCACAATAGACCTTGAGATCGCAGTGGACTGTAACCCCTTTTTAAACTAAACTCAACTAAGTGTAATTTATTCGAATCGCTATTGTTCAGTTCCTCAGTTTGTTTTCGATGCGAATTTCCAATCCTGTATATATAAAAATTTGCTCTTTTGCAGGTATGAGATTCAACAAGCAGAGGAACCGTTATGAGGAGCATGTAGAGAAGCACGTTCAGAACAAAGACGAATATTCAACTAAAGTTTTCGCTGCGAGTAAGAATAATAATATTGTTCCTAAAGTGCTCTATCCCAAAAAGCGGTACACGGGTAGAGCTGAGCCAATCGAACCTATATTACCACAACCAATCGAAATCAAACATTTCACAATACAAAACAAGAAGAACCCACAAAACGAAGTGATGGTCAAACAGGAACCCATGGAATACAGCGAAACCCCGTCACCATCTTATGTTTCACCGCAGCAGAGTCAGCCACAGTTCGAGACTTCGCAATCCAAAACTGGAAACCAAGCCTACTTTTGCAGGTATTTATATACAATTATAAGTTATCCACCAAAAAATTACCAAAATGTTGTATTATATTCAAAAATTGTAGAAATAAAAATCTAACCTATTGTTTACTTCACCCCAGTGCGGCAGTGAAATGCTTTCCATCTCACTCTAAAGTTTGGTTAATTACTCTATGTTTATTTCTTACCTTGAGTTACTTACAGTATGAGGAATGGGAACGGGAATACACCGACTATAACCTCAAAGAAACTACCGTAAAATGGTATACCGATGGTTCCAAAACCTCTATAGGGGTTGGCGCTGGATATATGGGCCAAGTACCAAGTGTGCACTGTCGCTAGGCTCCTGTATGAGAGTCTTTCAAGCGGAAATCTTAGCTATTGAAAGATGTCTAGATATAAATCTGGAAAGAAACTATCAGAAGTGCGATATAGCCATTCACTCAGATAGACAAGCTGCTATTAAAGCACTGAGCTCCTATGTCATCGACTTAATGATGCTCTGGGAGTGCCGGAGCAAACTCAATGAGGTAGGCAAGAAAAATAAGGTCTTTTTAATCTGGGTTCCTGGCCATTCGGGAATCAAAGGAAACCAAGAGGCCAATACACTTGCCAAAAAGGGCGCACGAATGTCATTCATTGGCCCAGAACCCTTCTGTGGTATAGGTAAATGTACCTATAAGAAAGAATTTTTTTAGAAGGAGAAAGCCGAGAAAGATAAACTCTGGAGGAATCTCCCAGGGATGGATCATTCCACTAAGTTCCTTCGGAACTTTGAAACAGCAAGATCCAATAGATATCTGGATCTTGGTAAAAAACAATTACACCTCCACACTGGCTTACTTACAGGACACTGTCGCCCCAGGAAGCACCTGTTGAGGATGGGATCATCAGATACTGACGAGTATAGGTTCTGTGGGGAGGAGGAATAAACCCCCATTCACCTAGTCACAGAGTGCTTTGGCATTACGAACCTAAGGGGAGAATGCCTTTGGCGAGAAACTTGTAAGAGTGGGGAACTAGCCTCCTCCCTACAGAACTTACACTCGTCAGTGTCCGATAATCCCATCCTCGACAGGTGCTTCTTGAGGCGAAAGTGTCCTGTAAGCCAGTGAGGAGGTGTAATTGTTTCTTACCAAGATCAAGATATCTTTTGGTTCTTGCTGTTCCAAAGGAACTTAGTGGAATGATCCATCTCTGGGAGATTCTGCCAGAGTTTTTCCATCTCGGCTTTCTCCTTCTCCAGAAACTTCTTCTTATATGTACATTTACTGTCACTCCCAGATCATATGCTCATACAGGAGCCTAGCGACAGTGCACAGGATAACTATCAAATGGAATAAGTTAGGGTTCTGAAATGTTAGAGTTGTTCCGGTTTTCAATACCACGGTTAAGTTCGTTAACGGGCCAGGTGCCGTATTCTCGAGAAGTGATAGTCCAAAACGTATACGAACTTCACTGCGAGGTGTGAATTTTTGCAAGTAAAACAGCGACTCGCGCAATGATGTTCTTATACGTTTTCGAATATCACTTGTCAAGAATACGGCACCAGATCGGTCCTGTAGTTTCGAAATTTTTCCGTCCAGTTGAACAGATGTACACCCGAGAAATTCTTGTGCAGCGCAACTAACATAATAAATATGACCTATTGCAATAATGTACCTGTGTGATGTAACTCGTTTATACATATTATATTATTACTATACATTCCTCTCGTGAAATAAATAAAGAAATATATATTACTTGCAGGAAATGTTACAAGGTATTCTTCAAATTGGACGAATTCAATATACATAGTAAAAATTGTGACTACAATCAATTTGCCGCTTCGAATAGCATGCTTGGAAATTATCTCACAACTGGTAACAAGACGAATGGGGAGCAACCTACTCAAACTTCCAATTCAGGAAGACCAGTGCGTAGCTGTGCAAAAGAGGCTGGGCCTTATCGTGATGAAGTATACATACCAGAACACATATTAAGAGATCAGGTATTGATAATGTAATTGCAAAATAGTACCCATGTCCGGCACTCGAAGTGTAACCAGTTTCAAGCCATCAACGCACCTGACATTAGCTATTTAGAAATTGGCTAAGTGACAGTTATATGAAGGGTGTTTTTTTTCCAGGTATAGAACTTGGCATAACTGTTCAAGATGGCGACGAATTTAACAGCTGTCAAGTGATTTATTATCAGTTTGGTTTGCAATTCATCATGAATAGACTCACGCCTGAACAACGCTTGCAACTAGTACAATTTCATTTTGAAAACAATGGTTCTGTGCGGAATACGTATGGCACACTACGTCCATTTGATCGTCGACAAAATCGTCCATCAAAACAGTTAATTCGATAAACCGTGGAACGTTTTTGCACCAGATTTACTCTTATTGATAACTCGCATCCCCAGAGACGCGTACAGAAGAAGCTATTGGTACTGTAGAGCGTAGCATTGAGGAACACCCGAATGAGTCCATCCGCCATCGAGCACAGGAATTGGATCTGTGCCCATCCTCTTTCTGGAAGATTTTACGGAAGGATCTTGGTTTGCGTGCTTACAAAATCCAATCGTGCAAAAATTGAAGCCGAACGATCATCAAGCAAGGCGTAGATTCGTCGAATGGGCCCAAATCGAGATTGCCCTTGTTCTCGATGTTCATAAGCGAATTTTGTTTAGCGATGAAGCGCACTTCTGGTTGAATGGCTACGTCAACAAACAAAACTGCCGCATTTGGAGTGAATCTAATCCTCAAGTGTATGTCGAAACACCGTTACACCCAAAAAAACTGACTGTTTGGTGCGCTTTATGGGCTGGTGGAATCATTGGTTCGTAGTTCTTCAAAACGATGATGGCCAGAATGTTACAGTCAATGGTGATCGGTATAGAGCCATGATTACTAACTTTTTCATTCCTGAATTGAACAACCATGACGTCCAGGAGCTATGGTCGAATAATCCGTCGTTGTTTTATTGCAATTTAAAGTTCTATACCTCTAAAAAAAACACCCTTTATAAGTATTGTTTGCAAGGGTAAAAAAGCATTTTGCTAAACGTTAACGTTAAAAAATTATAAAACTTGAAAGAGCAAATGATTTGCTTTGTTAGGCCGAAAGCGGTGAATTTCCGAACATCGTGTTTTCTAAAAAAAAAATTTTCCACTTTAGCAATTAGCAACTCCCAGAACGATAGAGTTCACCTGATAAACCGTTCGTATGAAAATCTGAATCATCGTTTGGCTACCAGGAACCAACACCCGTCACAAATAATGGTTTGGATCGCTGTACCCGCGGATAGGCGCTTCCCGATCGTTATCATTAAACCTGGCGTCAAAGTTAATGCGGCATATTATCAGGAAAGTGTGGTTGAGGCTGCTTTGCAGCCGTGGCAGACAAACATTTCGGTCGCAGGCCGTAGACGTTCCAACAAGACTCTGCACCGGCTCACAAAGCGCAAGTGAACCAATCATGGTTGAAAAACAACGTTTCGAACTTCATTTCGACTACACAGTGGCTCTCAAATTGACCATACGTGTATCCAATGAATTATTCTCTATGAGCCATTTTGAAAAGTATTGTCCGAACTAAAAATATGCCAGCCAAGAGAGACTGAAGAAAGCAATTGTTTGTGAGTGGGCCTAATACCGGCAAGTTACGTTCGGCAACTTGCGAACCGTTTTTTGGCAGTCTCAAGGGAATTAATTCTGAAATTATGATTATTTTCACATGTTCTATACATAAAATTGAATTAAAACCATTTTCCTAACCGAATTTGTGGCCTTTTCGATAGGTTACACTTCGAGTGCGGGACCTGGTAAAAAAAAACCGAAAAATCGTATTACTGAAGATCTTATCCAAAAACTATCTATCACTGAAATAATTTTTAGGTTCAATCATCAACGTCACAAGGACCATTTGTCTGTTATATCTGCAACACTCCTTTTCCTACTGTATATTCTAGAAATAGTCACATGAGGATTCATAAGTCTGACAACATAATACCTCCAGCGTTGACGAATCAAGTCATACAGCAAAAACCTAAACCGATTTATCAAGAACCATACCATCAACAAAGTGTTGCACATTTGGCAGAGGTAAGATATTTTCTAGTAGGAAATAATAAAAAACTCATTTCACTCGATGTAACTTCACTTTTTATCCAAATGTCAAAATCATTATAACCTATAAGTACTCTATGACTGCTTGATTGGTCGTAAGAAGAAGGAAAGCCTTTAATTTTTTCTGAACATTTTTTTTATTATTATTTTGTTCTGTAAACCTTGCCCTGGCAATTATGAACAAAACATGAAAAGATTTATCCAATTTGGTGCAGTCGTTTGAAAGATATGGCATTTTGACGGTAACCATAGATCCTATTTTATTAATATAGATTGGAGATAATTGGTCTACAGCTCCCCTACTATGCTATACTAACAGCTAGAGTCTGCTATAGACAATTATGTCAGTTTGGCAACATCATCTGTTAGTGTTTGGTTGCTCGATGCCTCGTGTTTACATTTTCATTTCGATTTGACTTTCATAAACTGAATTATTTCACGGGTTTGGTAGCAGTTTATTGTTGCTTAAATTCCGGTAATTGTACATATGGCAAAATTACGATTATGTATTACAATGGATCTTTCCTATAACGAACGTCTGTATAACGAATTTCGTACAAGACATTGCACCTTGAATCCAAATTCCATGTTGGAAACACCCTGTAAAACGAAGTAAATTCTTTCTATAATGAAATATTCAAAGAACATCACTCTTTGAATGGGTATTAGTAAGAAGGTATAAGGGTGGGATTTTCCCGAAATTTTTCCTGACGTACGTAATAAATCCCGACCATCATTACGGCGGACAGAGAGATCCTTTTCATCAATTTTAAATACACCCTTGGCTGTTTGGTTTCAATCTAACCATTACGCTAGTGTGAAAATTATGCGAAAATGTCTAAAAGGAAGTGCTTAAGTTTGAATGATAAACTTAAATTTATCAGTGAAGTCGACCACGACATTGCCGACTATAGAAACAAATTTTCTGCATAACGAAATTTCTTTATAACTTTAATATGTACAAATAGACTACAGGCCCGTGTTGAAAATATTATGGGTCATTTGAAACATCAGGTGACCTATCTAAAACGATATGAGAGCATAAAATAATAAGATTCAGCACCATGCCGTCACTTAAAAGCTGTCCAATTGAGTGCAGGTGAGAATTCGAAAGTACAGGTAGAGTGGGTACATTTTGGTCACATATTTTTACCATCGATAGATCCGTGAAAAATAATAAGAAAACGCGTAGCGCCGTAAAAAAATGTGGAGCCGCAAAGTCGAAATTTTTTTTTATTTTCCGACAATTACCAGGGTAAATTTGGTCATTTGATTTTGTACGGCATCTGTGTCATACTATTTCAATACTGCTTCTAATCCATTATTCCGCAACGCCGCGCCGTACAAAAATCATGCGACAAGGGGAAAAATCTAGGGTTGCAATCCCTCTCTTTCTGTAGTCCAGGGGGTGACACAATATGAAATAAATTTATTTTGAAAGTATTTTATGCAAAGATAATAATTATTCACATGCCGTACTGTTTCGTTAGTTCAAAGGGAAAAAAAAGAAAGAATCCATTTATTTGTACTAATTTTCATAGTATTTCGTGATTATAGGTTCCTAGTTAAAAACTATGTGGGTTTGTATAATATCCATTTATACCAAAATATAGACATATTGTCACTGATAATTCCAAAAAAACACATTTTTGAGAAGTTCTCATGACACTGAAGTTAGCAGACCCCCTTGTCGCATGATTGTACTGCAAACTTCAGTGCCATGAGTACTTCTCAAAAATATGTTGTTTTTTGGAATTATCAGTGACAATATTTCTATATTTTGGTATAAATGGATATTATACAAACCCACATAGTTTTTAACTAGGAACCTATAATCACGAAAATACTATGCAAATTAGTACAAATAAATGGATTTTTCTTCTTTTTTTCCCTTTGAACTAACGAAACAGTACGGCATGTGAAAAATTATTATCTTTGCATAAAATACTTTCAAAATAAATTTATTTCATATTGTGTCAAATCACCCCCTGGACTACAGAAAGAGAGGGGATTGCAACCCTAGATTTTTTCCCCTTGTCGCATGATTTTTGTACGGCGTTGCGGAATAATGGATTAGAAGCAGTATTGAAATAGTATGACACAGATGCCGTACAAAATCAAATGACCAAATTTACCCTGGTAATTGTCGAAAAATAAAAAAAAAATTTCGACTTTGTGGCTCCACATTTTTTTACGGCGCTACGCGTTTTCTTATTATTTTTCACGGATCTATCGATGGTAAGAATGCCGTACAAAAATATGTGACCAAAATGTACCCACTCTACCTGTACTTTCGAATTCTCACCTGCACTCAGTTGGACAGCTTACAAGTGACGGCATGGTGCTGAATCTTATTATTTATGCTCTCATATCGTTCTAGATAGGTCACCTGGTGGTTCAAATGACCCATAATTTTTTCAACACGGGCCTGTAGTCTAAAATGATAATCTAACTTATTGTTTACTTCACCGAAGTTTATTTTCCTATTAAGGTTAAACAAGAACCAATGGATTTCGAACCAGAAGTGGAGATTCATGAACCAGTTCAAGAAAACTTCACAGCCAATTTAAGCCCTGCAGTCAGTATAACACCAATTTCAAAGAAGCCGAATCAGAAACTTCAAATTAATCCTAACGTTATGAAATTAGTTCAGAACAACCCACAGTTGAGTATTAGAAATAGGGAGTCTCCTTCGCAGCAAACGCACCAGCAAAATTTGCAGATGCAACAGCATCTACAACAAATGTTGGCAGGAACTCCAGACACTGACAAGTAAGTAGGAAATTTGTATTTTTTGCTTCAAAATATAGGGTCTCCCAGATGAGGTGGGAAACATTTTAATGGAAGATAGAAAACACCTAGAGGTTCCCGAGAAATCCCTAGTTGTGAAGGGTATTCCAATAAGAGGTGTTATTTTGAAATTCAAAGAAAATTGCCATTTTTCAATATAAATGATAGGATGTTTATCTTAATATACAGGGTGTCCCATTACTCGACGTCAACCCAGAACCGGGTGAAAAGGCAAGTAATGCTGGTTGTCAGAAAAAAAAAAAAATCTAAGTTGCATGATTTTAAAATAATGCGCATTTAAAAAACACGCAGAATTCCACACCATGTGACAGTCTTTTCGCTCCTGTTACCACAAATATCAACTTTTTCCAACTTTTTTCTTTGCTGTGTAGCCTTGAATAATGCTTGTCTAAACTGTAATCAAAATTTTGACACCAGCTGCTCTAGGTTTCATGAAAATAGGGCTTACTTCTCAGAAAAAAATTCAAAATAAACAATTGCCTAGTTTCAACTGACTGTATTGAAAAAAAAATGTACTACGTAGGTTTGGCATGTTTTTTCAAAAGTTGGCGCATTTAGTAAGGATTCTGAAATGGTATAATACTTGTTTATTGTAGCTGCCGTAGTTCAAATTTATTTTCAATTGCCTTTGAATACACTTTTTCTTAAACTGCTTCCCAGTAAAAAAGTGCAATGGATTCAAGTCAGGTGAACGGGCCGGCCACCAGATTGGACCAGAAAGTCCGATCTATCTTCCGGGAAAAATGTTACCAGAAAAAGAAAATTTCAGAGAAATTTCTCCGGAAAAATTTTTTCTGGAAAAATTATTTTCTCTGGAAATTTTTTTCTTGGTAACATTTTTTCCCGGAAGATGGATCGGACGTTCTGGTCCATTCTCGTGGCCGGCCCGTTCACCGGACTTGAATCCATTGGACTCTATTACTGGGAAGCAGTTAACGAAAAAGTGTATTCAAAGGCAATTGAAAATAAATTTGAACCACGACAGCTACAATTAAACAAGTATTATACCATTTTGGAATCCTTACTAAATGCGCCAACTTTTGAAAAAACATGCCAAACCTACGTAGTACATTTTTTTTTCAATACAGTCAGTTGAAACTAGGCAATTGTTTATTTTGAATTTTTTTTCTGAGAAGTAAGCCCTATTTTCATGAAACCTAGAGCAGCTGGTGTCAAAATTTTGATTACAGTTTAGACAAGCATTATTCAAGGCTACACAGCAAAGAAAAAAGTTGGAAAAGTTGATATTTGTGGTAACAGGAGTGAAAAGACTGTCACAGGGTGTGGAATTCTGCGTGTTTTTTTTAAATGCGCATTATTTTAAAATCATGCAGCTTAGATTTTTTTTATATTTTTCTGACAACCAGCATTACTTGCCTTTTCACCCGGTTCCGGGTTGACGTCGAGTAATGGGACACCCTGTATATATTTCTTGTGTGCGTGTGTATGTGACTGAACTCCTCCTAAACGACTGGACCAATTTTGATGAAATTTTTTGTGTGTGTTCGTGGAGATTCGAGAATGGTTTAGATTCACAAATCAGCCCGACAGGTGGCGCTGCAGTCGGTATCTAGGTTATTTATAATTTATAAGGCAAGAAACGGTTGCCGGATCAGCTAGTTTTATTATAAAGAAGAAGCTATACAGTTAATAGTGGAAAATAACATCAGGCAAATGACCACAACGACCACGCTTACAGGACCATATCCTTTTAATGAAACTTTCCGTAACCAAATCGCAAAGTGGCTGCCCTATGTCCTCGATAGCATCACGAATTTCATCTTTGTGGTTTTGAATCGACGTTGGGCTATTGGCATAGACCTTCTCTTTTACGTGGCCCCAAAGGAAGAAGTCGCAAGGTGTTAAATCACAAGATCTCGGTGGCCAATTGTGATCACTTCTTCGAGAGATAACACGGTCTGGAAACTTTTCCCTCAAAAGATCAATGGTTTCGTTGCTTGTGTGGCACATAGCGCCGTCTTGTTGAAAGTTAACGTTGTCCACATCAATACTTTCCAATTTCGGGCATAAAAAATCATAAATCATCTCTCGATAGCACAATCTATCCACCGTAACTCTTGCTCAACTTTCGGCTACAGCAGCAATATTCTCGGCTGTTCTTGAGCGACGTGCACGGGTTTTATTCTTTACATCGCTAACTTGTCCCAACAGCTCGAATTTTTCCACCAATTTCTTTATTGCGGTCCGACAAGGTGCTTCACGACGACCCAAAAATGTTCGAGATTCACGAACCGTCTCTGCCGAATTTTCACCTTTTTTTTATAGTGAATTTTAATAATTTCAATGCGTTCTTAAAGCGTGTATCGTTCCATTTTCATTAATGGCGTAGTTTCTACTTGTCAAATGTCAAAAAATGACAGCTTCAAACGTGACATCTACCGAAATAGCGGGCTATTCAAAATAACACCTCTTATTGGAAACCCCTTTAGATTCTGAGATACAGGATGTTTTTTAAATTTTAATCGAAATTAAAAACATTGTATCACTAGAACGAAATCATTGATTCATCCGAAATTTAGAATGAAGATAGCTCAGTGCGCGTCCACAACGGAGCACCGACCCTAGCCCATCGCACCCTCGCCCAAAGCCCTGACCCTCGCCTATAGCACCGACCCATGCACCAAGCCCTAGACTGTCCACATTGAAGTCCCGACCCTCACGCCTATTTCTAGGTTATGTATCTTTGTTTTTATTGTTCAAATCAGCATTTAAAGCTTCAAAAACCTAAAAATGCATTTGGAAAGACTGTTTCAGTTAATCCAAACAACAAACTTCATATTCTGCGATATAATTCATAAAAGCAAAGCAATAGTAATAGAAGAAGAATGGTTGGATATACTTGATTTAATCATTTATCATAAAGTAAACAAACTGAATGCCTAATTCTTTCGTTGAATACATCGTGTTCTCAACATCAATCAATATTACTTCAAATGTGATAAAATGAGTTTTGAATGTTGAAACACTAATTTGATATGTGTTCTTTATCGAGTTGTAGGAGGCCGGTGTTTCGACTTCTTCATTGATTCAAACATGAACGGAAACATTATATAGATTTCATTGTTATTTCTTTACCACTTACTTTCTAATGAAAAAACCAAAACTATTCGAGTAATCATCAGTTAGTAGGTTGATTCTGGTTAGAGCTGTAAAAATTAGTTATGTCCAATATAATCATTAAATTGAACAATCGTTCGATAGATATGTTCCAATAGCATTCGTGTACTTTATATAACCATATCATTGATTCGTAGTCCTAGGAAAATAGTTCATTTATTTGAAGATTTTGGAAATCTTTCCTTATTATGATCGGAAATTGAAATTTTTCGCACAGTGATTGTCCTTCAACGAACGAATACATCGTTTGACAAATATAAACACACGTAAATCTTGAGGTTATGTCATATTTGGTGCGTGGTGCGGTGCTTAAATAAATACAAAATGAATTTCGCTCGTTGGTGCGCTGGTCGGTGCTAGGTGAGGTGCGCAGGTCAGTGCTCCGTTGTGGACGGACACTCGTATAAGGAAACATGCTTTATTTATTTTTGAAGGGCGAGGCTTGGTGAGGTGCTATGGTCGGTGCTATGATAGGTGCGCCGTTGTGGACGCCTACTCACATGAAGCTTCAGCTATCTTCAAAGTTTTATTGTATTCTGTATTGTTACGCAAAGTCATGATTTTCTTTTCTTTTTCAGGACATATAAATGCTCCAGTTGCTGGGAATCTTTTGCTAATAAATCACATCTCTACTTCCACAAGAAAAATCAATGTGAAGGATCTAAATACCCCTGTCCATTTTGTAAGAAAAGATTTGGTACAGAGGCTGCTTACAGCTCGCATATATTCTATAGTCATCCTGAATAATTGATTAAAAATAATAAATTATTAATCACATCATCAGTTTAACATTTGTGCAATTCTGATTGTTTTCACAGTATGAAAATGGAAGGAAACTAAACTGTAACTTTTATTTTATATAAATCGTTCATTTTTAATGCAACTGCCAACAACTTGTGAACGTAGGAAATTGGAACTAGTCATACCCAAAATATACAGATTAAGATTCCGTAAATTCGGGATTTTAATCCTCAGATATTTCATGAAATAAAGTTTCTATGAACCTCAGTGAAAATTAAAAATAATTTTGATCTGAAAAAAAAATTTTTCTAATGCGTACTCATAAACTACCAAAACTCGAAGAAAAATCATGTACGGCCTGGAAAATATTTTTAGTAAAACAAATTTTTTCTCTAGTTACAATAGGAACTTTATATCATAAAATTTATCTAAGGATTAAGATTCTAAATTCGCGGAACCTTATTCAGTTTTTTCATTAGGTAACCGAGATTTTATTCAGTTTTATTTCCTATTGACTGTTTTCGAATTTATACAATTTTATTCAGTATGAGAAAAACAAATCTATAAAAAGATATGTTAACTCTGAATGAGGATGATAAAAATACTCTAATTGACATTATGGACATAAATATGATAAGGGGAGTTAAATTAATAATCATCTTATAATTCAACATATTAACATTTTCAGCAAAAATTTGAATTCACTTTGCTTTCCAAAAATAAAATATTATTTTTGTAAATGTTTACTTCAATTATATTCCCAATGAGCTAAAAGAAGTTCTATGAATAGATATAAAATAGAATTACTATTAATTTTGCGAGGATACAAGATTTCTCTAGAGAAATAGAGAATTTTATGCTTTTTTTTAAAACGTGATACAAACAAAACCTTCAATCCATTATGTAATTATTTGAATCTATTTATTTAAGTGTTTATGATTCAACCTAGTGTTGCATGTAAGTCGGCTATCAGATATTCTGATTATATATAATTTTTTGTATATATTTTTGATTTTTGTATATATAGTACTTATGTTAGGAGAATTATGTGAATTGAGAGATTATCTGTAGTATTAATCTGTATGAAACGTAATTGGTGATCATATTCTTAATTCGCATAAAATTGAACTGAATAATTTATTAATTATATAGTTTGCCTTTTATAGATGGAAATATGTTTTTATTTCTTTTTAACTTGATTGAAAAACGTGTATATATGAATGTAGAGCATTGAACTTTGAATATAGTACTAATCATGAAATTGAGTACTGTCTTTTTTTTCAAATATATTCTCATTCATCACCAAGGCCGTACCTAAAAGGGCTCTAATGGCGTGCAGACGTCTATGCGGCAATAATTTGGGTTGCAACCCAAAAATACTGCGATGGATGTACGTCATGATTGTGAGACCTATAATCACATATGAGGCAGTAGCCTGGTTTGCCAAGGCAAGTCAGGTAAGTACGAGGAAAAGGCTCGATAAAGTACAGAAGCTTGCCTGTGTGTGCATCACTGGAGCTATGAGAACGTGCCCAACTAAGGCACTTGAGGATCTCACACCTCTACATCTAGTGATTGATACGGTAGTCCATGAGGCTATCCGCAGAATATCTTATGCCCGTACTCATAGTCGATGCTCCGTCAGTTCTCGGACTCAAGCAGTTCTCAAGCATTCCTTTTCATCTCATAGTACTCAAGCAATACTTCGTCGATGCTCAGCTACCGACCAACTTTGAGACGTGCTCGGATGTCGAACTGTCATATAAATTGTCAATATTCAATGTAAATGGCGGATCTCCATGGCAACTCACCAGTGATACCACAGAAAAAAGTGAAACTAACCAGCATCCGACGATGCTCGAATTCTCCGCCGAGTTTTGCCGAAGGTTTGTTTATGAGATACGATCGTCGCTAAGCATGCGAGCTCGTCTCCGCCGAGAACGGTTTGAGTATGAGATTGAGATCTGACTGAGCATCGACTATGAGTACGGGCATAAGGAAGGTACAAGTAATGAGAGAATGAAAAATCAGAGAGTCTGGTCCTCTCTGAACAGCTACTTCTCATCTGCGAACCTCCCTACAGTCCGAGACTCGAGAGGCCAGCGTAAATTAACTACAAACGCGATTAGGTCGCTCTTATTGGTCGAAGCTTCAGGAACGCCACTTTCGACCAATAAGAGCATCCTAATCGCGTTTGTTTACGCTGGCCTCTCGGATTTGGATAGACTTTAGTGATGTAACAATCAAGAAAGTAAGGATTGAGAAAAATTTCAGGACATTGCTAAGTAAATGAGAGAAATGGAAACGGGAATACTGTAAAATGGTATAGAAATGGTTCCAAAACCTCTACAGGAGCTGGCGCTGGGATATACGGGCCAAGTACCAAGTGTGCACTGTCGCTAGGCTTCTGTATGAGCGTCTTTCAGGCGGAAATTTTAGCTATTGAAAGATGTCTAGATATAAATCTAGAAAGAGACTATCAGAAGTGCGATATAGCCATACACTCAGATAATGAAGCTGCTATTGAAGCACTGAGCTCCTATGTCATCGACTCAAAGATGATCTGGGAGTGCTGGAACAAACTCAATTAAGTAAGCAAGAAAAATAAGGTATTTTTAATCTGGGTTCCCGGCCACTCGGGAATCAAAGGAAACGAAGAGGCCAATACACTTGCCAAAGAGGGCGCACGAATGTCACTCATTGGCCCAGAACCCTTCTGTGGTATAGGTAAATGTACCTATATGAAGGAGTTTCTGGAGAAGGAAAAACTCTGGCGGAATCTCCCAGGGATGGCTCATTCCTCTAAGTTCCTTAAGAACTTTGAGACAGCGGGATCCAAAAGATATCTGGATCTTGGTTAGAAGCAATTAAACCTCCTCACTGGCTTTCTCACAGGACACTGTCGCCTTAAGAAGCACCTGTTGAGGATGAGATTATCGCACACTGACGAGTGTAGGTTCTGTGGGGAGGAGGAAGAAACCTCCCATTCGCCTAGTCACGGAATTGCGAACCTAAGGAGAGAATGCATTGGGCGAGAAACTTGTAAGAATGAGGAACTAGCCTTGTTGAAGCCTTCACAGATATTGGATTTCAAGAGATCTCTAGAACTGGAAGGCGAGCTGTAAAGGGTGTGGTCAGAACAGCTCTATAAGGGGGCTCAATAGACCTTGAAGTCGCAGTGAACTGTAACCCCTTTTAAAACTAACTAAGACCGTAGATTGAAACTTCTCCTAGGGTGGAGCAATAGATTCGGCAACCTCTTTCTGAGAAACAATATATTTGTTCAATTTTATCAGAGTGCCCAATAGCCCTATATACTGTATTCCACGATCATCCATTCTGGGAAACTGTATAATCACTAATATAAGTTTTCAGACAAATATTTCGACTAATAAACCAACTTGATTTTCAAAAATTTTATTGAAAATTCACTAGAGTATATTGGATGGACGTCATATTCAAAGCATAACCAAAATAAAACATATTTTTCTTACAAACGATCTGATATAAATGTCTCACTATTAGAAATAAATTCTTATTTACATTGTGAATATTTTCTTATAATAAATATGTATGGAGTTCAAAAGTAGAAAAACTGATTGCTAAACAACATAGGAGCAACACTTTGAAGTGTTTAGAGCTTATTTTGTTTTCAATTTGTTGTTTCTCAAAGTCTTATTAGTATTCTGGTCA